>OZ024742.1:124894114-124996614 GCA_964016885.1 Eledone cirrhosa
ATGTTTTGTCTGGTTTAACAGTAAGATGTTTGACCGTAGTGCGTGTGTGTAACAAAACAAAATTCCAGTTATATCAGATTCTTCGTTGTACCATTCGTGCACATTATATGAACAGAAATTCTGAGCTTGAGATTTATTTATGGTGATAGCAAAACTGGCTCTAAGAGAGAACTGAAGACTTGAGAATTTGAGGAAGCGATATGAGGGAGGAACCTTGGGGATAAATGCATTTCTACTTGATGATTGCCTCCAACAATAATGACCTCAAGAAGTAGTTTCATCTTCCGGTTGGTTGTAAAGCGTGTGTCATTGCATAAACTATGTTGGTCCACGTTTATCAAAAGGATGATGGAAGTTCCAAGCAATTATATTATATGTAGATAAAGATATAGATAATTATATATAAATATAGATATAGATAATTATAGAAAGATATAGATAATTATATAGAAATATGTTTGTGTATAGGTGTGTGTGTGCGCATGTGTGAGCGTAAACCAACATTCCTTTCGAGGACGCTGGTCACAAAAGGGAATCATCTCTGACAAGCTACGCGCAGAGTGAATCCCTCGTGGTTGATTTCCAATCTGCTAGAAATAGCAGTCATGTTGGTTAGCATATCCGGCATGCTTTTCTCCCTGTTTGATGTTATAAAATTAGTATCAATAAACGTTCCTTGATATACCCTTATTTCATTATAATTACTTTTCGATTGTCACTGTTCGATTTTGTATGATGCGTGGGGATATCAAACCAAACAGCAAATATATATAAATAACCATGTCCATTTCGAGCTGAGGATCCGCTAAGGTGAAACAATTGTTCTCGGTATGGTGAACTAACTGTTGTGTAAGCACTTCAACCTAACTCGTCTCACGGACTGAATGTTCTACCACTACAGATATTACCTTCCAGTGTTCTACCACTATATATATATGTATATATATATATAAATTCGGGTTTCACGAGGCGCTTTTAAGCATTGTTTTAATATATGTACAAGTGATTAAAAAACCAAACATTGAATATGTATAACATTATGTACACGGTTTTATTCAGAATCCTGTGCTAATAAAGTCTTGCTAAAAGGCATGATAATTAATAGATGGTAAAGGAATTCGTGGAAGAAAACGGGCGTGTACCCCAGCTGGGAAGCTAGGGCAGAATTATTTGTAGTAGTAGAAATAAAATCACTCGTCATAGTAGCAATAGCAGCAGATACAGTGATCGTGGTATTAGAAATAGTCACATTGATGTCCACGCCAATTTTAAATATCCATTCTAGAAGTTTTAGAAGATACCCGGCGTTTCGCTATATAAGACTCAACAAACTGGGACATACATTATGACAACATATATATATATAAATGAGTAACTGAACACGCACACCTTTGTTTTTCTCCTCCATTTTTTCCCATTTTCCGCGTTCCTACCTCTCATCACGCTTTGCTTTCTATTTATCTCCTATTTCTAAATGTATCTTCTGAAGAAGGACCTAGTGCTCAAAAGGTTAATACTCTCTTCCTCCTATTTCAAGGGTTAAACTAATATATTTCTTCCACGCACTTTGTCATTTGTTTTTTTATTTTTGTTATTACATTTACCTATATATATATATATGCGTATGAGTTTTAATAACAGAGGAGTATATGAAGGCATATATAAATATGATTAGGAATAATAAACATACAAGTGTTTTAGTATGAAAATGTCAATCTGTAACTTGATTACAGCTATCTAAGTATATTGTGAGACTGTCAGGTATGTTGGTCGGGAGTTTTATACATCATCGCTAATAACTAATCACTCGACACCAAGATAAGAATAAGGTGAAACCTTTTTTTAGAATCGCGTTTGCATATAATTTTATCTTGAGCGTAAAGATGAATTGGCTGTAACATTGAGTACACACACACATATATATATATATATATACCTCTGATTAGTATTTTTTTTTTTTCTTGCAAGATTTCCTATCTCAAAAAATGTGTTGAAATAGATATTGCTATAATTTGGGAGGAAGATGCTGCCAATACAAAGACACGCACCTACTGGTTTTCACTTCAATTTGTAATCCAATATAGGAAAGATTCATCAGTACTCAACCAACATGCAAAAATGGAACATAGGGCCACACTAACGAACATAGAAAAAAAAACATATTCACACACAGAAAAGACGCAAATGTTCAACAGCTTACAGAATCGACAAATTTAAACGAACTCCAACAAAAATTAAACAGAAAACAAGAGTGGAATGGCAACAGCGACACAACAAATAATTAAAGACACAATAAAGACATACAAAGACAAAGTAAAGAATACAAGCCAGACACAGACAGATAGAACAAATAAACAACTAGTGAGAAGTAAATAAACACATAAATAAATAAAGACACACACAACAGGATATAACGCATTCTCAATTCAAATACAGAGCACATAGCTCACAAAAACAAGATGGTGTAGAGCAGAACAAAGGAGAGACAAAAAAATAACAAATTAATCACTGAGAAGGAGATAGAATGTGTGACGAAAGTGCTTTGACAATAAACAAATAAAAAACACTGTTAATAAGACCACCAAATGGAAACCTGTCATAAATTGAAATAAAAACAAAGAAGTGGGTGTGCGTTTATTGGCACCATGATCCCGCCCGACGGTAAAAATATGAATATGTGTATGTATATATATATATATAAAATTCTGAAACCGGTAATAGACAATTATTAAATATATAAATAAATAAATAAATTTCATTGTTAATTAATAAATAAATAAACTAGTACCTTAACACTTCACACAAAGTAAAATATTTTGTTTTAAACCTTTTCTAACCCAGAAAAAAAGAGAGAAAAAAAAAGGGAAAAAAAATATTTTTCTTCCAATAATCGTATGTTTCTCCCTATTTTCATATATATATATATATATTCCAACTCGTGTGCTCCTTCTCCACATTTTATTATTATTATTTACTCCCACACGAGATGTAGAAAATGCCTACTAAAATAAAAACAGACTCTGCTCACATTAGCATCAATCAAGAACTCCAAGAACTACAAAAAAAATAAACTCTAATTTCTCAATACTCAGCAACAAACTTAATTCTACAAGTGAAGAAACAATCCCCAAATACACATCCTATTAAATCAACGACAATGTCAACAACTTATGTGAAACAATGAAAACGCCCCTGAATAACAACACAAACCCTATTCAAGCGAACGAAAAAACACATGACACTAATACACTTACAACTTACCAAATAAAAAAACAAATTAATACCACAATGGTACACATCTCTTAAAAACAGGAAATTCTCCTTTTGGAAGATGATACAAAATAATAACAAAGCCGAGATCTATGAAAAATAGATTAACTCATCCCCATTAATCATTTCCCGCAAACTACAAATTAAATCCATCCCAAACGAACCCGAGACACACAAAGACGCCTCAGGGAAAGAATGGCACTTGATAACATAAAAACCGAAATTGAACTCCTTAAATTGAGAGCCCAAGCAAATGAAGATAGGATCAAATCAATCGACGATGAGATAAATCAAGCAATAATCAATAAAACCAAAGACTCCAACCTAGAAAATATTTCAAAACTATGGTTAGAGGACTGTAATAAGGAAGAATTAAAATCCCTTCAACGTTGGGAAATAAACGAAACCTGGTTCTCTAACTATAAAACACTTTTCCAAAAAGAACAGGCATCCAAGAACCTCTTCATTAAAACCATAATAACAAGAAAACCCAATCACCACCCAAACACCACACAACAACCAACAACAACAAAATAACAATACCTCCCCACATACCAAAAAAGAAGCAATGACCTCGCCCCTACCTCCTACACCCACCACATAGCTACCACACGGATTCCCAAGCAACAAATATAATAATTGTTTCTACTTTTGGCACAAGGCCAGCAATTACCCAGTACATTACTGGTACTTTATTTTATTGACTCCGTAAGGATGAAAGGCAAAGTTAACCTCGGCGGGATTTGAACTCACATCGTAAAGGGATGTAACTCTTTGCGTCAAAGCATGGCGTCCGACCCTCTACTGATACTGCCATAGAGAAACATCAGCTACAAGATATACACTACAACTTCTCTGCCACCAGGAGAAACCATAGAATCCCCCACACTTACCCCCCCCCCCTAAGATCCCCCCACAACAAACCCACAACCATCATTACTTTCAACATAGAACCCAAAATAAACAACTACCACACATGCCACATAGGGTCTCACAACCACACACCAACTATGAGGAAACCATAATCTACCCTCCTCCACTAACCACATGGCTCAATACAACCACACGAGACACCCTAACTACTACAACCACGATAACTACACACCATACAACAATAACAGCAGGGCTCAATATAACCACACAAGATAACCCTACTACAACTACCACCAAGTCTACACATCCTACAACAACAGAAGGGCTCAACACAACCATATGATACAACCCAACTTCAACCACCACCACAACTACACACCCTTTAACCACGTCCATCAAATCTACACCCTACAACAACAGCAGGGCTCAATACAACCACGCGATACAACCCAACTTCAACAACCACCACAACTACACAGACTTTAACCACGTCCATCAAATCTACACACCCTACAACAATAGCAGGGGCCAATACAAGCATAACATACATCCAAACTTCAACAACCACCACAACTTCTGTAGTCATTTTTTAAACACAGCACACAGACACAAGGTAACAAGGTAACACAAAACACACAGGAGACACAAAATGTAATAAAAATCGTTAATTTAACCCCCAAAGGTATGAAATTTATACCAAACCCCCAACGACCAAACTAACCAGAAATGAAGTAAGATATTGCAGAATTCTGTAGAAAACTAAAACTCAGCGAGCAACTATACGACGATTACAATGAGGATGACTCAATAGCTAGAAATAGAAGCGACTACACCCCACCAAAAGGCAAGAACAAATTCCTCAATCAATTCTGGGAACACATTACTAATTACCCATACCACCACCTACACAAACATAAACAAAAACGAAACCTTCCTAATAATCGTCTTTTTCTCCCTATTTATATATATATATATATACATATATATATATA
Source organism: Eledone cirrhosa (assembly GCA_964016885.1). NCBI lineage: Eukaryota > Metazoa > Mollusca > Cephalopoda > Octopoda > Eledonidae > Eledone > Eledone cirrhosa. The sequence continues at coordinate 124,899,250 of OZ024742.1, forward strand.
TTCTAACTCGTGTGCTCCTTCTCCACATTTTATTATTATTATTATTATTATTACATATATATATATGCGTTTTGTCCCAGATAGACGTATTCCTCAGTCTAGATGTGAACATGCGCCGAGACATTGAGAGGGAGATCTCGCAGAGAGTAAGGCCCGGATGGAAGGCGTTTAATGGCATAACAGATGTTTTCAATGGGAGGTTAGACAAGACTAGCCGCACCAACGTCTTCAATGGCACAGTTTTACCTGCAATGTTATATGGCAGTGAAACTTGGGCTACAACGAAGAGAGAAGAGCAAAGCCATGGAGAGATCAATGCTAGGTATCTCGTTGAGAGAGCACATCAGCAGCGAAGTCATCAGACAGAAGTCCGGCGTGAGGGACGTCATCACGGAATATATGCGCAGCAAATTCAGATGGGCTGGACATGTCACCCAGTTCATCGATAATCGGTGGACTCACTCAGTTGCCGAGCGGTACCTGTGCGAGCCGAAACGACCACTCGGAAGGCCTCAACGAAGGTGGAGTTACGATTTTAGGAAAGCACGTTCTAGAGAGGAATGGACGGCGTGCTGTGACCAGCGACGCTGAATGGACGCCCGACAGACTGGTCGGTCAGGGTGATCAAGGTGATATATGCGTGAACCTAATAAATCCCTTCCATATATTGTACCGTTTGTGTTGTTATATCTGTTTACTTTTTACACACACACACACACACACACACACACACACACACACACACACACACACACACACACATACACACACACACACACACACACACACACACACATATATATATATGTATATATACATATATATATATATATATATATATATATATATTTAACTGAACAAAAAGGAAAAAAACGAACACAGACATATATATATGTGTTCAAATCGTAATGTACCAAACTCGCTAAGGTGAAAAAATACTAACTACAGACAATAGGGAATGCTGGACTCAAATTAAGAACAAATTATGAAAAATAAATACAAACTAGTATCGTGGTAACTACCATCACCCAGACGGTCTTTGATATAACCGTTTCGCAATAATATTTGTGAAGAGAAATACCAAATTCCAAGCTCATCAGTGGGTGTTGAAATTAGTAAACTCCTCACTTCTACTACTAAATCAAATAGAAAACTGGAAAGTGTGTGCATATATAACTCACATGGTTCCCGAACTTAGCGTCTCGCGTAGACGTACGCCACTAAAAATAGCAACCGGGTCTACACGACATTTGAAATAGCTCTACGAATTAACGGAGCCGAATATATCAAATCTTGTATTGAGTTAGAAACTCAAAATAGTCTCATTACGGTAAATTAGCTCTAGGAAAAAGGCTTTTCCGAGCCGTATTTTCTCCCGAATGAAACAGTTCTAGCTCTGAAAAAGCCATTTCTATATCAAATATTTATACTCTGCTATGTATTGAGTAACTTACTGCGGTTACGCCTGATTGAACCCGCGATAAACTTATATATATATATATATATATATATATATATATATATATATATATATATATATATAAAACATTAACAGAGATAGCTTAACGCTAAACTCCGACTGACAACCATCTCACTCAACAAACATTAGGTTATATGTTAGTATAACCCAATTTAAGTGTTTGGGGTGCTAACTATATGTATTTTGTGGAAAGCCAGTTGTATTATTTTATGAGATATAATTAACGTTAAAATATATCTCTCTTTCCAAACAATTGTTTCATTATAAGTTTTCTACAAATTGGGAGAATGTTTCCAGTTTATGTAAAAGCCTAACATATATTCATGTAAGAATATATTTAGGTGGGCTCTTATAAATCTTCAGTGGAAGCCCATTAAACTTTGATATGAGAAAAAATTCTTACCGCAGTTAATAATCGTGTCTGCTAAGCTGCTCCTTCACGCATCGAATGACCGCCAAATTTGAAATTCCAGCAGTTTTTGACTGAGGAAGTTTCATAGCGTCACGAAGCGGGAAAGGGAGACAACCATGATAAACGAGAAAAGAAAAAAATAATATACACTCGGGTTAATTAGTTTTTTCAAAAACATTATCAATCCAACGTGTTAAGAACTCAATTGAAATTAAAAAAATAAATGTATGCGTGTATTAATTACACACGCATATAGATATTTTCTTAGGCTAAAAACAGAGGTGATACTAAAACAACAAACCGCATCACATCACCGCAGCAAATACTGAAGGTTACACTTTAAAGGCGATTGGGAATGTAAATCTCTGGCCAAATTATGAGTAAAATATTTAATACACGCAGGTTAATTAGTTATTTAAAACTATTATCAATTCCACATGTTAAGGACTCAATTAATTAAAAAAAATAAATGTATGCATGTAATTATTTACACACGCATATATATATTTTCTTAGGCTATATATACTTATATATATATATATATATATATATATATATACTTATTTATATATATATATATATATATATATATATATATATATATATATATATATATATATATATATATATATAATTATATATATATATATATATATATATATATATATATATATATATACGAATATAGCAAGGAACGCTACATAATTTCGTCCCATCTTGATGACAAGATCTGGGGATATAATTATATCTTACAATTTGCTATACACGCACGCACCAATGTATACAGACTGTTATACAAACTCCCACACACACAAGCATCCTAATAACCACAATTAAAATTCTGTTACACCCAAGTAATATTGAAGAGATAGAGTCACCAGTGTGTGTGTGTGTGTGTGCCTGTGTTAGTGTGGTTTCATATGTACATGGACGTGTGTCTGCTTGCGTCTGTGCGTTTGTGTGTATCTTTGTGTGTATCTACCTATACGTAAGTAGGTATATACCCATCCATTTATGCAACATGGCCAGACATGAACTTAGAAAGGGGAACAAAGATTTACATTGACACACACACCACCAGTAAACTCACTCTCTCTTTGCATTCCTCACTCTCTCTTTCTGGCTCTATCTCACTGTCTCTTTCTTTCTCTGCCTTTGTGTCTCACTCACGTACACACAAACACAAAAATACAAAACCACCTCTCAGATACGTGAATATACACATTTTGTAGTATTCGAATCGTAGGAAAGTGCTAACGCATGAGGAGTTTAAACGTGAAACTGACAAGAACAATATCAACGAGAATGAAAATGAAATATAGAAAACAATAGATAAAATTGAAATGTGGATACACACGGCATTTATATATAGACATACCTGAAACACATGCTCACATAGACAGAGAGTCAGGCATTGTCATACATCTACACATAATTGGAACAAAGTAAATATACAAAGCAAAGTTGTTGCTATAATATTTCACCTCAGATGGGTTCTGACAGTGTTTCAAAACACGCGTATTTTTTCATTTTGGGGAGATATTTTCAGAAAACCTGTGATTCTAATTCGTATGCAGCACTTTTCTTTGTCAAACGTGACTTTCGTGGTGCATAAATGTCTTATGTTGTTATCTTTTTATTTTCCATTTGTAATGAAGAGCAAGAAGAATTTTCTGATAAAGGAAATGTTATTTGCTAAAATAAAGTGACAACTATCATGAGCTAAATACGAGCTCCAGTGATAACCACCTTTTATAAATATATTAATTCAAGTATAAGAGAAACGAGGTGTTGAAAACACTGTACATGGGTGATTAAATTGTGGCTATGTAATTAAATCTTACCGCATTGTCAAGGGACTAAATATTTGTAAAGTGGTTTATATATTCGAATATAGACCCGTTGATATATCTGAGTCAAATTGTATTTGTCTAGGATTGTTTGTTAATGCATTTAACAAAGAAATCAAGATTTAGAAGGACGGGATGTATCTTTGTTTGGTGTTTTGGTATCTTAAATCTCATATAGCATGAATTAATAATGTTTATAATATCTTAAACTATCTGAGGTGAGTTATTGTAAATATTATGACTTAAACTCATGTTTAGAAATGAAAATATAAAACATTTTAATATTTTCATTTACACTAATAATGCTTCGCTGTGATTGCTAAAACAAATTGAAGAATTGTGTTTAGATCTGTTTAATCTACATTTACTGACAAATAATTTAATAAAAGATCTAATACAAAATAGCGTTAATACGTCACATATTGACGATCGGAAATGAAAAGGATGGAAACGTAGTTATAATGAGAATATTGAAAGATTTATCATCTCGAAGGCTGAATTGAAACTCCTAATTCTGTTAGAAATATCTATTATCAATGGTGTTACACATAACAGTTACTTTAACAGTATCTAATACTTAGGAACGATAGAAAATCTATATCACAATAACCTTTGAGCTCCGAATGGCAAACGAGGAAACGAACGTAACTAAGTCCTGCAAAGTATTTCATCTGCCTCCTAAATGTATATCACAGTACTATTAAAAAGTTTAACAGTAAAATCCTAAGGATGTTTTGATGGACTTAGTCAGTAAAAATTCAATGCTGGTTGTTAACAACCAGGAAAGAAGTAATTGTTTTATAATGAATCAATGCATCGTCTCGTAACTCCCGTGGGACTATTGACATGAAGTGTTTCCAGAATATTTGAAAACCTGGAAGTGCCGTTCTTATCTCCATATCTGAGTGCAGCAGATTTCTTCCAGAGAATTATAGAGATAAAGAGAATGGAAGTGAGAAAGATATATAGGGAGGAACCGACCCCAGTATATGACTGGTACTTTTTTGTCGACTTGGAAGATGAAACCGAATTCGACCTTGGCGGCAGGATTTTAACTCAGAGAGAGAGGGAGGAAGAGAGAGAGAGAGAGAGAGAGAGAGTGAGAGAGAGAGTGAGAGAGAGAGAGGGAGAGAGAGAGAGAGAGAGAGCAGAAATGAATAACACAGAGCAATGTATTCGACGTTCTTAACGAATATACCAGTCTTTATGAAGAATAACGGATCACAATAATTTATTCCAATGTCTACACATTTTCATATGAGGATTAAAATTGATTCTCTAATAAGAGATAGCTTGTGAGAAATGGAGTCAATATTTCATTTACTTCCTGAATCTGCATTACGTACGCTGTTAATGTAACTTGTAAAAGCCGGGATGTCACAACTTTGCATGCTCTTCTCCTTAAATATTTAGGCATTTTGTTTAGCCATACAAATGTCAACAGCAAACGCAATAACGAAACTAAACCATGACTAGTTTTTTTAAAACTAGTTACATGGTCTAATATTTTAGTGAATGTAATGCGATATAAAGGGCAGAAATCCCCAGCAGTATTAGAAGTGAAATTGATATAAAATAATTTAAACTAAAGATTAATTCGTTCATGATTCTATCATATATCTAATTAAAATTGGAGTAATATTCAGATTTCATGACATGTTAGTAATTTTGTAAGGGAAATGCCACCTCAAGTTAAAATAATAAAAATGTAATGACGAAAATAAAAATAAAAACATAAATATATGCGAGGAATATTGTATTTATTGATAAGACAACTATTTGAAATAGAATTTCTCCCAAATCGTGATTAATCTAGGCAAGTATTATTAATAGCAAAATAAAAAGACAAACGTTAGCACTTTCCAGATAGCGGAATAAAACATTTTCAGATCCCCTGATAAAGGCATCATCTTTAAAGCAATATAATTATTCTGTATGCCCGCATTAAAACAAAATAAATAAATAACCAACAAATACCATTAAAAATATTTTCTCGTAGAGGAGAGAATTGGAAAGGTCTAGAAACACCGCTAGATATAAAACTAGTATTGCTCGAAACAAAGTATGTACGGTAGTAAAATTATAAAATTAATATGAAATTTGTATTTGTGTATATATATATATATATATATATATATATATATATATATATATATATATATATATATTTGTGTGTGTGTGTGTGTGTGTGTGTGTGTGTGTGTGGTAGAATCCAGGGCTGAAATCGAAGGGAGTAGAACATGCTGGTATTATTGCTCACTCTACTCGGTTCCTTTTATAAAGATGTTAAATCTTCTGAAGAGATACACACATATTTCAATATAAACTAGAGTAAAGTATAAATATTATTCCACTTGGGTTCTATAATTATTATTGTGGGTTACATTTTGCCTAGTTGTGTGATTCAAGAAAAACTTCGTGTCGGAAAAAAATGAGACGATTAAATGATTTATGAATAATCTTGTGTGTCATCTTCATTTATATTTATACACACACACACACACACACACACACACACACACACACACACACACACACACACACACACACACACATATATATATATATATATATATACACACAAATATATATATATATGTGTGTGTGTGTATGTGTGTGTGTATATATGATGGGATGTAGGGAATTTTCGCAATAAATGAGATATGCTTTAAACGTGTGTCGATCAAAACTTGTTTCAGAGTACTAACCAACTTCATATTTCTCATATGGCAGTTGCACTTTTTCGTCTGGACCCAGGATTTCTGCTAATGCAATGAGCTTCAATAAGTATAATTTACAACTTGCCAAATAAGGTGTCTCCAAGAAGCACAGCGTATTCTGTATTAGTTTCAACAGCCGACATAATTATAGAGGGAGAATGAAACCGTTCGTCCTCTGCGAGCGTAAAATAAATTACCGCTAAAATATAGTTGTCTGCAGCAGGTAGTGACGTCACGTGAAGAGGAACCACTTATCTATCACAATAGGATAGTGTTAAATGGTAGCAAAAATTCAAAATAAAATAAATGTCAAATATACAGCCATAATTCATATCTTAACCAGTTTGGCAAAATTAAATAGAGAATTGTAATGAAACGGAGATGTAAAAGAGGATGTTAATATAATCTACCTAACTTTCTGGTTGTTCTCTTAACTGGAATAATATATATATATATATATATATAGTGAATGATTGAAGAATAACAGAGTCGGCTGTTATAACAAGGGGCTTTATTTCAAGTATTAACAATTGTTTCATTGATCATGTGAGTCTAAAGGTGGATAATCACTCGAAGTTGCGTCACTCGATCTTAAATACAATGTTTACCTGTACGAAGTTGTATGTTTCCCTACTATCTATTTTGTTGAACCAGTCTATTACTTCGTTAGTGTTATCCCCCAAAAACTGAAAATATCTGATAGAACCGAGCCTCTAACCCCTTGTAACCCCCTGTTTAACCTAAAGGATCATAAAAATAATTTCGAAACAGACCCCACAATTAGATTAATATGCCCATCGAAGTCGGATATAGGTAGAATTAGCAAGTATATACTAGATAGAGTAATATCACAAAGCAAGGACAAACTAGTAATTAAGCTATGGAGAAACACTAACGAAGAAATAGACTGGTTCAGCAAAATAGACAGTAGGGAAACATCCAACTTCGTACAGTTTGACATTAGCGACTACTAATCCTCCATCTCCCCAGTCACCCTAGATAAAGCGCTAACCTTTGCCCAGAAAAACACGAACCTAACCTCAGATGAAATTAGAATAATACTAGCTGCTGGGAGAAATATCATTAGATTCGAAAATAGTTACTGGGAACGAAAAAACAGACAAAATAGCTTCGATATCACAATGGGATCTAGCGAGTCAGCCCAGGTAACATACATAGTTGGAATATATATAGCGCATAACTTACATAAGGAATTTAATAACCTCCAAGGAGGAATTTATAGAGACGACACACTCCTTTTAGATAAGAACTTAAATAATCAAAACGTGGAAAGATTACGGAAAAACATCAGTCTTCTTCAACAAACTAGGCCTAGGTATCACTTTCGATCTTAACTCTAAAAAATCAAACTTCTTAGATGTAACACTCAACCTAAACACAAGATTAATAAAGCCCTTCCATAAAATAACGAGAATCTGGCATACACTAGTTATAACTCAAACCAACCTGGATCCATAATTAACTCCATAGCACATAGTATTTCCCTCAGAATATCCCGCCTATCTTCGAACACGCAAACTACTATATAATAGCTTTACATAGGGCAGGACTTGAGGAGGGGCTCAAATACATACCAGATAGAGACACCAACAACAAACCTAACGACAGCTACACTACCCACACCTATAGAAATAACAAACATAGGACTAAACATAGAATTAGACAACGAGTACCAGAAATAACTGAACCGAATACTAATATAGGGACCCCTAGGAACTATAGAAAATTCAGAGATAGGAAATACTGATGGTTCAATCCAATATTCAACTCCTCTATAAAAACCAAACTACCTTCTACGTTCTTTAAGCTAATTGACAAACACTTCCCTAAACTACACAAACACCATAGAATCTTTAACAGAAAAACTATCAAATTATCTTACTCTACTGCAGCCAACATAGAATCACACATAAATAAAATCAACTACAAAAGAATCTCTAAAGAAAATAACCTACCAACATACACCATAGCACCAAATACAAAACGCAAACACATCGCAACATCACAACCACTCACACAGGGCGCATCACAACAAAATATTAATGGTCCTAAATCTCAACTCACCCATAACAAAATGCAAAACCGCAACGGAGAACCTACACACAGGAAGGCCTCCAACTGTAACTGCCACCTACCGGATAAGTGCCCACTACAAAATAGATGCTTGGAATCAAGTATGGTGTACCTGTGTACTATAAATTCAAGCAACTTAACATGGCACTAGATAGGTTCCACGGCTGGGGAATTTAAAAAAAAGATGGTATGTTCATAGACACTCTATGAAGAACCGTAAACTAGAGAACTCTACAACGCTGGGTATTAAAATCTGGCAGCTTAAGAACACAAACCAGGAATATAGGATTAGCTGGACAAAATTATTGGGAGCAAGGGCCTACAGCAATGGAATGTCCCACTGCGGACTTTGCAATATAGAGCTATTCCATATATTAAAGTACGATAAGATGCTGCTTAACAGCGAAATAGAAAGATCAATTTTCTGTAGGCACAAAGCAGCTACCAAGTTCACAAATTTCAAACCAGCATGATTCGACCCAGTAATCCTAACATTCGAGCTGAACCATCCGGATTTTAATGTACGGAATACATACCACCACACTGTTATTAGCTGTCAACTGACCGACTTGTCACTAGATCATAAATCTCCTAACCTTTCTTTCACTCTCTCTCCCTCCCTGAAGCCGTATCAACCCCATTAAGATAGGACAATCAGCAGGCTAAACATTTAACACACACACATATCAAAATCCCCCTAGATCCGTCCCTCCTTAGCCCTTATGTCTCATCCTCGTATCTCTCACGTAATTTTTTATTTATTGTTTTTTATCTTTCATCTGTCATTTGTTACTACCTCTTATTCTCTACTTCTAGCCCTTTGTCCACCACGTATGTATGTATGTATCTAATGTTGCTTTACGTGTTAGTACTACCGCCACCACCCACATCATTATAAAGACACTTACTCACCACCACCACCACTATTATCAATTATATTCTGTACTTACATATTTTTTTACTTATTTTTTTATTTCCTTATTTTTTTACTTTTTACATCTGTAACTATTTACCTCTTTATCATTTTTTTTATTATTGATGTTATTGTTGTGATTCTACGCTGTATCTCTATATACCATTGCCATATATGAGTTCTCTAGTAATCTGATGATTTGATCAGAGGTAAACACTGTATTTAAGGTCGAGTGCCGCAACTTCGAGTGATTAGCGGCCTTTAGACTCATCTGATCAATGAATCAATTGTTAATACTTGAAATAAAGCCCATTGTTGTACAGCCGACCATGTTATTCTTCAATCGATTTCTATTATTACTCCAAGTATAACCTGCATAGGAATTCTCGCGAACTCACTACCTAACTATGGGAACAGCTTGTTGAGTCAAACAAAGCTGTACGTTAAACTATCCCCAATACAGGGTACTCATTACCTCTAACCTATAACGATAACTTGTTATCCCATATATATATATATATATAAGAGACATAAAATAAGAAAATTATAAAATTAACTTACTTGCTAAAATTTCACTCCAACTAATTAGTTTCTGAAAGAGAATAAACATAGTTTCCTAAGAAACGTACGGAGAAGCCTTTCGTCATCAGGGAAGTCTATTCTCAGCTAAGTTTCCAGGTAATACGTGGACACAGGGAACTTATACAAAAATAATTCAGTGGATGGAAAAAAGCAAAGCGTGGACTAAATTCCAAGCCATTGAAAAAATCGCTGCCTACTGCGTCGGTGGCAAATTCAAAAGAATCTATCACGTGACATCGAGGTAAATCAGTGAAAATTTCACTCCAACTAAATACTTATGCTAGCAAATATATAGGTTTTGTCTTAGTAGCTTTATTTTTCAATGGCTTGGAATTTAGTCCACGCTTTGCTTTTTCCATCCACTGAATTATTTTTGTATAAGTTCCCTGTGTCCACGTATTGCCTGGAAACTTAGCTGAGAATAGACTTCCCTGATGACGAAAGGCTTCTCCGTACGTTTCTTAGGAAACTATGTTTATTCCCTTTCAGAAACTAATTAGTTGGAGTGAAATTTTAGTAAGTAAGTTAATTTTATAATTTTCTTATTTTACGTCTCTCATATTATTGTTCTGCATCCCATGCATTGAACCACAAAGTTACTAAAACAAAACCTATATATTTGCTAGCTTAAGTATGCATCTGTGTATATATATGTTACTAGATATACTAATTCTTTATATATATACTATAAAATCACAGGAGGCTGGACTAGTGTAAATCCTTGAAAGGTTTATTATACTATGATCATGTCAATGACCGGGTTCAGTATGAAACCGGTTACATCATCAGGTATTCAAAATATAACAAATATAACAGATAAAATCCATGGGGCTGAAAATCAGAGACAAGTGGATGATCGACCATTTAGCAGCTTCTACTTCGGTCGGCCGCCCTCAAGTGTTGATTATTAAGTCTACTTATGACCATCTGGTGAGGGGGCGCAAGCTTATAATATGCTACTACTTCTCCGTCAAAGAGAAATGTCAGCGTTGAGGTCATGCTTCGATCAATCTGATCATGCGTGCTCGAAATTGCCGTGAAAAATGTTTTTTCCAAAGAACATATCTTCAACAAAGACATATAAAGTGGGCGTCTGTACGGTATAATGTGTCGACAGACATTTCGGTTAACAATTAGAAACGTTAAACTTATGTTTAGAGTTATAGGATGAATTTAGAAAAATAATATATGCCTCATTACGAATGTAAACTTGGTTAGCACGCTGAAACAAGTTTTGCTAGATACGCGTTCAAAACATCTTATTCGGTGAGTAATTTTAAACATACAGTAGGATATAATTTTATAATTTTTTACTGACCGTATCAAAAACATTTCATCTCTCGGACAGATTCGAGAATTAATCTGTTTCGCCCTGAAACTTGTGTTTGTAACAGATAATCTGTAGGCTATCATCAGCGAGAGATTAGATCAAATGAAACAACACACATCTAACAGTAACAGGAGGAGTAACAATATGCTCCTCGTTGGCTGCACGCTATACGGTATATGAGTGGTTATGCTAGAAATAATAGCCTTATTACACTCAATTTATAAGCTCACCTAGATAGGGAGCCGAAGTTTAAGATTCAATTTTTAAAACATTTGTGGCATTCTCTACTCTCCTAATTTTAGACACGAAATTTACTGTGTTTATTTATACATATATATTACTATATAATGCTCAGTATTTATACTTTGAGCTTGTTTAATTGCAGGGTATCATTATGAGTTAATAACTCTGTATTTTATATATATATATATATATATATATATATATATATATATATATATATATATATATATATATATATATATATATATATATATATATATATATATATATATATATATATAGATAAAATACAGAGTTATTATATATATAAAACTCAACAAGATGCTATTCCCACGTTATTTATCTTTCAGGCAAACAGAAATATATTTGGAAAGAAATATATCTTTTATGTTCTAACCATCCAAACTTCTATGTTCTACAATTTCGTCTCTAAACCGAAGAATTTTAACCAATCCCTTTATGGATAAAATGAACATATTATGCCATTAGTGGTGCTTTATTGTAACAACTAGATTACCCTTCCTTTGGTAGTATTAGTATTTGTTAATCTGCTTAATTTAACGCACTTATATAAATATATATATATATATATATATATATATATATTTATATATATATATATATATATATATATATATATATATATATATATATATATATATATATATATATATATATATATATATATTATGAAAATAAACCAAAGAAGGCTTCAATACATCAAAAGTCTTTATTAGCCAACAATGTTTCGTCCTATTAAGGACTCATCAGGGCAATTAAAGCTATAAGAAGCACTATCAGCCAATACAAGCCGAAAACTCAGAAGAATATGGAGTGTACATAGATTAAATCATAGGAAAATAATCGGGTAAAAATTATCAAGTAAAAAATTATCAAGTGAAAATTGCTAAGGAAGTAAGTAACATTTTGAACCATATTACAAATATAGTCCAATGCAAAAACTAGAGCTAAAACAGAGGTGGTGATAAAGAGTGGGAATTATTGTACTATATATAATATAATATAATATAATATAATATAATATAATATAATAAAACAGAATTAATAATGATAATAATAATAATGTTAAAAGGCCCAATATACATATATATATATAAATTATTAAAAAAATAATGAATAAACAAAGAAACAGTTCCTTATATTAAACAAAAAAGTTCATTATTTTACGATCGTTTCTAGGACATATATGTGTTAGAATAGGTATGCATATTCAAAAGATCTATGTACAAAATTATACAAACTATCAGAGAGAATATACATACCTTCACATATATATGCTGTCTTCAGAAATAATGATGCTAGTTTATTGATATTAACGACAATTCAAAATAATAGGTCTGTTTGGGAACAGATTTTAAATAGACCAATGAAATAAGGATTGAGATACATAAAAATTTATCAAGAAAATACAGTTAGGTGTGTGTATATGTATGTAAATACGCTCACAGATGTGCATAAAAATGTATACTCATATGTATACGTATTTTGAAAAAGTGTATGTAAATATAAAAATTTAGGGCTAATGTATCCATATGTCTATAATCAACAGACAGAATATATATATATATACACACACACACACACATATATATATATATATATATATATATATATATATATATATATATATATATATATATATATATATATATATATATATATACATATACACACACATTATTATTATAAATATATGGATATTGAGGCGCTCACATAAACACGCCCACACACACTTACATTTAGATGCGGAAGTAAGAGAGGTAAGGGAATATAGTAATTAAAGGAAAGTGTCAATCTCGACATACTTATAAAAGTGTATCCATAAATTAGAAATAAAAAAAAATGTTTATGGAAGGAAAAACTAAAAATAAAGAAGACAAAAAAGACAAAAAAAGGGGGGGTTGGTACATACATACACAGACACGCAGGTCTCACAAAAGAAATATAAAAAAACATAAAGGAGAGACATAAAATATACATGCTTATATACACACGCACATTTAAACATCCATACGTTCGATACATACATACGTACACACACACACATACACATACTTACGCTCACGCATATTGACCTGTTTGTATGCACACACATAAAAATAAGTAAAACATATATCCATACATATAAATATACACCCATATATACATATATATATATATACACATATACACACACATACCCATGTATATATACACACAACCACACACACACACACACACTCAGACATACATATATATAGAGACATACACACACATATATACACAGTCAGACACATATACACATATATACACATACATACACACATCTCTACACATACATATACATACATATATATACATACACACACACACATATATATATATATATATATATATATATATATATATATATATATATATATATATATATGTATGTATATATATATATATATATATATATATATATATATATATATATAAATAAACATACATATATATACATATACATGCGCACATATGTATTTTTATACTCACATACAAACACACAAACATACATACACACTTACATACACAAACACACACCCACGCTTACAAATACATATAATTATTGGGGGAGGGAAGGGGGATTAAATTTATTAGTGGGAAATAGTAAATATATAGGTTTCAAGGAACTTAGAATACTAATCTGCCGTTAAATCATTATGTGTGTTTACTTAGTGGTATCAGTTTTAGGAAAAGTTATTTGTAAGAAGGAAGGCTAAATTATGCATTTTAATATAAGTAGAATATTAATTATAGGTTAACTAAAATAAAAATAGTTAATATATTAATTTCTAAGGTGTATACTAATTAGGTTTATAGTATTTAAAGCGGAATTTTGAAGTTAAACAGTAGTAGAGTATTAATTATAGCATAACTAAATTAAAAATAATTACAAATATTTACATGATGGTATCAATTTTAGGAAATGAATTTTGTAAGAGGGAAAAATTATGTATTTTAATATAAGTAGAATATTAATTATAGGTTAACTAAAATAAAAATAGTTAATATATTAATTTCTAAGGTGTATACTAATTAGGTTTATAGTATTTAAAGCGGAATTTTGAAGTTAAACAGTAGTAGAGTATTAATTATAGCATAACTAAATTAAAAATAATTACATATATTTACATGATAGTATCAATTTTAGGAAATGAATTTTGTAAGAGGGAAAGCCAAATTAAGTATTTCATCGGTAGTAGATTATTAATTATAGGTTAACTAAATTAAAAATTATATATTAATTTCTATAGTATATGTTAATTAGGTTTATAATAATTAAATCAAAATTTTGTATTTTATCTATAGTAGAATTTTAATTATAGGTTAACTAAATTAAAATTAATCTATATATTAATTTGTAAAGTGTATATTAATTAGGTATATATTTAAAAGTTTTTCTCAGTTTATGATTACAGGATATTTTGCATTTCATCTGTATTAGAATTTTAATTATAAGCTAACTAAATTAAAATTTTATGTTAACTAAATTAAAATTAGTTTATATATTAATTTCTAAATTGTATATTAATTAGGTTTATAATATTAAAAAGTATTTCTCCGTTTTTAATTACACGATATTTTGTTGTATTTCATCTGTAAAAGAATTTTAATAATAGGTTAAATAAACTAAAATTAATCTATATATTAATTTCCAAAGTATATATTAATTAGGTTAATAATATTTAAATGTTTTTCTCAGTTTATGATTATACGATATTTTTTAATTTCATCTGTAGTAGAATTTTAATTAAATTAAAATTATAGGTTAACTACATTAAAATTAATTTATATGTTAATTTCTAAAATATATATTATTATTAATTAGGTTTATAATATTTAAATGTTTTTCTCAGTTTATGATTACACGATATTATTAATTACTGTCGCTTATTTAATAGGATATCCTTAGATTTTATTATTTCAAATAGTTCTTGGGAACACAATCTACATTCATTTCTATTATTTTGATAAGGGGTGGCTCTTTTGAGCACACTCCAGGTCATATCATATTCTATATTCTTATTTCTATAACTATTAATTTTTTCTGCTAGAGATGTTGTATTAGCCAGTGCGGTATTTTTAAAACTATGTTTGTGGGTATTAAATCTTAACTTAAAATTGTTAGAAGTAGCTCCTATATATGAGCAAATAGAATCCTTAGTTTTAACTTTACATTTATATACTATGTTGTTAACAAGACAATTTCCTTTTAATGGGCAGTTTGCCTTGTTTCTACAGTTACAACCTTTCGTTAATTCTGTATTTGAGGAGATATTATGGCTAGTTTGATGTACTGGTGGTATACTTATGGTTTTTTTACACTTATATGGATTATAGGCACTTATATTTTGTTTTATGTTTTTGGTTGTTGAATATGAGAATTTAACTGTTGATCTATTTAAGATTTGATGGTATTTGTGGTTTGGCGGGAAGTTTTTCTCTAGGATATTAAAATTTTTTTTAGGTATATTATCCTTAATTTGTAAATTAAATGGAGCATTATACCAAGTGACTCGTCTATTACGGTTTCTATGTTGTTTATTGTTTTTATAGGATGCATCCTGATGTTTACTAGGAGGATTATTATTAATGACCTCTCCACGCACGGTTTTAATTAGATTTATTGATTTAGGTGTTTTAGCTTGTTTATTAGGAGTTTTATTATTAACATTTATTAGAGTTGTATTATGAGTAGTTTTTTGAGAGTTACTATACTTTATATTAGAGGAGTTAGAGAAATTTAGTTTTATGTTGGTATTTTGGGGTATAGTGTGAGTGGCATTTAGGTGTGTACGTTTCATTTGGTGTTTGTTGGTAATATTAGGTTGTATGTTTATAGTGTTATTGGTAGAAGGTATATATTCCAATCTATTTTTGTGGCCACTTCTAGCTAGAGCTTCGTTATAGAAGGTCGCATTTTTTATCAAATACATCTTGGTTAGACGAAAGGTTAGAAATTCTAAGTGATATATTATATGCAAGGTTTTTAAGGATATATTTAGGGTGATTAGATTGTGAGTGTATGTAGTGTAAGTTTTGGTTGGGTTTATGGTAAGGTTGGTAGATACCCGTAGCCAAGTCTAAAGTTATATCTAGGAAATTAACTACTTTACTTGTGTTTTCAAAAGTAATATCTAGACTATAATAGTCTTTAAGGAAAGTTCTAATAAGCTTTTTGTTTTTTTCTATTTCTGAGAGGCTAAGGTTGTTGGAAAGAAGAAGACAGTCATCACGATATAAACCACCTTTAAGGTGGGGAAAGGAAGCATTTATGTTAAAAAGAAGAAAGAGGCCCACAAGATCAGTAATTTGGGCAGAATCGCTTGAGCCCATAGTAATATCAAATAGATTACTATATGTGTTTCTGGTCCAGTATTCATTCTGAAATTCAATAAGTGTTAGTCTAGCATGTGTAATAATATTAATGTCATCCAAAGTTAAGTTAGATCTATTTTTAGCAAATATCAAAGCTTTGTTCAGGAGTATAGGTGATATAGAAGAATAGTAATTATCTATATCAAATTGTAGAAATGAAGCAGAAGATTTACATCTAATATTATTAAACCAGTTAATTACCTGGGAAGTGTTTTCCCAGAGTGGTAAATTAACATGTTTTCTTATTTGTAGGATGACTCTATCTAAAAAATTTTTGCTAATTATTCCAATATCTGATTTGGGGGAACATATAAGTCTTATAGAAGGATTAGAGTTAAAGTTTGATTTATGATCTTTCGGGTTGAAGTGTGGTCTTTTCAATGCCAAAGGTTCAGTTCTATCTTCAATATTTAGTTTATTCACTATGTTGTGTGTTTTGTTGTTGATGTTGGTGAGTGACGCATTATTAGTTTTTCTATAATTTTTCCTGAGTTCTTTATATATGAACTCATTGTAATTTTCAATATCCATGTGATATAGGTTACCATATATATACATATGTACACCTATATACATATATATCAATACACATTTCCATCAATAGAAGCACAAACTAACCCTTATTAAGAGTTTAAATATAAATAAGAATAATAATAATAAAAATAAAAATAAAAATACAAATGAAAAATACAAATGAAAATAAAATTAAAATTTAATACATATAATATTTACAGTATAAAATGAAGAATAAATGATTAAAAGTAAGCATAAAATATATAATAAACTATATAATTATATAATAATATAATAGATAATCTCCGGTTAATTTGCACAAACAATATAAATGTTACAATAACATTAAAATCACAATATTATAATATAATGGCATATAACTTAACAAATTATATAGATTTACAGTCAGGATGAGAAAAAACATTGTACAGAACTAAACTATATTGGAAAAATTATGTTGGAAAAATATCAAAACCATTGCAAGAAAATAGATCAAATTTCTATACAGTTGGTGTAAATAAATATTATCCAAACATTACAAGAATTATAAAAATATAAACATATTACAGGATTTACAGAATTTAACATAACATAATGGTACATATAATAATGATCAGTAGTACGTTTACAAAGAGTGGAATGATATAAAATTTCAATATAAAATATTGAACATAGTATAATATACATGATTACATGGTTGGTGGAGAGACATTTGTGAATAAGTGAATCAGAGCCAGACAGACAGACTATGCACGGTAGTATATATAAATAAATAAATACAATCAACCGGAAATCGAAAAACAAAAACAAAAGTATTTACTTAGGTATCGCATCCAGTTAAGTAAAACATTTTGGAAACCAAACCCGGATAAATGACTAGAAAACCCTATTAAATTAATTAATATTGAAAGTAGTTAAAATACATAGTAAGTCCATACAAAATTAGCTATCGTTTAAGTAATCAAAATCCCCGAATTTAAATATATCACTATAAAAATATATATCTGGAAAAAATGAAATATTCAACTATCAGTTGAATAACGTTATCTAATAAACAGACTTTAAATAGAGTTACGGTAGGCCAATGGGGACAGTAAAAAGAAATGTATGGAGGATATGAAACAGCATAAAATCATAATCAGCATACTGTATTATACAATAGAAAGGAGCGTAAAAGAGAATTGGATATAATTATAGTATATTTGAAGGGGCGATTATATATTTTATTTTATTTTATATTATTCTATTTTATTTTATTTGGATTCTTCTTTGGATAACTAACCTCCCCCCCCCCACACACACACATACTTGTCACTCGCCCCTTCAAAAATACTATAATTATATCCAATTCCCTTTTAGGCTCCTTTCTATTGTATAATACAGTATGTTGATTATGATTTTATGCTCTTTCATATCCTCCATACATTTCTTTAAAATGAAAACACACACGCACATAGAACAAACAACCAACCGGTAACATGTAAAAAAACAAATTAATAAACAAATATAAACACACACAGACACCCGGATGTAACACATGCGCAAACTAAGCATACAACACAGACACAAACAAGATGGCGTAGGACAGAACAAAGGAGAGGCACAAAAACAAACAAAAAAGAATCCCAGTCACTGAAGAGGTCACATAATGTGTGACGAAAGAACTTTGACAATATATTGAAGTGAAAGCAACTGGTGCGTATGTTTCGTATTGGCAACATGACCTTCCCAAAGTATAACAATATATATATATATATATATATATGATAGAAGTCCTTGACAAACTGGACCAGGGTCGCAACATTCTACTGCTGGGAGACTTTTACCTGCAAAATGTCAAATGGCCTGGGGGCCACCACCTCCCTAGAGTGACGTTAATAGAACAGAGACAGACAGAATCCCTGCTGGCCCTCACACACAGGCTGTTCATGGAACAAGCAGTACTCCTCCCAACAAGAGGCTAAAATGTCCTGGACCTCTGTTTTACAAACAACGAAGTGCTCATCCAAAATGTAAAGGTGACACCAACAATTTTCTCGGATCATAACTTATTAGAACTAATGATATGTGGTCCGAGAGAACCAACAGAGACACAATCATCAAGAAGCACCGGGACGTTATCCAGCCTAACTTATACAAGGCTAACTGGAAAAAGATCAAGAGAAAAATCTGGAAGCAAATATGGAGCGAAAACACCGCCACAGAAGACACCAACACATAATTTCAACACTTCATGACAACGATACACACTATATGCAAAAGGTTTGTCCCGGAGAAAAAGGCAAACAGACAAAAAAATCTTATTCCCAGAGATAGGAAAATCCTCATGAGACGTAGAACCAAGCTCTCAAACCAGTTGAATGCACAACAAGAAAACAAAAACAAGAAGAAACCCTATTTGAAACGTGCACTACTTGATACCGAGGTTGCACTCAAACCTTCCCATGAAAATGAGAGGGCAAAGAAAGAAAGCAGGGCCTTAGAAAATATTAAAACAAACCCTAAGGCATTCTTTAAATTTGCAAAAGAAACTGCCTCGGTACACTGCAAGATTGGGCCACTCTTCCTTACAGACGGTTCATTAATCGAGAATCTCCAAGAGATATGTGAGATACTGAATGAGCATTAAAAAAGTGTGTTCACATGTCCACTGAAGCACATGCAAATAACAAAGACAGAGGAGTTCTTTGATGCCACAACACTACATGATAAAATGGCGACCATCAACCACATAGACATAACGGAGGAGGATGTGGTATACGCTATAGATGAAATTAGAACAGACTCAGTTGCTGGATCTGATGGATTCACAGCAGTCCTCTTGAAAACATGTAACCGAGCCTTAGCAACTCCACTGAAGAGGTTCTTCAGAAGCTCCTTGGCTAGCGGTATTCTACCCAGGGAGCTGAAAAAAGGCACAATACGCCCTATCCATAAAGGAGGTAGCAGAGCCGAGGCCAAAAGCTATAGACCATTCTCCCTGACTTCACATATCAGTAAGATCATGGAGCGAGTTGTTAGAAAGACACTGATCACTTCCCTCGAGGAAAATGACCACCTGTTAGCACGCAGCATGGCTTCCGCCCAGAAAGAAGCTGCCTTATACAGCTGCTACATCACTACGACTGGGTGCTGAAACAACTACTGGACAACTAACATGTGGACGTGATATATCTTGATTTTGCGAAGGCCTTTGACAAAGTCGACCACGGAATGATATGTCACAAACTACACGGACTCAGCATAACTGGAAAAGTAGGTGCGTGGCTGCATGACTGCTTAAAGGACAGAAGCCAGACAGTCGCAGAAAACGAGGCCCTCTCAGAGGAAACATCAATAACAAGTGGGGTGCCCCAAGGAACAGTCCTGGGACTGTTTTTGATGGCTCTCCTAGACATGCCATCTGTAGTACATACAACAACATCCCTCAGTAGCTATGCTGATGACGCTAAGGTAGCACAGGCAATCAAAAACCCGGCTCACGCTGCCGTTTTGCAAAAAGATCTGGATGCCATATACAAATGGGCGGAAGAAAACAACATGCAGTTTAATGCTGGCAGATTCCAAGCCCTACAATACAAACCTGCAAACACAAATACAGTACAACACAGCTATGTAGGACCAAGATGGGCTGATATCCCCGTGTCAAAATCGATACGAGACCTGGGTATATGCATGAGCGATGATGCATCTTTTTCCTCACACATCATGAAAGTGGCGACAATGTGCAGACCACTCGCTGGTTGGATCTGGCGGTCTCTCCGGACAAGAGACCGTGACAGCATGTTGACACTATGAAGGACATTTGTCCTAAGCCTCCTGGTCTATTGTTCCCAATTGTGGTCACCCCATAGTGTCAAACTAACCAAGGATCTTGAGGCAATTCAACGAAGCTACACCAATAGGATTGCCACGATGAAGGAGATAAGCTACTGGGAGTGGCTAAAAGAACTGAACCTCTACTCCTTGGAACGAAGACGGGAGAGATACGCAGTGATCTACATGTGGAACATCCAGGAGGGACTAGCACCAAACTGGCATTGGGAGCTGGACCAACCGTCGAACAGGACGTCACTGTGTAGTGCCAAAGGTCCCGTCTTCCACATTTAGAATAAGGAGCAGATATTGCAATAGCCTGGGATTCAAGGGCCCTCAACTCTTCAACAAGCTGCCGAGGGATCTGAGAGATATGCATGGTGTGGAGGTGGATGTCTTCAAGAAACATCTCGACACCTTGCTATCCAGGATCCCGGATGAGCCCACAGCAAGGCACGAGGGAAACCTAATGGCAGCAAGCAGCAACAACCTACCTCTTACACCAGTGGCCAACCGATAGATGCTGGAGATAAAATTCGTAGCAACAAAGGCGGTG
Organism: Eledone cirrhosa; assembly: GCA_964016885.1. Lineage (NCBI taxonomy): Eukaryota > Metazoa > Mollusca > Cephalopoda > Octopoda > Eledonidae > Eledone > Eledone cirrhosa. The sequence goes on from OZ024742.1 coordinate 124,921,180, forward strand.
CCCCAGCATGGCCTCAGCCGGATGGCTGGAACAGGTAAAAGAGTAAAAGAGTATATATATAGGTATATATATATTGGTACGTTAAATATTAGCAAAGGAAGAGAACTGTAGTTGTTACAATAAAGCAACAGTGAAGGCATAATATGTTCTTGAATTGTATTCATAAAGAGATTGGTTAAAATTCTTCGCTTTACAGACGAAATTGTAGAACATAGAAATTTGGATGGTTAGAACATAAAAAATATATTTCTAACGTTATTTCTGTATGCCTGAATAGCGTTTTGTTGAGTTTTATATGCAAGGACAATTCTTATGGAGTTGAACTACGATCAAAGGAATATCAGTCACACCCGTACCACAATTCCTGTAATTCTGTATACAATTAACAAAATCTTCTCTCATTGTCTAATGTGACTTAACCTTTTTAAGACAATAGGATATAAGCTGAAATATATTTGGGCACTAGTAGATCCACCGAACACGAAAACTTATCCACATGTTTATGTCGGTAATGGGTAACAAGTAGGAATTATGATGCCTTAAGTCAGTCATGGGCAACCTGTGGCCCACGGGTCGTTTGCAGCCCGCGAAGCTTTCTGAATGGCTCGCCTAAGCCACCTAATGAAATCTTTCTGATTTTTTTACCCAACATTTTCAGTTGTAATTTATCTTTCTATCATTTTTACGTTCGAGGACAATAACGTGTACGAATTCTGAAGAAACAAATCAAAACAACCTGAGTTACAACCCTTTTTTTTATGTGGGCAAGAATGTAAATTAGCGCTTGCGACCTGCCTGACGATGAACCATATCTCATGCGGCCCATTTCTCGAATAAGGTTGCCCATGCCTGCCTTAAATCAATCAATTTTTACATAAAGAAAAGAGGAGTGTCCAGTGGATAGATTCTTGATGTTTAAATCTCGATTCCTGATTCCTCTGGAATGAGGAATTTCACTTGGAATTATGTACTCGCTTAGAATTGGAACATTAAATAAAAGATAAAGGATTGTGCACCGGATGACTCTGCTACCTGCAGAATTATATCAAAATGTTTCAGTCTCTTATAGCACTTGGTGAATGTTTACTATTATTTCTCTTTGCGGTTCAGTGGTAATAAACAGATGTGTAGCCACAGATTGGGGCAACCGACTGTATTTAGATTCACAACACAGGTCTATTTTGACTGCTTCCTACGAATTGAATTCGCCAAAGCAAAAACTATCAAAGCGAGGTTTGGTAATTTCTTGTTTTAGTTGTTGTTTTTTCATCCATATAACCAAACATTTACATCGAAAATTTATTTGACATAAAAACAAACAAATGCACACAATATTTGACAGGAAGACGCACACATACAAATATCAGCTCACGGACGATGTCATCCTCCCATTACTTCCGGCAGATATAAATAGACTACCACATGTAAACAAAAAAAAGTAAGTTGGTGTGTCTGTAACAACAAAAACATAAATCTTCGGACCAGTTTCTTATCCTAATCTTCTGATGAAAGGGGTTTTACACCCGAAATGGTAAGACAGGTAAATAAAATAACAGGTGACACAGTAACATCTTCGTTTCCTTTTATATCGGCCAAAATCTACCGTCCATTTTGCATTGTCGTAGTATTCGAATAACATACCACTTTATACACTAACACAATGCTTCAAACAAACTACACCACACTGCCCCCACTTTCTCTCTCTCTCTCTCGCTCGCTCTCACTCTCTCTCTCTCTCTCTCCCCCCCCTCTCTCTCTCTCTCTCTCTCTCTCACACACATTTTCTCTCTCTCTCTCACTCACTCACTTCCATATATATATATATATATACACACAAACACATTATAGACATAAGAAAGAGAGATAAAATGTTTGTGTTTGGGTAATATATTTATTAGTTATATTAATCAATCGCACATATTGATAATAAAAATGAAAAAAAAAAACTGAATCAAATCAAATTTCTGACGCGTTATTCAGCGAATCCATATTCTTTACCTAATGTGAAATTCTTCATAAGATATTTTGAGACAGGAAATATGTTACAGTATATCTTTCATTCTTCGCCTTAGCAAACTCACTGTAAGTTTGAAGTGTAGTACGAAAATTACCTTTGATATCTTAGTTGTAGAAGAAAGAACATAGCCATCCTTTGAACGACAATAAAAAAGATCAAACAACTGGACAATTTAACAATCTATGAATATATTCAAAGGATGGAACTATAAATCGGACTTCAGACATGAATAAAATAAATGAAAAGTAAAAAGTGATAAACAATGTCATGTTCTAATGGCTGTTATCCACACAATTGTAATGATTGATATCTACGATGGTCTTGAATCAGATATGATATATCTATATCTATACAGATGTGGACGGTGGAGAATCTGAAATAATTAATCGAAGAGAAACAATATATGCGAAGTAAAATGATTATGTGCATATGAAAGATTGCCGTTGTTATTATGTAGACGGATGGAAGCTTCTCATCTTAATCCGCCCGAAGAATTGCTGTGACGATGGAATATTCAATGAAACGTTAATGGTTTCTTAACAAAAGCATTAGCTGTACTAATGCAAATGAATACAAGACACGAGACAGAAAGATATACTCACATACACACACCCTCATATATATATATATATACATATATATATATATATATGTATATATATATATATATATATATATATATATATATATATATATATATATATATATATATATATATATATATATATATATACATATATATACATACATATATATATATATATATATATATATATATATATATATATATATATATATATATATATATATATATATATATATATATACATATATATACATATATATATATACATATATATATACATATATATATATATATACATATATATATACATATATATATACATGTATATATATATATATATATATATATATATATATATATATATATATATATATATACATATATATACATATATATATATATATATATAAATACATATATATACATATATATTGATATATATATATATATATATATATATATATATACATATATATATACATATATATATACATATATATATACATATATATATATATATATATTTATATATATACACGCACACACACACGCATTTATATATATATACATATATAAATATATATATACACAAGGGGAAAATCGTTCAAACATATTACATTGAAGACAGGAGTGTCCGTGATCAATCTTTTTTATTGTGTGGGTGTGTTGTATATAAATATGCGTATGGAGTTGTATATGTATGTATAGTAATGGGGAGTGGGGGACTGAGTATAATATTACAATTCTATTGCTGCACATCTCTCGATGTTAAAAATAAAAGTTATAAACATACTTTCCTCTCTTGAGACTGTTATGAAATTAAGAGCAATGTAGAAAGTACTATAAGATCAGAATAATAAGCAGTTAATATACGAAGCCCACCATTACAGATTCGACTCCAGTTTTATTTATGTTTGTTATCTAACAGAACTCTAATCTGTATCACGAAGATCAGTATTCATACGACAGTACAATATAAACCAGCTTGATCAAGGCTGACCTGGGGACAATGAACGACAGAATTAACACAGATTTGGTATATAAAATTGTAGATGTTGCGTTAATGAAAACCAGCATTACCATTACCTTACCTAAATCAATTTGAAACGGGTATTGCAATTCAGAGGTCTAATTTAATTACGGGTTTACTAAAGTCTCGTATTGAGAATATTCCATGCAGACTTTCAGGACAAGTTGGAGTGAGCTAAAGTTGTGTTTGTTGTTGTTTAACGTCATATTGTCCTTCACAACCATAACTATTCAGCCAAAGCCTACATAGGATTATATTATGTAATGTATATGTCCGTCTCTTTTCTTTTTCTTTTCTTTTAAGACAGTTGCTAGCATGGGATTTGAAAGCGATTTTGTAGCCATGTCAAGTTGTACATTGCAAAAGCATTGTAAATGGTTCGCAGATTATCAGAAAGGCGGTGAATTGACAGAGTCGTTCGAACAAAGGATAGACTGCTTTGTAATATTCGTTCCGGCTCTCTGAGTTAAAATCCCATCATCATTAACTTTTCCTTTCTTTCTTTCACACCCGATAAAATAGGTACCAAACCTTAGTACTGGGGTCGATTCTTCCTCTATATCTCTTTTTCCCGTTCTATCCTTCCACGGAATATATATGCAGTACTCAAGCCTAGAGAGGTGTCGCTTCCAACAGGTTTAAAATGCCTAAGAAACTCCGTATTTAAGTACGGTACCCCTAATATTCCATCAAGATTTACGGAATCATACCATATCATATCATCAGAACTAAAGCGTAGAAGAAGTTAAACAGTTGTTATGGACAGAACAATGGCAATATCAACAAGCTAAAGATAAGTATGTAAGCATTATATAGTGAAAATGGTCATCGTTAGCTCCAGTGGCATGGTATATATTCTGAACAATTTATTTTGATATAACTTCGATACAATTTGGAAAGAATTTATTTATCTTAGGATTGTATATCTTAGATATCATGAAGATTGATAACGCTCCAACTAATCACCATATACCACATTCAGAAAACATATCTTGAAGCAAATTCATGCGTAAAGTTATAAAGATTCTTACGAAAGTCTATTGTGTTCACCATATGTATGTAGCATATGAAGTTTAATTACATGTCTTGTATATTATGAAAGGCGCGTGGCTAAGTGTTTAGAGCGTCGAATTCATAACCATGATGTTGAGAATCAGATTCCCGGACGGGAGATGCGTAGTGTTCTTGAGCATCGCATGTAATGCTGCTCTAGTTTACTCAGCTATAGAAATGAGTTGCAACGTGACAGTCGCCAAGTTGTGTCACTCTTTTCCCTTTTTCTTAGACCACATTGGTCCCGTGGAGAGGGGAGACCGGTATGAACGGCCACTGCTGGTCTTCCACAAAAACACCTTACACTGACTTTGTATCTCAGAGGGAAACTTTTTAGGTGCAAATCCCAGAGTCATTCGTGACGGAAGGAGTTATTTACATTGTTACCCTTTATATTCAGGAAACCAAATACTACTAGAGATAATTTGATATGTTATGCCTAAGGTCAGTGAAAAACAGAATCACGGATATATTCTCTTCTTCAGGTTAAACTAACCTTCCTTTTTTCCTGAACAGTTAGCAGCCATAATCTAGCAATAGCATCCACTACATTTTCCATCGGAGAATATGGTTTCCATTTTGATTCTTTTAAAGACTTTATGGCCTCGCTAGAAATAATCGTTAGAACGTGAATATATATTCGCTGCTTTTTGAATAGGAACCCCATATTTGATAAAGACGAAGGGGAGTAAAAAGTAATTTTTCTCAGATTTAGTTCAATCCCTTTCTTTCAATTTCAAACTTGCAATGGTCTACTTTCATTTTCTTTCTTCCGTTTTCGAAAAAATACGTGTCACATGCGTACCCAGGGGAATTTGTTTTTCTTCCTTCCATCCGATGATAGAAATCATTAAAATTGTCACCAACCTTTACACTATCAGTTACAGGCATTGATGAGGCTTTATTGGCATGGATCTGAGTTCATTGAAGTCAGATATATCCTTCTTTAAGTATGGCATTGTGCCATATTGTTTTTACTATCACGTCGTTGATACGAGTCTCAGCATTAGTACTTGACTGCATTTTAATATAACTTCGGTTATTTTCCTTCTGACGATTCCTTAACTGTCCTATCGATTTGATGTCGATCATTAAATATTCTTCAGTAACACATTTATTATGGTGTAGTCAGTGAGGAAGGTAAGTTTTTGCAGAGGCTTAAAGATTAGGAGAAAGATAGGTAAATCCTCGTGTCTTCAAACAGGAAATATAGTATGAATGATTCAGATATATTTAACTTCACCAAAGGTATCCAATGAACAGATGGTTTTGATCTATTTGGCAAAATATTAAGCCTATCGCCTTGATGTTCAAACTATTGCAAAAGTTTCTTGTTTGCTAATTGTAACTATGCAACATATATTTTCTATTTGCAAGCTGGAAAATAATAATAAAATAAAATAAAATGAAAGATAAAATAAAATTATAGCAAATAACAGGAGTCAACTTCTTTAAATATTCTATATCTTAGATATAAACTATCTTGATTTTGCACAGGTTATACTTTGTTTTAGCTTGAAATCAGAAAATATGTTGCTATGTCAACAGACTATCAAATAATACTAATAATGTACGTCTATTTACATATGCTGTCGTACTATCTAACGAGGTCTAACTTAATAAATGTCAAAAGCGTCCATAACTTCGAATATTACATCAGTGTAAGTAGAAGATCTATTTTGATTTTATATATATATATATATATATATATATATATATATATATATATATATATATATATATTTATATTCACATATGCAAAGAACCACACATACACTTTGTTGGCCATACACAGAGGAGTCACATGTAAATAGATGCATAACCTCTTAGATACATGCTTACGTTTACACACTCACTTACACACATATCTATATATGGTTTACCATGATTTAGAAGCCTGTACAATGTGGCAAATGTACGTGGCCTATTGTTTTGGGGATCAGTTTTATAACTTTGTCGGTTGAATCTCTGGGCCGGGTATCAAACTTTCTTCTTTTCACATTTATTTATTTGATAAGACTAGGTATACTACCATTAAAACACCTGAACACCTTCGTATGAAATGCACTGTCGTAATAAGCCATATGAAACTGCATAGCTGTGAGTAGCAAATTTACTGTTCATTTCATTTCCCTGCTCCAAGCAGCCGGGAAATGTCGGTTGGAACCGATGCAGTCGAGGGATACCTTGACATTCGGCAGAAGGCAGCGGGCAAAGATCGTTGTACGTGAACACTAGCAGTGGATGCCCGGTAGAACGAACGGTCGATCATCATTTGGTCAACATCCTTCATCTTCTCTTCACTAACGAATGCTAAAGATCTTTTTAAATAAACCTTTTTCGTGACATTTAAAATGCTAATTAAGTAATGATTCAATTCTCCAATTTCACGCCCTATCCAGCATGCTCGTAGAAATTTTCATTCGATTTTTAAAGTGATATTGTAAGTATATATATTTAAGTTGCCTCTATTCTATTCTTGGATACCATGTTCGATTGTTCTGTTAATTATCAAAGTCTAATTTTATTCACATGATTGTTCACCTATATTCTATATTAGCTGTTTGCTTAGGAACATGAATGTACTGGCTTCACGCTAATCCATGTATATTTTTCTCAACGTCTTTTTTCGTGAATGCTCCCATCTACCTCAATCAGCAATTCTTTACCTTCGCTATATCATAAACTATAAAGTGGATCTACTTGTGTTTATGTCTTCCGCCTTTCCCACACAAATACGCACCAAAACACAATCACACAACGTACAAAACACCAATTTACTTTGTGTGCTATATTATGAAGATTGTATGGAACAAAATCGTGTCAATTAATTAGTAATATGATTGACATGAATATATACAGTGTTTGTTGTATAGATGTGATATAGTTGAATGGCTGGTTTGCAAGTTCACATTTCCTGCTGGTGTAATGGCAGGACTGGTTATATATAGTGTATCTGTTTTACATTTCACTTAATGAATAAGAGCTTTGTTGGTTAAATAGGTATCAAATCTACCTATCACTCTTTCTCAGAATATTCCAGACCGAAAGAAAATAAAAGGTAATCGTCTGTTTGGCATATCATCACCACCCTCTGGCCTAAAGATCTTCTCACTCTTTCTCTGGCTTTTCTAACCACTATTACAATGTCCACTATTCCTCCGACAATGCTAACCTCATGCACCCTCCACACTCACAACAGAACCTCCCTCCTTTTTCCACCTCCTTCTACTTTCATCAACCTTATTGTGCCCATTCCCTAGGCCTCACGCAAACCAACATATGCAATCATACTGACCCCAAGCGTATCCCTTTTCTATTCCGCACATATGCATTGCATCAGTTGACGTGAATATCAACAGCGCCAATCTTATTAATCGCGCAAATAGACTGGCCATAGGCCCTTCTTCCAGACCCAGCAAATAAAAAAGGGAATGTCAGTAATTGTATAGATAAAACATCTCGTCGTACTTTGTTGAAAGAGCAACAGACTTTTCAGAGTTGATTACAGCTTTCGCTCATATACATAGGTGAAATATATAGATAAAATATAGGTGAAATATGGATAATCAACAACTTACCTTTAACTATGACAAGATTGATGTTTATTCGGAAAGCTGTACAAAAGAATGATTTACCTATTTTTTCTCTTAAATAATTGCTAAGCACTTTCTATAAAATAATGAATGTATGCAACATTCGAATCATTAATGTTAAATGAAAGTGTCATATATTGTTAACATAGAATTTCTTAGAAAAGGCTGCTTTAAAAGATTAAATTTACTCATCTACCAACATAGTCTATACACTTTTTGACTTTAGACTAAATCCATATAGAACTATCTTCCGCAATTGGACCAAATGTTTCGATTAATTACCAGCTCCCCTAAGACAAGTAGAACAGATAAATTTAAGCAAGCTGTCATTTAATATTGCATTCGGTTAAGCGCAGATTTTATACACTTACATCTACTAAATGACAGATTCTAAATACATATTTATTTCACATGCTATCCACTGCCATCGTGCCGGCTACAAAACCAGACTTTTTCCTTAAGCACAAACATTCAATTTTCTGTGAAATTAATTATTAATTTCTTCAAACTATTCACGTGTTCGTTACAAGCTGGTAATAATTACCACTGAGATGTTTCTGAATTATTTCCTCTGAGAGCCAAATTTCAATTCTCTTTTTTGCGTAACCACATGAAGTATATATATATATATATATATATATAAAGGATCGATCGACTTTCGTCAAATCGGACCGAGGAAACAATGTTTCCGTTGGTCTTTCCAGTTGCTAGTACTATCTATCCGTCGCAACTCCAGGTAGAAGGAGCAACGTGAAATAAAGTGTCTTGCTCAAGGACATAACGCATCGCCCCGTCCAGGAATCGAACTCACAACCTCAAGATTGTGACTCCAATTCTCTAACCATTAAGCCATATATATATATATATGTATATGTATATATATATATGTATATGTATATATATGTATATGTGTATGTATATATATATATATATATATATATATATATATATATATATATATATATATATATATATATATATATATATATATATATATATATATATATATATATATATATATATATATATATATATATATATATATATATATATATATATATATATATATATATATATATATATATATATATATATATATATATATATATATATATATATATATATATAATATAAGATCAAAGGATGGTTAAAGGAGTTCAATATATTTTATTATGCGCATTTCAAAAACAAACATCATCAAACAATAATATTTGTGTTTTCATCAGATAAAACAGGAGAACATGATATGAAGGCTAAAAAAACACTTGTTGATAGTGCAGTTTTAAATCAACATATGTTGATTTAAAACTGCACTATCAACAAGTGTTTTTTTAGCCTTCATATCATGTTCTCCTGTTTTATCTGATGAAAACACAAATATTATTGTTTGATGATGTTTGTTTTTGAAATGCGCATAATAAAATATATTGAACTCCTTTAACCATCTTTTGATCTTATATTATGCATACTCCAGTCCCACAAACTGTAGAGTGCTTCTTATCCGATATCTGCATTGCTTTATTGTACTACAATAAAACTCACCTCCTACATATATATATATATATATATATATATATATATATATATATATATAAATATATATATATATATATATATATATATATATATATATATATATATATATATATATATATATATATATATATATATATATAAATATATATATATATATATATATATATAATAGCAGGGGGCTGGACTGGTGTAATTCCTTAAAAGGTTTATTATACTATGGTCATTTCAGTGACCGGGTTCAGCATGAATCCGGTGACATAGAAATTTAACGCAGGAATATAATAGACAAAATCTATGGGGCGGAAAAGCAGAGCCAAGAGGATGGCCTAATATTTAGCAGCTTCTAGTCCGGTCAGCCGCCCTCAAGTGATGATTATTAAGTCTTCTTATGTCCTTCTGGTGAAGGGGCGTAGGCTTATAATGTACTACTACCACCTCGTTATAGACAGAGGTCAACGGTGAGATCAGGTTACATTCAAGCTGGTCAGAAGTGCTAGGAAGTGCCACGAAAAATATTTTTTTCAAAAAACATATATCTTTAACAAAGCTATATATAGTGGGAATCTGCACAATATATTCTAGGCCCAGAAATTACGATTAACAATTAGAAACGTTAAATTTACGTTCCGAGTATTTTCGTCTAGCGAAAGAAAGGGAAATTTATTTTTCTCCAGGAATGTTAACTGTCTCAAGCGCCGGGGATGCTAGCGGGAAGTCCGCCACCGTCGGCTGGCTATCGTATATACCAAACGATTAATAGTTATTCATACTGGTGGGGTGTTTAGTTAAAGGTTAGTAGAAGAAGGCATGATAACATTTAAAGTTATGATTAAGCCTAGAATTTAAAAGTACTGTTTAGCGGTCAAATAAAATTGAAAAAGGGGATAATAACATGGTCAACAGTACAAAAAAGGGGATTTATTTGCAGTCTAACAATTGTTTCACTGATAAAGTTGTCTAAAAATTGCTGAACACTAAAAGCAGTGCCACTAAATTTTAGTGTTCACCAATTTTTAGACAACTTTATCAGTGAAACAATTGTTAGACTGCAAACAAATCCCCTTTTTTGTACTGTTGACCATGTTATTCTCCACTTTTTCAATTTTATTACTCCAAGATAAACTTACATAAGAATACAAGTGTTATCATAAACACGTCATCTACGTAAACCTCTTGTTGAGTCAACCAACGCCATACGCTAAAACTAGCCATAATAAGAAGTATTCACAACCCCTAATTGGATTACCTATAACGATATTTTGTTATCCTTTATATATATATATGGGAAAAAAGTCTGGAGCCCGACGGCTGAGCTCCGGCCGTTTCGACACTAGAACGGCCGCAGCTCAGCCTTCGGCGTCCTGACTCTTTCCCTATTACCCACTCTACTACCCCAAGTATCGAGTACTGTGGTGCGTTATGGTCCACCTGGTCCCTTACACACTTCCTTCGTTGTATATATATATATATATATATATATATATATATATATATATATATATATATATATATATGTGTGTGTGTGTGTGTGTGTGTGTGTGTATTTATGTGTGCGTATGTGTATATATATATATAGAGAGAGAGAGAGATAGAAAGAAAGAGAGAGAGAGAGAGAGAGAGAGAGAGAGAGAGAGAGAGAGAGAGAGAGAGAGAGAGAGAGAGAGAGAGAGTGAGAGAGAGAACTGATATATGGTCGATGTGCGGTAGTAGTCCAAATGAAGGATGAAATGAATTGCTACACGTTTTCGTACAAATCTCGGCAAGGACTAATTTGTTGTTGGTAACGCTTCCGAGAAGGAAGTTGCACGAAATAATGTGTGTATTTTTTTCTCTGGACCTCAGCTATTAGATTTCACTTTTACACTTAATACGAATATTTATTAAGAGTTTTGAAAAAAGTTCGGTGATATTTTTAGGAAAATATTTAATGAATATTCAATGAAATTATATAGTTATATTTATAGAAAGTTTTTGTTGAAATCTCTTGGAATTTCGTTGGTGAACTATTTTGTAAGATATTTCATGGAAATTTATTGGAAACTTTTAATGAAATTTTTGTGAACATTTCTACTGAATTGTCCGTCCATTTATTTCACTTCGTTTATGTACCAGTAATGTTTATTATTTGAAAAGGATTTTTCATAAACAAATCTGTATTAATACTAACGATTCTACCCAATTTACGGCCTAGTTATATTTATTAGAATGATACAAAACTTACGATGACTGTCGAACATCAACAAGTATTCTATCTGTAAGACGATATTATGATATCAATTTTAAAGCTTAGCTGACAGTAAAATTCAATTTATTACATTGCTTCCCTTTAGAGGTAATTCTTTTGGCATTGGATTCTGTTGGCATCGGAATACTTGTCTTATAACTTCAACTAAAATTTAATGCCGAAAATATTGGAACACATTTCGATGTGTACATCGCAAAGTTAGATCTAAGATAGTGGTCAGCTCAAATCCTGAACTGTATTCTCTTTGAGAATGAATTCAATATACAAAACTCGGTATTTCTTAACACAAAAAACATTATGTAAATATACTTAAAGTAAGATTATATTCATAAACATTAATGATAAGTAGAGTGACAGTTTGTAACATATTGTTCCTTATGATAATACTACTTTTGTCATTAGTAGAATATAATAATGGTTTCTGATTTAGCCACGAGGCTAACAATTTTTGGGGAGATGAAACTCGATTAAAACGACCCAAGTGCGTTACTGGTACTTTATTTTATCAACCCCAGTAAGTATGAAATGCAAAGCTAACCTCAGCCGGATTTGAACTCAGAACGTAAACGGACGTAACTCTATGCCGCAAAGTATTTTCTCCGATGCTCTACCGATACTACGACATCATTAGAACGTCGGATAGAATGATTTTGTTATTCATTTCGGCTCTCTAATCTGTGAGTTCAAATCAGGCCAAAGCCAACTTTGACTTCCATGCAGTCGAGATCGACAGAAAAATTACCAGTCTAGTATTGGTGGTCGATTCTTCATCTATATCTCTTTCCCACTTCCATTCTCTTGAAGAAATCTACTGTATTCAAATCTGGAGAGAATACAGGCTCCTCCAGATTTCAAGATGCGCTAGAAACACCATATGACTATAAGGCGCCCCTACAACTGTCTTAGGATTTACGTGAAAATACATGCATACGTACATACGCATATACATACATACATACATACATACATACATACATACATGAATACATACATACATACATACATACATACATACATACATACATACATACAGTCAACGCGATCAGTCGCATATTTTGGCGTGGGAGACTATTTATTAAATTTAAGATGAATACTATCTCCGACAGTAATGCCACAACTACAGTCATGTTGAATAACTGGTTATTCTTCTAACTATATCTTCTGATGACACCTTTTATTCGAATTCGTAGAGATATCCGACTAAATACATAATTCATTTTACAAGGATTTGCTACAAACAGCATGGCTGAACACAACATCAACAACACAATTAAGGAAGTACCGAAGACAAATAACAAGGAAGGTAAACAAACGTTATTCAGTTGTAGCTACAGAAGAAACCGAAATTATAAATCGCATGTCTCTTGGAGTTGCGAACTTAATAATGATTTATTTAATTGTTATAAAATGGCAAAAAACAATCCCTCCATTGGCTAAATCAACAGAATGAAGCTACACTGGGACGAAATACACCCAGAGCTAAATTATTTCACAGCGAAACAATTACGCCAACAAGCGACGTTTGTTGAACGTAAAAATAAGATAAATAGTATTAATTGTAAGTCCCCCACAACAAAGATGGGATCAACAACACGTGCTACAGGTCGCCATGCTACTAGCAGCCAGGTCGAACAGCGCCTTGAAACAACTCAGCCTGTAAGAAACTTGACACCACCTGTACCATCTAAGTCTATCTCGAATGCTGGGGAAAACACTATCGATAATAATATTAATCGAAGAAATAATAATAATAATCGAAGAAATTTGACACCATGTGTACCACCCGAGTCTTCCTCGACTGTTGTGGAAAATACATACTACCGATAATGATAATAATCAAAAGTATAAACAATTGAAATTTTTCCTCAACGAAATCTTCCAGAGAGAAATTAATTCATGTATACATATCTCTCTTGCTGAACGTATTAAAACGACAATGTTCAATAAAAAACCAAATAATGAAATATTACATATTATTGACGAAATAGAGGATAAAACGACGGATAAAAACCCCAAGATTTTGACAAATCAACGCCTGTTTATATGCCCTAGCAACGACAGTGAAGCATTATCCTGGTGATAGCAGAGATATTAACAAGAACAGAACACCACCAAAAATACCATCATATATAACTAAAATAGAAAAAAAGATTGCTGACCTACGAAAAAACATAGGATATGTGATAATGCAAACAAACACAAAAAACCTCACTCCTCATTAACAAAGAGGGAAAAATAAAATAGAGACGATGTTAGGTAACAGTAGAACCAGAACTCTCCAATATAAGCTGATCACCCTCGAAGAAGAATGGAGAGCTGTTAGCGAAAAACGCCGATACCTGAAGAAGGTAGATGAGAGAAAGTTGCTTAATAAAATATTCAGACGAAACCAAACATCAATCTATAGAGATATGAAGGGCAAAATAATAAGTGTCACTGAGGCCCCATCCCAGAAAGACATAGATTCCTTTTGGAGCAAAATATGGGTGAAAAGAAGAATTTCAACCAAGATGCAGTGTGGCTAAGAGAAATCCGAAAGAATTATTGCTCTTACACTACAACAAAAACATACGAAATGAGTGAGGGTACCCTTGAGACTGTGATAGGAAAACTCCAAGATAAGAAAACACCAGGAAGAGACATGATTGTCGGCTACTGGGATAAAAAAACTGATATTCTATCGGGGGTATCTTACTGACCTCTACCAACAAGTTCTTAATGGTTGACATTAGCACAAACATTACTGGTCCCCAAGAACAAAGACACTCACTTGGCAAAAAACTACCGACCCATTGCATGCCAGAACCTGATGTATAAGATGTATACAGCCTGCCTGCCTGAACCTATTCCTCCAAGATCACTGTGAAAATAATAACATCATCACAGATGAACAAGCAGCTGGAAAGAAAGGGGTTTTGGGATGTGCTGAACAACTCCTAATCAACAAAACTGCGATGTCGGAGGTGCGACAACTTAGGAGGAATATGGCTACATTCTGGCTGGACTACAGGAAAGCTTTCGATTCTGTTCCCCACTCTTGGATGATAGAGGCCCTCCAACTTGCTAAAGTCCCAGACATTATTGTCAGAGCCATAGAGAGGCTGTCTTCTTCTTGGACTACTATACTAAGGTTAAAGACAGAAAGGGAGGATTCTATTTTCACTGATAAAATAAAATATTGCAGGGGTCTATTTCAGGGGGGCAGTCTCTCTGTGATATTATTCATCTTGTCATTAAACCCCTTGTCCTTTCTGCTCAAGAAATATGAGGGATACATCATTGGCTCACAGGAGGACAGAAATACGAACCTAACCCATAATTTCTTTGTGGACGATCTGAAACTCTATGCCAAGAACATGGATGGGATGAAGAAAAATCTTGTCCTGGTTACAACGTTCTCAAAGGATATAGGAATGGATGTTGACCAAGATAAATGCTCATACATGACTGTAATACGGGGAAAAACAACAACCCAATCTAGCAACATTGTCATCAATGGCCTAGCTGTTTCACCAATATCTGATGAGGACTGCTATAGATACCTGGGGATAGATGAGAACATATCCTATAATGGTATCTGTAATAAATAACGCGTAACCAGGGAATACTACACCCGATTAAGAAGGATCCGGTCATCGGAACTCTCTGCGCAAAACAAAACAGTGGCTCACAATGTGTTTGCTGTGCCTGTCCTAACACCAACGTTTGGAATACTCAATTGGACGATAGACGAAATCCGAGCTGTTGATGTTGGAACTCGAAAAACACTGAACAACACCGGAAACGTCCACATCAACAGTGACATAGGCCGCCTTTACTTGAAACGTAAGCAGGGCGGCAGAGGCCTAACATTAGTCCAGACAACATTTGAATGTCGCATCATACCCCTCTGACAACATCTACGAACCTCGAAGCGTAGGAGCCCTTTTCTCGGGCAAGTCTATCTACATGAAACAGAGAGTTGGGAAGGAACTCCTCGAGTGATATTCCCTGTGTGATAATCAAAACCTCACACACAGGGAAGTCGCTCAGCAGTATCGCATTGAATACATGGATGAAAAACTACATACCCATGTCATCAACCGCTGTCCAAAGATGTCATCGCGGTACTATCTACCTATGAGGCATGATGTAGTGGCCAAAATACTGTACAATGCAATCCGTAGAAAATATAGCCCCAATAATAAACACATTAAAAGCTACAGCAATGTGGAAGACATACATATACATAATATGAATGAGTACTGGTGGAATGTTCCAGTAAAAAGCCAAATAAAATGCCGGTATAACAGACCAGGTATAATGATATGGGACAGGAAAAAGAAGTCATGCCCAGCAGATGCCAATATAATATCAAAGATTAGCGAAAAGGAGAATATTTATGCAGAACTAATGAGAAATCTGCAGATTCTCCACCCTGATTATACCTTCATATTTATGCCTGTGATTATTGGGGCACTGGGATATGTTAGTAACTGCCCCACTACAAATCTTGAGAAGCCGGGCTTCACAGGAACATAAAGAACACAACTAGTTAGGAAATTACAAGTACAATCCATTAATGGAACAGTAAAAGTATGTAAAACATTCCAAAAATTGTGCATCTAATACAAAACATACACATCCACACATAACATCCATACCTACACATGCATGCATGCAGACATACATACATATCTACTTAGTTGATGTTGTGTAAGTTTCAATGAGTGAGTCTTGTAAATATGTTAGAAACCGACATACATACATACATACTAAAATGTCCATGCCTTTTCCGACAACACGCTAATAAACAGCTAGGCATCACAGTTTCTGAAGCATAAATATTCATGGGGCAAGTTGATTCAGGTTGTACTTTTAAGTGGATGAGTCTAAATTTAACACTGGGTAGTTTACAACTCGTCGAAGAATTGGCAGATGACAAATATTACAATATTCCTTCAATCACACTCTGCTCTGAGTACAAATCTACTGATGTCAACTTTGCTTTCCCTTCTTTCGAGACGAGGTAAAAAGTACTAGTCAAGTAATGGCGTCAAGTCTTCTATATCTCTTTCTCATTTGCTATTTTTCACTTTCTCTTTCTTTAGAAATAATCGGTTCTATTCACACAAAGAAAGGGTGAGTTTCGCCAGGTTTTAAAAATAACCAGAACACTCTATATGTTACAACGGGGTTCCGACGACTCCATCAGGAGCTACGGATTCATCTTCAAATACATAGTTTATTACAATTCCCCTTTGCAGGAATTCAATGGGACCTGAGATGTCCATCTAAGAGAATGGATTGTTTATACTTGACAACAATATATAGTTCCCCCGTGCTGCGTATGTATAGCTAAGTGGATTCGACCAATGACACATACCTGGTGTGTCTTGATACTGATGGAATAATGCTGATAAGCTAACACGCGACAATTTCCAGGCTTAGTGAGTGAACAGTATCCTACCCACGTGTATATGTTTAACTTCCTAGAAAAGGAGAATGTAAATATTTATTTAAATTAATAAATAGTGATGTCTCTTGTAGTAACGCGACGAGTGTATAATAAAATCAATATAGGTATTCGAAAACTTAACACTAGAATAGCTGTTAAAACCGCCAAATGCCATCAAAGACAGCGATGGGCAACAATGCCTCAGGACAGAGACCAGCAGCCAGCAGTCAGCAGAGAGTCAATCCACGAGATAGGTGACAGGCAGATGAAGAATTAAAATATTGAGGGACGAGCAGGGCAGGAAAAGCGTACAGGCACATGCACGGAACTGGATGAAGGAAATAAAATAGGCGATGTCCAAGACAAGTTTAATCACACAGCAACTGTAAAAACGATTTAATTTGAAAGTAACATTTTAAAAATGATAGATCGTGCAACTCAAAAATGATCATGTGGAATGTGATATAAGGCTAAACAATCCAAAATGGACTGTAAGATGAAGGCAACAAAGAAGTAAGTTAGCTGGTAATCCTTTTTTTTTTTTCGTTTCTTTTGTTTTAATTATAAATTCGTCTGTTGGGACGATGTGTATGTGACAAAATAAACAGAACAGACCGACCATGGAGCCCGTTATTTTCATTTCATTTTTTAAACTTTCTGTCGGCGGCTTAGTTTAGGCAAGAAGTCTTTCGCTTCAGTCCATGTTTAGGTTAACGTCCTGATTTTAACAGAATGTGACTGCTTATGCTAAAATTATTCTTTTTTTATTTATACTACTCACATGGCTCATTTGCATCCACAGGTTAACCAAATGTATTTCACCATAGAGAGATAAACTGAGAAGAAGCTGATTTTTTTCTTTTTCGTAAAATGCATTCGAGAAATAAAATAACTGTTTTTCATGAAGAATATTTGAAAAATTATTATTAGTATTTAAACAAATTGTTCTGGTTTAGATAATTCATCTGATTAAGAATTTTAGCAGTCAGCTATCTATTTAACTACATGATTTAGAGAAGAAAAATATGTTCTTATTCTTTCATATGCTGGGCGATAATTTTATATAATATTATTGATTTATCGATTTTTTCTTATCTATATACTTACTTTTGATCAGATTGTTATAGTGATCTATCGTTACGAGATAATGTTTCAAAAGCAAGGTAACGTTTATATATATATATATATATATATATATATATATATATACGAATGTAATATGGCGACACGATTCACATTTAAGTAAATTACTTAAACTAATGACCAGATCACAATAGTTAATTATATTATCTAACACTCTCTTATATTATATTCACGACACCGTATTAATACTTCTAATGTTCGTCTCTGTGTAAAACAATTGTTGAGTTTGCTTGAATGAAATTTATCAGGAAAGAAACCTTAAAGTATTCGACGAAGTACAAAATGCCACAAAGAAAACGAGAGCATATAGATTTGTGGAATGATGCATATTGGATATAGTTATGTTAAAGATTGGATATAAACAGTTAGATTTGGATAGTTTTGAAAAGATCTTGTAATGTGTTCAGTGTACCATGTGTGCTTTTATTGTGCAGAATCATGATCAGGAGTTTTGAGATATCATCCCTGCATCCCTCTGTTTCTTATTTCTTTATCAAATACTAAATGTTGCAACATGTTCCTAATATATCATAGGTGATAAAGTATAAATTGAGGGTCATTTAGTTCTTGTTTCTAGCTAGTTGCTAGTTCTGTCATTTAGCCGTAAAATATGTAAAAAAAGAAATTCCAAACATAACTATCCTGTCTTTATCTTCAGACAAGCTTCTCCATAATGTCCCACCTACTATAGAATGCTACAGCTTTTATTATCAATTAATGATTGACGTTAATGTAATGACTTGTGGCTACAAGTTGTCATTATATAGAGGTATACCTGAGCGTGAATATATAAAGTAATTAACATATTCCTATACTATTTAAAGTATGGATGGAATTTCTCCTGCCGAAAGCGTCTTTTACCTTTTGCTAGCAACCTTTTGATTAGTCACACCTTTCGCGTCTCGAAGATACGTGGACTATTTTTAGACAAGAAATGAACATAGTTTTCCATTCATTACAGCGGTGGCTGAATCCTTTGTGGTGAATATTTCTTCACTTTAATTCCTTTATTTTAAAGAAGTTTTAAAGTGGAGATTTCAGTGAAGGCGAAAATGTTTCGTGTTCTTTGGGTTTGCAGGATGTTTAAGGGTAGTGTGCATGAAACTGAAATGGAGTTTAATTCATTTAGTTTATATCTGAGGAGGCATTCGTTTCTACGACATATTGACTTCCCCGACACATGGTATAGTTTATATATTCAAGTTCTCTGTGGAAGTTTAATTGAATCTGTCACGGAACGAGGGCGAGCAAAGGTAGAGATGAAGATGAAAAGAAATACGATTTTCTGTCAATTTTTTTTGTTATTGTTGTTCTTTTTTAATGTTGGAAGAAAGAATCAAATTTTGCTTTCTTTTAGTTTCATATATATATTTCTTTTGTTCAACAACATTTTCTTCCTAATATCCAACTGAATAAAAACGACATATATGCAGCAACGGTTGAATTAACTCTAATAAAATGACGAATTACAAGGAGGCAATGTCATATTTATTCGGAGCATGTATAGCCGATTAAATCGCCTCTAGTTTCTGATTGGTATATATGTAATTGACGGAAAATAGTAAAGAAATGTAAAAGAAGAAAAGACAATATCATCCTCGACGGGTTGGAAAATCAGAACATAAAGGCACGTAATTATATATTTCAAGGTATTTCGTATTATAGTTTTCAATAGAGGACCCGTGGCTCACTTATATAATTATAATGGCAAACTATTTAAAATCAAAGATCAAATAAATGTTCCCCTTTTATTATTCTTATTATTAATCCTGAGCGGGTTGTGGGGGCAGAGTCCTCAAGCACTCCTTCCGGCGGGTCCTGTCAGAAGCTACCATCTCCAACTTTTCTAGATAGATCCCTAACCGAGACCAGCCTATCATGGATGTTATCCAATCATATTGCTCGGGATCAACCTCTGGGTCTCCTGCTCGTTGGGTTTGTCAGTAAAATATTTCCAGAGGTTCTTTCTGAGGCATTCTAATCACATGCCCATAATATCGGAGCTGTGATCTCTCAATTCGGAGAAGTAGCAGCTCTACCTGAAGTGAAGCCCTTTTATTATATATTTACATAAGGGCGGTGAATTGTGAGTATCAGTAGAGCGTCGGATAATATGCTTCGCGGCATAGATTTACCGCCCTTTACGTCCTGAGTTAAATCTCGCCGATGTTAGCTTTGCCTTCAATTCTGACGGGCTTGATGAAATAAAGTACCTGTCATGCACAGCGGTGGAGTTATTGGACTTTCTCCTTCCCCAAAATCGATGGCCTTGTATCTATATCAGAAATCATTATATATTTATATATACATGACTTGGATATCAGAAGAGAGATATGCGGTTCCTGTCAGATCACTACCAATACTGCTTTATGTGAACTTATTTGAACGTGAGCAACTCTCATCTAACTGTAAGTATCACTCTGTAGGATAGTTTACCTCCCTAATTTGATGCAGTACTGTACATTTAGAGCATTTAGAGGCGGTATCCTTGATAATTCCTAACAAAGGATGAATTGTTAAGATTGCAGTGAATACAATATATGATTAATTATTCTGCTTAAGATATTGTCAAGATTTCAGTGATCTCTGATGACGTATTTCGAGGTAAGTAATTCTCTTATAACATTTTCAAATATCAAAATGTCTTCATTTCCTTATTACACATATGTTCAACACAAATATCTTAATATGATTTTGAACGGAAACGAGAAGGTCATAAAACAGGTGGGACTACTGTAAATATAAACATTAGTTTATTTTCTTCATGTTGTTGGAAGCTGAGCGTAAATGACACCAACCTATATTGTGCTTCTCTTTCATTCCGTTGCCAATGAAATACGTATCAGGTATATACTCAACAATAACATTCCCGTATATATTTGTATCAATGATTCAAAGTAACGAATCATAACCCTGTTCATTAAATGAACAATGACTGCAATCATACACCATCAGGCCCAATATTTAACTATAATCCCTTCCCTCACAATTTTGAGATCAATGACAGAAACATGAATAAAATAAATGCTAGTGGTTAGAAGCCAATTAATTAACTATACCTTGCAAACATTTAGGATGAACATGTCAGAAGAAAACAATATTATGTGCAGTCAAGGGGCAGAAGCTACACAGCGAGAGTAAGGTTCAGTTAATGAACAAGTAAATCAGATTACCTAAATAAAATTCTCTTTATTTCTTACATCAATTCATTTCCACACCCCGACGCTTTAACAATTCTCTGCTCACAAAGATGGTCTGACGACGCGTATACATTACCTGGTAAGGTTAAGGTAACTATTAAACTTCAAACTCCCAGAATATAAGTTATCTCATATATATATGACTCTGCCCTGATAACACTCACAGGAAGAACAATATATATGTATACATATATTACAAATATATATATATATATATATATTGTTCTTCCTATGAGTGTTGCCAGGGCAGAGTCATATATATATATATATATATATATATATATATATATATTGGTTATTATAGGATCGGTCCTAAAATTTATTTCACGGAGACTACGTTTATGAACCCACAGGCTATTATAATGCGGCACTCCCTAGTCCTGGCTTCCATAGTACACTTAAATGTATTCCTAATACACATAAAGTTTCAAATTCAATATGGAATTGTTTTAAAACTGCGACCAAATCTACACGCACGTACCAACACAAAGAGCGAACGAGGGTCACGAACATAATTATTCAAAACTCCCAACATATAGAACCACCAATGATAAACAAGTACAATCTCGAATCAACTCCTTTCTGAAAGGTCCCCACTATAAATCTTATCTCTGGTAAATCCTCCACATATTAATCAGGTTGTAATTAAAATCGCAAATATTTTCGTCAGGATAATAGATAAACCTCCCCACTCTTATAGATAATGTGCAGGTGAATCATCAGACTGTCATATTTTACCTGAACGTCGAAAATCTTATAACAAAACTAAATATTAAACGTCTATATGCTTATAAAAAAACAAAACCCACACATGAAAAGATAGATAGCACCAACATAAATAGAAGTAGCCACCACTCCACCCAGCCTACTAAAATATAAATAAACACACACATACCAAGGTTACTAGCTTGATTAACAAACGAGTCAATCTCACTCAAACTCATTCACAATCCCACATTCACTCTAAATACTCGATCACTACGAAACACCAAACAGCACACATGGACAAGCTACAACGGTAGACAGCCCGATAAATGCCCTTTAATTGTGAAATGTGTTTAATAAAACTATCATTAGGGAATACGCTTAATTCGCATTTCAAATCAAGTAATAGCTGAATGAATTTATCAGACTGGCGCTCAATGTTATCAGTTTCATTCTCAATGTTGTAGTGCACCACATATAGTAAGTGTTCAAACGTTGTATAATTTACGTTGGATTGATTAGCTTCATTCCTATGATATTTATATGACTTTGAAATACACCTATAGAAAAAACAGTAAAATATATCTTCACATAGCGTATGACAAAATGTTTAAATAGAGAATCAGCTAACTCCTAGATTGCTGAACGTTATTTCTCCAATGTATACGGAGCAGACATTTTTAAATATTGATAGAAATTTTCTTGCATAAAACCTGATTATAATGAGATCAATATAACTACTAAAATGGTTATTTGGTTTGTTTTTATCATCATGTAAACTTGCAAAATCTGTGTTGGTTGTTTAAGGAAACATCCAGAATATTCTACAATATATTTACTTTAATTTTCGTTTTGTATATGTCCACACCTACATAGTTCGAACTGCCTTTACTTATATACAAGCAAATATTTAGACATATATGCTGGTATATATTTTTTCATTTGTAAATCGATAGTTACTTACAAGTTATTAGTTTTCCTCACGTCTCTTTTGTTCAAGCATATTTTGATATAGAATTGGCATTTCGCTATAGATATGTATTGTACAACGTTCGATAAGTTTTCCTTTCATATTGCATCTTTGCGGTGTTTAAGATGCTATATAAAAGAAAAATGTAGACAAATATATGCTGTGGTAAAAGATGGACAGAACAAATATATGACAAAATATATTACAGAAAACTACAAATACAATTCAATAAATCTTCTCTCCTCTTCTCTTGTGTGAGGAGTAGTTTTGGACAAAGGAAAAGCCTTGTCTATCCTTCTATATTGACAATAAACCAATTACGAAAGGGGTAGTTCTTATGCATTAGATGTGCTGCGATCACTTTGATATCTGAAGACAGGAAATTTGTACATATAGAATAAAAAATTATCAATGACACTATCCTATCAATTGATATCGATCAGTTGAAAGCCACAACATTCTGCAGAGCTGTTTTTACATTTTCTTCTTTTAGTATTAGAAAATGTATTTCACTTTTTTACATGATTAATTGGAACGTGCTCTTTAGTAATAGTTTCATGTATGAGTCATACAAAACGTAAAAGAAATGTTTATTTGTATTTCATGTTACATCATTTGCAGACCAGCTACGACCTAATTTGTTTCACAACCCCGTACCCCTACAATTCTTTGTTCTTTTATTTTAAAGCTAATATTAAATTTGAATTTTAAATTCACCCACTTTCACATATGAATTTGCTAGTCACCAGTGCACACGATATTGCGTGATACTAATAGTTAGAAAGATTCAATGCCCAAACTTCTGGCTCATCGATAACCGTTATCTAGAATATAATTGGTCCACTTCATCCGAAGAATCATTTCGAAAGTATTTATATTTGAAGTAGCTATAGAATACATCAGATGTACGGAACAAGTTCACTAATTTGGCGAGACTATTACTTCTATTATAACCAGATCGATTCCTTGGCAACTTTAACCTACATATTTTCGCACAGACAACTAAACGAAATAGATCTTAACAATCAGAATATTGCTAAATGAAACAAAAGTCACCTAGTTCATTTCAGGTGAACTGAACCCCTGCAGAAATCCATTACATGTTTCTCATTGGGAATTAAGCCTTGTTGGCAACATAATGTTTCAAAATGCTCTCACATTTTCTTAACTAAATTAAAATTAGAATAACCAACCTTAAGGTTGCCTTAGCCAACGAGTCATTGAAAATAGTTTTGATCTCAGTATTATCATTCTAAACACACTATAGAAATCAATACCATGTTTAGAAGCCTGTCCAAATATCTTTATTTAAAGGGAAGTAGTCATGACAAGAATATTTCAAACAGATCTAATTTCAATAGCCATATGCTTATTTAGAATACTGTCTTTGAATTTTAACTACAAGATTGAAGGAGCAGGGCTTTACATTAAAGCTAATTAGACGAGATACAATAATGTACATTTATTTAAGTTTGTTTCTGTTATTTTTAATGATTAATTTATGTCATAAGCACAAACCCACGAATTTATAAGATGGTAGTAGTCAATGATATAGAATGCAGTACTGAACTTGCACTTTATTTTGTCAGGCCAGCTCCTTGACAATGACATTATGTTATCATACTAACTACACGAATACCACAATATTTCACCGAGCCAGTAGGTAAAGGTGACTTGTGCGGGAATAATTCGGATGCAAATGTAGTTATATTGTTATGTGATATATAAGTTTAATTCATAATTGAAGTATATTTAAAACATATGTATGAAACTTGACAGCCCAATATTTCATACTCCATCATGTGTGATGTACAATATTTCCCATGAGACATTGACGTATCTATCCATGACGCAGATCATCAGGTTATGTACGAGTATCTTGATGGACAAGCCATACCACAGTAAGCAAATACATCACATTTTTTTCCATTTGTTTAAGCTGACCGAACAGACATACGATTCAAGGGACCTTTACAGCAATTCTCTATACGTAATTGCAAGGATACATGTTTTTCCAAAAGAGGTTTTCAAGCAAGTCATCACTTCGAACAGATACATTGAAACGGTTAGAAAAATGTTGAAGTTTCACATGGGTGTTTTTTTTTGTGGGATACATTTTCCAAAATGTCAGCATATCAAATGTCGACAACGTAGTTGCATGCCGAAGAGGCAAAACACAAGGTAGAAACCAGAAGGTAAGAAATACCAATGCCACCGTATGTGCTTCAAACATATTTGTAGTAGGAACAAAAGAAGGGCAATGAATTGGAAGAAGCGAAGGTGAGAAATGATTCTAGTTGTTTGTACAGAATCGTGAATGAGCGGATCTGATCAATAAGGGAACCATGTGTGCAATTTAAATGTATGGTTGTTGGTATATTATAACTAGTGAAGAACAATCAGTGGGTTAGTGGAAATTGTCAGTAAATACTTAATCGACCACTCATACTCGATGACTTTGACGTCGTGCGAGAGGTGGTTGCTGGATCGCACTCCAGAAAAATATCCACGCTGTCTGTCCCAGATAAGGTGCTATCCAATGTTTTCCTTAATAACTTGAAAAAGGTGGTGGCGGGTATATACGAGAAGCGCAGACGCTGTACAGAAGAGTATTAAACTTATTCATGGGTACCGGTAGTCATTTGTAATTACCTCGATTTCAACACATCAGCGGATGGTGTGCTCAACGACACTCTATGGTAGATCATTACATTATGTGATGATTACATCGTCAGAGCAAAGAATTGCAACACGGAAAGAGCGTTGAGAGGATACATTATAGTACTGAACTCTCTCCTTTGTTTCCGCTGATGGTGTATTTCGTTGGCAGACCATAATAATTACCCGACCTGCATTTCGCAGGTGATTTAGAAAGGTCTACTAGCATGTCTACGGAAAGGAAAAAGATGTCCCACAGTCACAGCAACGGCTGCACAAATCTATATGTGCAAATATTCATCGACACATATGTATATATATATATACATATATATATATATATATATATATATATATATATATATATATATATATATATATATATACATATATTTACATATATATATATATATATATATATATATATATATATATATATATATATATATATATATATATATATATACATATATATATATACATATATATACATATTGTTATACTTTGGGAGGGTCATGTTGCCAATAAGAAACACACGCACCAGTTGCTTTCACTTCAACTTATTATATATTTATAAATTTATAAATTTACAAATCTACAAACTTATAAATTTCTGGTTGGTTGGTTGGTTGGTTCCACAACCAGATAGTTGTTTATATATAGTCATAGTCCTTTCGTCACACACTCTGTGACCTCTTCAGTGACTGGGGATTCCTTTCTTTGTTTCTGTTCCTTTCCTTTCTTCTGTCCTACGCCATTTTGTTTCTGTGTGTGTGTTGTGTGCTCAGTTTGCGCATGCGCCACATCCGGGTGTCTGTGTGTGTTTGTGTTCATTTATCTATTTGTTTATTTATTTACATGTTGTTGGTTGGTTGTTTGTTCTATGTGTGTGTGTGTTTTCATGTTGTCCTCAATTGTAAATTGTGATGTTGCTGTTCCACTCATATTTTCTATTTAATTTTGGTTGTAATTCTTTTATGCTTACTGCCTCTGTAATTTGCCTAAACATTGCATCTTTTCTGTGTGTGGATTCTATTTTTATTTCTATGTTCTCTAATTTACCCTTGTGTTCTATCTTAGCATGTTGGTAGAGTACAGATGATTCTTTATTATCTTGAAGGTCTTGCCAGTGTTCATTTATCCGTTCCCCTATACTACGAGCTGTCTCACCTATGTACACTATATTTTTGTTTCTACATTGTCCTTCAGTACATCTTATGCTATACACTACATTTCTAGTTTTACAGTTAATATCGGGGCTTATTTTACAGGTTATACATTTCTTATCTATACATGAGGGTCTTTGGAACGGGTATGTCTTGCTAATAAGTGTTTTTACGGAGGTACCTGGTCTTTCTACTATCTTAATATTGAGTTTATGTTTATTTAGGGCCCTTCTAAATTTGTAGGCTAGTTCGCCTCTAGGGGTTGTATTGATGAACAGTAAACTCTGGTATTTATTGCTATCATACCATGAGTTTATTCTATTGGCCTTGTTCCTAGTTCTTTCTATTCCATTCCAAAATTTGCTCCTATACAAGGGGCAGGTCCCATTTATGTCATTATTTACCATTTTTTCCCATTTGGTTCTGGCTCCTCAATACACTCTGATTCTATCTCTCTGATTGTAGCCAGAGAACTGCATACGGTGGATGAAGTGTTGTATGTGTCTCTCTAGTTCTTCGGGGTTGCACATGCGGGACACATTTCTCATCACCCGTACCAAATACGCAATCAGTATGTTGATTTTGGTATGGTCCGAAATGGCTGAGTTTCGGTGGATCAGATGTTTGGAAGTCATGGGTTTGGCATAATGGGAATGGAGGATTTGTTTTTGGTTGTTAATGGTATCTAATCAGAGCTCTGTGTCTAGTACAAGTAATCGATGGTTGGGGTGTCTACTTGGGTAGTCTATAGTAACTCTAATGCTCCGGTGGATGGAGTTTGCTATTTGCTGGATGCTTTCCATTGTGTTTTTCTCTAGTTCCTGACTGTTCTCTAGTGGGGGTGTCTTAACTACGATGTTTATATCATCTACGTAGCGGGAGTACATTATCAGTGTTAAGCTGTCTTCTAATTGTTCTTTAAGTTTAAGTTTAAGTCTACTGTCCCACCATACCATGAATAAGTTAGCTATGTCGCCTGCAATGCTAACACCAATGGCTGCTCCTTCCTCTTGGGCATATCTTTTTCCATTAAATTTGAACATATGTTCCTTAAGGGTTAATTTTATGCTGGCCCCTACCGCATGTGCAATCATTTTCTTCAGTTCATCGTGGTTTTCGGGTGTCTGTATGGCTCTGGTCCACCCGTTCCATCTATCTGTGTGGGTTTTCTTGGCCATAGAGGTAATGGTAGGTGGTCTGCCTCTTGCTGGTCTTGTAGGGCACAGGTTGCTAAGGTCATAAGTGTCTAGGTAACTATTACTATGTGTAAGCTTAAGTAGAAGTCCAAGCTCACTGGTATCAATCCCACGGAACTCAACCTTGCTCTCGCTGATCATTTCTACACATTTCTCCACAGCAAAATCCACGTCAATAGATGGATACAGGGACACAACATCCATACTGCCTATTATGCAGTTTGTTAGGTCCCCAGATCGGTTACTCACGCCGATTCTGCTGAGGAGGTCCTCCGTGCTGTCACATACATCTGGGGACATCTCAGTGATGGGGAGTATGATCAGGGAGAGGAAGTAGCACAGTCTGTATTTACTAGCAATGTTAGCTCCACAGACTGGCCGTGTTGGTGGTCCTTTTGTTGGGCTGGAAGTTGTTGGCAGTCCTTTTGTTGGGCTGCATTATATTCGTCCACATCACCATATGGGCATTGAGGGCTTTTTCTCTATCCTCATGCTCCTGTGGTGTTACCTCTCTTGTGTTAGTGATGTGGGGTTGCATTGCCTGGATGTAGTTTGGCAGGCTGTCAACCGACATTCTATTATTTTACGTCTCTTATATTATTGTCCTGCAACCCCATGCATTGAACCACAATGTTATTAAGACAAAACCTATATATTTGCTAGCTTCGATATGCATTTGTATGTATATATATGTTACTAGATATAAATTCTTTATTATTATCTCCAAAATATTTCTCGAGCAATACTGGCCATGACTGCTGCTACGGTAGTAGGCTGGCCGCTGTCTTATTAACAACCCACTTTCCACCGATTGACCTCGACGTCACGTGTTCGATTCTTTTTGAATTTGCCACA
Organism: Eledone cirrhosa; assembly: GCA_964016885.1. Taxonomy (NCBI): domain Eukaryota; kingdom Metazoa; phylum Mollusca; class Cephalopoda; order Octopoda; family Eledonidae; genus Eledone; species Eledone cirrhosa. The sequence continues at coordinate 124,950,573 of OZ024742.1, forward strand.
GACAGAGAGGCAGTTATTTTCTCAATGGCTAGGAATTAAGTCCACGCTTTGCTATTTCCTATTCACTGATTTATTTTTTAATAAGCTTCCAGAGTCCTCGCTTTGCCTGGAAACTTATATGAGAATAGACTTTCCTGATGACGGGATGATTCTCAACACCTTCTTCGGAAGATGTATCTACTCCATTCCAGAAACTAATTAGTTGGAAGTGATATTTTAGTAAGTAAGTTAATTTTATAATTTTCTTATTTTACGTCTCTTATATATATATATATATATATATATATATATATATATATATATATATATATGAGAAAGTGAGGTTTTTTTTTACAAAATGAAAAATAACCGAGGTGTCCTACACGAGTGAAAGTATAAAGAAAAAGAGATGAAATCGAAAATGCAACTGAAGTCTTATTTTTTAAAAAAATATATATATTTATTTGGTTCCTTTACCGGTTTCGCAGTTCTTCTGATTTTCAAAAGGTGAGTTGAGATGGAGGGTCTGTGGTTTTTCTCACATCTGAGACCCTCAGACCCTCCATCTCAACTCACCTTTTGAAAAGCAGAAGAACTGCGAAACCGGTAAAGGAACCAAGTAAATATATATATTTTTTTTAAATAATAAGACTTCAGTTGCATTTTCGATTTCATCTCTTTTTCTTTATATATATATATATATATATATATATATATATATATATATATATATATATATATATATAGAGAGAGAGAGAGAGAGAGAGAGAGAGAGAGAGAGAGAGAAAATGTGAAGTAGTTTGGTAATGGTGCACTACACATTTCAATGAAGACAGTGGCCTCACGATTCCGTGTACCCAGTGCCGTGATATCATCAGACAGCTTCTTATATAATATGGTTACGTTCTCAAGGCATCCAGGGAACGGACAAGGCGTCTGTTCTTGAATCGCCTGCCCGTTCACCTGTGTTCAACAATTCACCTCCGCAATTCTGCGCAGGCGCAAACGAAAGCTAACTTTCCACTACACGAAACTCACCAAAACTACCCTAGGCAGCCCCCCCTCCTCCCTCCAACCAAACGACCACCCTGTCTAGGTTGGAAATATGACACTGTTAATGTGTACTGTGAGTTTCCTTGCCAGTGGCAGCTAACCGAAATATAGTGGTGGTGGCAGAGTATGAGTTTCAATAGGTCTTACTACTACCCCTAATCTATGTCTGGACAATGGGGTTAACCATCCCCGCTATGAGAATATAAACTTATTTCTAGATATTATGGTTTCACAGTGGAAATTAAAAATTAAACGTAAAAATTTGATTGAAGTGAATAAATATATATATAAAGATTAAATAGGGAGATGTTTAAATTAAAGTAAGAAGTTTAGAAAAGGGAGTCAATATTGGATACTTCAGATATTTTATCAATATATTGAAAGATATACCATATAGTAGAACAGAAGATTAATTAAGATATGAAACGTAGTAATTAGTTTAACAATTATTTAATATCCTCTTCTTCCACATGAATGAAAACAAAACCAAAAGAAAACGTACATACATGCAAAATGAGAGAGGGAACATGTATGAGAAAAAATATGAGAGAAGGAAAATATATATATGAGAAAGGCAAAATGTGTATCGGCATGGAGATGTAGGAAGAAGTGGTTGGCAATTTGACCATGTAAAGTGTATATAAAAATTCAGTGTCGGAGGGAGTGAGGGGGTTCAGTACAAAATGCATGTTCCTGCAGGAAAATAAGGGGCTTTACATTGCTTTCAGGTCCGCCTATTTCACCCGAAAGATTGGTTGAAGAATTGTTTAGAAATGTTAAGTTCATCTAGCTGTAGGGATATCCATGGTAGAGGGAATTTCCGGGTGCATCTGATGGTTGCTGCCTTCACTTCTTCACTATATTGGTTACACCATAAAGCGTTCCACATACCGGAGGAGAAAATGTTGGCAAATATTGATGCAATTCCCACAAGCACTCGACGCATTTTTTCCAAATAGGAAAAACGGAGAATATTTAGAATGAGAAAATGCGAAGTAGTTTCAGATGTTAATGTCCTTTATTTTGTAATGCTGCGCTATATACTTCAATGACGACAGTGGCCACATGATTCCGTGTACCATCAATGTTTACCGTAAGAGTGTATATATATATATATATATATATATATATATATATATATATATATATATATATATATATATATGTGTGTGTGTGTGTGTGTGTGTGTGTGTGTATGTGTGTGTCAATACACACACACGTATATAATATTCGATACGTTTTCAATTATGGAAACAAGCCTCATTTTATATATATATATATATATATATATATATATATATATATAGATATATACACACACACAAGTACAATAACAAAAAACATATAAACTAAGATAGAATACAAAAACAAAAACTCATACACTCAAAGGCGAACACACACACCAAACATTATACACACATGTAAACGCATGCGCAAGGACAGAGACAAGTATAAATAAATAAATAAAATAATAAAGGCGTAGACATTACAATACAATAGGATGAAACATAGTAGTACCACTGATGATGTTGCAGATGTGCGACGAAAGAAGTTTGATAGACTATATATATTTTTATATCTGTATATTTAACCGTTGGTCAAACAAGGATAAATAAACATGGATTGCCAAATAAATTAACTATGGAGATATAAAAGATACAGAAGCGAAAACCAATCAAACAGTGTGTGTCTTTTGTTATTATTTCTGGAAATATTATGACAATATGGCCCTCCCCAAGTATAACAATATTTGTTTCGACACACGATTTCATACCAAATTCTTGCAAAACAAATATATATATATATATATATATATATATATATATATATATATATATATATATATATATATATATATATATAAGTATTGAAGTTTCCGTTGAAAATTGAAAAAGTCAGAGGAATGAAGAGTGCTCTATGTAAGTTACAGAGATACATTTTTAATGTATAATAAACAATACAATATAATTACCAAAGGTTTCCCGAATAAGACGAATACAAGAAACGTCCGCATTCGTTCGTCAGATAAGGTAATTTAAAACATAGTGAAATATTTGAAAAATCTCCACATGAAGGGCTAAAGGTTTAAGGGGCAAAAAATAAATAAAAGTAATAATAAAAGAAATGTATAAAAAATACAAATAAAGAAATATAGTAAGGGGATGTGTGTAAATGTGGGTATATGCACATACATATGTACATATGTACATGTGTGTGTATGTACAACTGCATGTGTATAGTGACAAAATGTGTGCGTAAGTACATACATGAGGGCAAACATATTAGTGTATGTGTGACCACAAATACATATATATATATATATATATATATATATATATATATATATGTTGAAAATAGAAATTGGAAGTTAATGTAGTTAGCGTACATACCGACTTAGGGACTAAGGGCTGAAATATATTCACATACAAGGATGAAAGGACACACGCGTATAAACATACACACACGCCTCAACCACATACATGTATATGATATATAGAGGGAAGGGAGTGAATAAAGTCAACGCAGTGTCAGACGGGATCTACATACAAATATAAAATATGTATAAATGAAATAATATATAAGATAAGAATAAAAATAAAAAATTAAGGCAAAGAGAAAGTAAGTGGAAGGGATTGTAATATATTAAGTAACACAAGAAAAAATAAATAAAAAGTAGAAAACATGCATATACACACATACATATATATAAATATATATATACATACAGACAAAAATACGTGCACAAAAGCATACATACACATACACGCATACATACATATACACGCATACATATACACATACATGCACACATACGCATACATACATATACAAAAAACAACAACCTTATGAATAAATGGGTACAAAATATAGGCAAGTATACATACATAAAAGCGGCTAAGGGACAACGGAAAATATCTGGAGTTAAAAACACAAGTGACAAGGATGTCGGGTAGTGAAAGAAAAAGGGGAAGTAAAGTACATGTAAATAATGTATAATTGTTAAGATATAAAGTTAATGAATCAAATAGCAGTGGAGGTTCACTAGTGGATGTAAAGTAAAAATAAAAATAAAAGATAAGTATAATTCAATGAGAATTCTATAAAAAAGAAAAATTAAGGAAAGTGAAGAACAAGAATTTATGGAGGATAAGTGTCTGAAAGTGAGTTAAGTTTATATGAGCTGTTAAGAAAGTGTGATTTCATGTGTGGGCAACTGGTAAAAATTTATATTTTTGCATTTAGGCAGGTTTTTGGTGATTTAATTTCTGTAAAATCCAATATTTTTCACTTATGCAGAGTGCGCATCTTCTTGTTCCTCTTGCGTATTCTTTAGCTTGGTTCAACATTGAGCAATCTAACTTATATTGGATAACTTGGTCGTTCATAGATTTATGGATTTATATATATGTATATATATATATGGATTTATATATATGTATATATATATATATGGATTTATATATATGTATATATATATATATGGATTTATATATATGTATATGTATATATATATATATATATATATATATATGCATATATATATATATATATATATGCATATATATATATATATATATATATATATATATATATATATATATACATATATATACACATATATATATATGTAAGAGCTGAGTTTTATTGTAGTGCAATAAAGCAATGCAGATATGTTGATTTAAAACTACACTATCCATAAGTGTTTTTTAACCTTCATATCATGTCTTCCTGTTTTATCTGATGAAAACACAAATATTATTGCATGATGATATTTGTTTTTGAAATGCGCATAATAAAATACATGGAACTCTTTTAAACATCTTTTGTTCTTATATATATATATATATATATATATATATATATATATATATATATATATATATAAATCCATATATATATATATCCATATATATATAAATCCATATATATATGTTATACTTGGGGAGGGTCATATTTGTGTAATTTTGCCAGAATTAATAACAGAACACACTCACTGTTTGGTTTGTTTTCGCTTCTGTGTCTTTTATATCGTTAATCTAATTTATTCGGTCCTCAATGTTGCCATTGACTGACCGACGGTCAAAAATAATACAGATACAATATAGACACAATCACATATATATATGTATATATATATATATATATATATATATATATATATATATATATATATATATATATATATATATATATGCATATATATACATATATATGCATATATATACATATGGATATATACGTATGGATATATATATATAAATCCATATAGCTAGGTAGGTAACTAATTAAAATTTTACTAGAGCTTCAAAGTTTAACTAAAGCTTTTAAAACAATTTTGGATATGTATATATATGTATATATATATATATATATATACATAAATATATATATATATATAAATATATATATATATAAATATATATATATATATTTATATATATATATATTTCATTTCTCACTAAGAGTGAGAAATGAAATTTCGTTTTCATTTTGTTTTAATTTATCGTTTTCGGTATGCCTGACCGATTTAACTCACTCAATATGCAAATTAGGCTGCTCAGCCGTTAATTTTCATAAGGAAAGTATATACTTTCGAACGTTCAACTATCTGGCAGATGGGTAAACGGTGCTGATGATAGCTAACAAGCTTGAAACTAGTACATCGTTCCTGTGTCAGTGTTGAACAAAAAGGTGACGTGGTTGCCTTAACACCGTATGGCATAAATTCAGGCTGTTCAGTTTGTTTACAAACGAACAAAGCGACGTTATAATAAGCGCCGCTAAACTGATACGTGCATATATGTATGTGTACCTGTATGCATATGTATGTATATATGTATATGTATATATATATGTGCATGCTACTGTACGTCTGTATACATATATGTATGTACGTATACATGCATACTTACATTTAAGTAAGTGCCATACTAAGAGTGAGAAATGAAATTTCGTTTTCATTTTGTTTCAATTTATCGTTTTCGGTATGCCTGACCGATTTAACTCACTCAATATGCAAATTAGGCTGCTCAGCCGTTAATTTTCATAAGGAAAGTATATACTTTCGAACGTTCAACTATCTGGCAGATGGGTAAACGGTGCTGATGATAGCTAACAAGCTTGAAACTAGTACATCGTTCCTGTGTCAGTGTTGAACAAAAAGGTGACGTGGTTGCCTTAACACCGTATGGCATAAATTCAGGCTGTTCAGTTTGTTTACAAACGAACAAAGCGACGTTATAATAAGCGCCGCTAAACTGATACGTGCATATATGTATGTGTACTTGTATGCATATGTATGTATATATGTATATGTATATATATATGTGCATGCTACTGTACGTCTGTATACATATATGTATGTACGTATACATGCATACTTACATTTAAGTAAGTGCCATACTAAGAGTGAGAAATGAAATTTCGTTTTCATTTTGTTTCAATTTATCGTTTTCGGTATGCCTGACCGATTTAACTCACTCAATATGCAAATTAGGCTGCTCAGCCGTTAATTTTCATAAGGAAAGTATATACTTTCGAACGTTCAACTATCTGGCAGATGGGTAAACGGTGCTGATGATAGCTAACAAGCTTGAAACTAGTACATCGTTCCTGTGTCTGTGTTGAACAAAAAGGTGACGTGGTTGCCTTAACACCGTATGGCATAAATTCAGGCGGTTCAGTTTGTTTACAAACGAACAAAGCGACGTTATAATAAGCGCCGCTAAACTGATACGTGCATATATGTATGTGTACCTGTATGCATATGTGTGTATATATGTATATATATATATATATGTGCATGCTACTGTACGTCTGTATACATATATGTATGTACGTATACATGCATACTTACATTTAAGTAAGTGCCATACTAAGAGTGAGAAATGAAATTTCGTTTTCATTTTGTTTCAATATATATATATATATATATATATATATATATATATATATATATATATATATATATACATATATATATATATTTATTACATGGTCTAGTGAGAGATAGAAATGTTAAAAGTGAAGATAAATGAGCAAAGATTTACCACGAGGACATTGATATTTACACCATTTGCATGCTTCCGTGTATACACAAGAATATCTGTTATGCGTACATGTTCTTTAGTACGTTATCATTTGTAATAAATTTAATAAAATGTCAACTCATTATCTATGACTATTACTGCATATATTCTTTGAAATGTATTAGTCAATACAATATCTAAAAAATTACCACAATTCACCAAAGCTGAAATTGCGAAAGCTTTCATCTTTGGAAACTAAATTAAAATTTGTTTATTTCTTAGAAATAGTTTATAACATATCTATTTGATGTATATATATATATATATATATATATATATATATATATATATATATGTATATATAATATATACATATATATATATGTATATATAATATATACATATATATATATATATATATACATATATATACATATATATATATATATATATATATATATATATATATATATATATATATATATATATATATATATATATATATATATATATATATATATATATATATATATATATATATATATATATATAAAATAAATTAAAATAAATTAAAATAAATAAGTCAAACATTTAAAATTTGGCTTCGTTTATTCCTGCTATATTCCTGCTAGATTTTGGTGGGAGCCATCTTTGGCTGTGACCTCTTCAGGCAGTCCGAATTAGTGTGGTAGAGACGAGTACACATGTCGTTGGGGTCTTTAACTTTGTCAATACTCTGTTATGCCCAGTTCCTGGTTGGGTTGTTGTTTCTATGAGGAACTGGAATCAAATGAATTTAAACAAACGAATTTCAGGGTCAAAGGAATCCTCTCCTCCCATTGGTCAGTTGTGAGTACAAAAGTCTATAGAAATTCTTTCTGGGGCGAGGCAATCTGTAGTGGTTGTTTTTGTTATTGTTAAGTACAACTGACCTCAATCCCTTATGTTGGTAGTAGTGTTGGTGCTGGGGTCAGATTTAAGTCCTGCTGCTGTTTATTTTAGAAGGACCTGTGTGTGTGTGTTGGCATCAATCCTGCCACCAACCATTTCTCTCGGTGGTTGGGGGTGCGGGGTGTTTGCCAAGCATCTGAATAAATAATAGGCAATAAGATGAAGGAAATAAAACATAAAATATAAAAAATAAAAAATAAATAATAAATAATAGAATGAAAGGAAAAGTGAAAAGATTAAAAAATACGAATAAAATAAAGAAAAATAGAGTAAAATAAGATAAAATAAAATAAGATAGAATAAAATAAAGTCATATAAGATAATTGTTTCTACTTTAGGCACAAGGCCAGTAATTACCTAGTGCATTACTGGTACTTTTATTTTATCGACCTCGTAAGGATGAAAGGCAAAGTCAACCTCGGCTGATTTGAACTCAGATCATAAAGGGACGTAACTATGCTGGAAAGCATGGCGTCCGACCCTCTACCTTAATCAAATAAGTAAACAAAAAAAATGATAAAATGGTAGAAGGAATAAGATGATTAAAAGAATAAAATAAGATAATCAAATAAAATGTGTGTGTGTAATAACCAATCTCAAAGTTAGAAAGATTTGGAAGATCCTCTCCTCCCATGGTCAGTTGTGAGAGCATTCCTCAGTCAAAAGTCTATAGAAATTCTTTTTGAGGTGAGGCGATCTGTAATGTTTGTTTTTGCTATTGTTATGTACACCTGACCTCTACCCTTATGTTGGCATTGGTGTTGGTGCTGCGGTCAGCTTAAGTCTTACTGCGACTGATTTTAGAAGAGTCTGTGTGTGTGTGTTGGCATCCATCCTTCCACTATTTCTTGTGGTGTTGGTGGTCGTGGTGGTGGTGGTGTGTGTGTGTGCGGGGGGGGGGGGGGGGGGGGGTCCAAGCATATCAGGGAATAAAAGGCAATAAAATCAAGAGAACAATAGAATGACATGAAAAGGAAAAGACAAAAAATAAGAATAAAATAAAGACATAAAGAAGAAAGTAGAGTAAAATGAAATGAAATGATGTAAAATAAAATAAAATAATATAATTGTTTCTACTTTTGGCACAAGGCCAGCAATTACTCAGTGCATGACTGGTACTTTATTTTATCGACCCCGTAAGGTTGAAAGCAAAGTTAACCTCGGCGGGAATGGAAAGGGTTATAACTCTATGCATCAAAGCATGGCGTCTGACTCTCTACTGATACTGAAGCAAATAAGTAAGCAAAAATATGATAAAACGGTTGAAGGAATAAGATGATAAAAGAATAAAATAAGATATTCAAATAAAATGTGTGTGCGTTATAATCAATCTCAAAGTTAGAAAGATTTGGAAGACGTTGGCCAAATTAGAAAGGCTGTGTCAGAATCAATCTCTAGACTATCATGGTGTGTTGTGTATTTGTATTAAGAGCAGGTGAGATAATGGTGGAGTGTAATAGCCCATAATTCGGGTGTGGAAATCCGGAAATGCGGAGGACTACAGTTCCTATTTTGGCATGGAGCTCATATTCGTGTCTTTCAACTCACATCCTTCCAAGCACACACGCAGAAGCACAGGTCCAGTGGCATCCTAGGGCCCCCTCCACACACATACCCACATACATACACACACACACACCCACACACGCATACACACACGTACACATACATACACCCACCCACATGCCCACGCGCACCTACCCACCCGCACACACACATATAAGTATCTGTACATGTACAATCCTAAATAACAGTATCCATGTATGGACATATGCATGGTATGTGTTGTCACAGGCGTCGATCGGGGCTGTTGTATGGTGGGGCTGCTGTCCTTGAAGCTAGAGGGAAGTTCCCATCCAAATGTTTTGTTCTTATCCGTATAACTTGAGGAAGGTCCCGGCCCTGATGTATTTGCGCGTCCCGGATGGGTTCCTATGGCTTGAGAGGAGTTCCAACCTACTGTGTTCTTACTGTTCATATGGCTTGAGGGAGGTCCGGCCCAGAGGTGTCAACATGTTCTAGAGAATTCCCTATAGCTTGGGGGGAGTTCACATCCCAGCGTGTTGTTACTGTCCATATAGCTTGAGGAAGGTCCCGGCCATGAGGTGTCTACATGTTCCAAAGAAGTCGGTTCTGAGATTTATCAGGTGGCTTCCACCTCTTAGTATCTCGATGGTCTCGCTCAGACATACGTGTTTGCAGATGTCAGATCCCTCTTTATCAGGTGGTACTTTCCTGATTATGGACCAGGCTAGAGAGTATGGGGTCCTGTCCAGGTTAAGCTTCCAGATCAGGTCGAAAAGAGCCGTACTTTCCTTTTGAACTCCTTGTTGAAGGAATGGCGATGATTATACCAACGGTCTTTAAAGCTCGTTGATGTGGCTCCTATGTAAAGGTGTTCAGAGTTGGGGTTTTTACTCTACATCCGTATATTAGGTTCTTCCTAAGGCATTCATTACTAAGGGGGCATAATTCGGGGTTTCTGCAGTTGCAGAAGGTGGCCGAACTCTGTGTGCTTAGTGTGGGGTTCCCGTTACGTGTTACATGGTGGTACTACCCCGGTCCCGGTGGGGGGGGGGGGGGGTCCCTGAGTATGTTTGAGTTTCTTGGGTTGGCACTGGGTCCACCCTTCTCTACTTTCACACGGTTCTGCTGGGTGCTTATATTGCCAGCTTCTGGTTGTGTGTGGTTTTTAAGCCTACTCCTGTTGATGCCAATTATGTGTTGGGCCAGATTTATAGTGGTAGATTACGAGAACTTCACAGTGCATCTGTTGAAGATCTTGTGGTATCTATGGTCCCTTGGGAAGCATTTATCAAGTGCTCCAAAGAATGATCGGGCCAAGCTGTTCTTTAGGGCCGCTGAGTAGGGTAGGTTGTACCACGTGATTTTTCTGCGTCCACTCCTATGTGGGTGGGTTGAGGGCGCCGTGGGCTGTTGGAGAGAAATGGTGGGAGGATAGATGCCAACACGCACACACACAGTTCATTCTAAAATAAACAGCAGCAGGTCTTAAATGTGACCCCAGCACCAACACCACTACCAACATAAGGGTAACGGTCAGTTGTACTGAAAAATAACAAAAACAACCACTACAGATTGCCTCGCCTCAGAAATAATTCCTATAGACTTTTGACTGAGGAATGTTCTCACAACTGTCAATGGGAGGAGAGGATGTCCTTTGACGCTGAAAATCGTTTGTTTAAATTCATATGATTCCAGTTCCTCGTAGAAACAACAACCCAACCATGAACTGGGCATAACAGAGTATTGACAAAGTTAAAGACCTCAACAACATGTGTACTCATCTCTACCACACTAATTCGGACTCCCTGAAGAGGTCCCAGCCAAAGATGGCTGTCACCGAAATATATATAGCAGTAATAAACGAAGCCAAATTTACAATAAACAACCAACATATACTCAAAATTTATATATATATATATATATATATATATATATAAATATATATATATATATATATATATTGTTATACTTTGGGAGGGTCATGTTGCCAATAAGAAACACACGCACCAGTTGCTTTCACTTCAATTTATTATATATTTATAAATTCATAAATTTACAAATCTACAAACTTATAAATTATAAATTTCTGGTTGGTTGGTTGGTTCCACAACCAGATAGTTGTTTATATATATAGTCATAGTCCTTTCGTCACACACTCTGTGACCTCTTCAGTGACTGGGGATTCCTTTCTTCGTTTCTGTGCCTTTTCTTTCTTCTATCCTACGCCATTTTGTTTCTGTGTGTGTGTTGTGTGCTCAGTTTGCGCATGTGCCACATCCGGGTGTCTGTGTGTGTTTGTGTTCATTTTTCTATTTGTTTATTTATTTATTGTTGGTTGGTTGTTTGTTCTATGTGTGTGTGTGTTTTCATTTTGTCCTGTGTGTGTTTTCATTTTGTGTGTGTTTTCAATTGTAAGTTGTTTGTTCTATGTGTGTGTGTGTTTTCATTTGTCCTAAATTGTAAGTTGTGATGTTGCTGTTCCACTCATATTTTCTATTTAATTTTGGTTTTAATTCTTTTATGCTTACTGCCTCTGTAATTTGCCTAAACATTGCGTCTTTTCTGTGCATGGATTCTATTTTTATTTCTATGCTCTCTAATCTACCCCTGTGTTCTATCTTAGCATGTTGGTAGAGCACAGATGATTCTTTATTATCTTGGAGGTCTCGCCAGTGTTCATTTATTCGTTCCCCTATACTACGAGCTGTCTCACCTATGTACACTATATTTTTGTTTCTACATTGTCCTTCAGTACATCTTATGCTATACACTACATTTCTAGTTTTACAGTTAATATGGGGGCTTATTTTACAGGTTATACATTTCTTATCTATACATGAGGGTCTTTGGAACGGGTATGTCTTGCTAATAAGTGTTTTTACGGAGGTACCAGGTCTTTCTACTATCTTAATATTGAGATTATGTTTATTTAGGGCCTTTCTAAATTTGTAGGCTAGTTCGCCTCTAGGGGTTGTATTGATGAACAGTGCACTCTGGTATTTATTGCTATCATACCATGAGTTTATTCTATTGGCCTTGTTCCTAGTTCTTTCTATTCTATTCCAAAATATGCTCCTATACAAGGGGCAGGTCCCATTTATGTCATTATTTACCATTTTTTTCCCATTTGGTTCTGGCTCCTTTATACACTCTGATTCTATCTCTCTGATTGTAGCCAGAGAACTGCATACGGTGGATGAAGTGTTGTATGTGTCTCTCTAGTTCTTCGGGGTTGCACATGCGGGACACATTTCTCATCACCCGTACCAAATCCGCAATCAGTATGTTGATTTTGGTATGGTCCGAAATGGCCGAGTTTCGGTGGATCAGATGTTTGGAAGTCATGGGTTTGGCATAATGGGAATGGAGGATTTGTTTTTGGTTGTTAATGGTATCTAACCAGAGCTCTGTGTCTAGTACAGGTAATCGATGGTTGGGGTGTCTACTTGGGTAGTCTATAGTAACTCTAATGCTCTGGTGGATGGAGTTTGCTATTTGCTGGATGCTTTCCATTGTGTTTTTCTCTAGTTCCTGACTGTTCTTTAGTGGGGGTGTCTTAACTACGATGTTTATATCATCTACGTAGCGGGAGTACATTATCAGGGTTAAGCTGTCTTCTAATTGTTTATTACGTTTTTGTTTAAGTCTACTGTCCCACCATACCATGAATAAGTTAGCTATGTCGCCTGCAATGCTAACACCAATGGCTGCTCCTTCCTCTTGGGCATATGTTTTACCATTAAATTTGAACATATGTTCCTTAAGGGTTAATTTTATACTGGCCCCTACCGCATGTGCAATCATTTTCTTCAGTTCATCGTGGTTTTCGGGTGTCCGTATGGCTCTGGTCCACCCGTTCCATCTATCTGTGTGGGTTTTCTTGGCCATTGAGGTAATGGTAGGTGGTCTGCCTCTTGCTGGTCTTGTAGGGCACAGGTTGCTAAGGTCATAAGTGTCTAGGTAACTATTACTATGGGTAAGCTTAAGTAGAAGTCCCAGCTCACTGGTATCAATCCCACGGAACTCAACCTTGCTCTCGCTGATCATTTCTACGCATTTCTCCACTGCAAAATCCACGTCAATAGATGGATACAGGGACACAACATCCATACTGCCTAATATGCAGTTTGTTAGGTCCCCAGATCGGTTACCCGCGCCGATTCTGCTGAGGAGGTCCTCCGTGCTGTCACACACATCTGGGGACATCTCAATGATGGGGCGTATGATCAGGGAGAGGAAGTAGGACAGTCTGTAGTTACTAGCAATGTTAGCCCCACAGACTGGTCTTGTTGGTGGTCCCGTGACAGGGTCCCAGCCCGTTTTATGGTCTTTTCGAAGCCCATACAACGCCGGCACGTCATTGTTCCAGGCCTGGAAGTTGTTGGCAGTCCTTTTGTTGGGCTGTATTATATTTGTCCACATCACCATATGGGCATTGAGGGCTTTTTCTCTATCCTCATGCTCCTGTGGTGTTACCTCTCTTGTGTTAGTGATGTGGGGTTGCATTGCCTGGATGTAGTTTGGCAGGCTGTCAACCGACATTCTGCCAGACTTGTCTGTTGGAAAACATGCTATCTCTCCATTACGTGAGCGCTGCATGAGCTTACGCAAGCCATTTGCAGATTCTTCTCCCAGTTGCTGGGCCTCTATTCTATTATGATTCTTGCTATACTGTTCTATAATATTTCTAAGTTCGGATTTAGCTATACTAAATTGTGCTTCTGTTTGTTCATCGACCTGCGACGGCAACTGCGTGCGTTTGTTAAATGGCAAAGTCGTGGCGTGGACTCGTCGTAGGTCGAATGATTTATCGGAGGGGTTATAAAACGGAGAGTTCCAGGCTGCTGCTTTATGTGTACTAGTGCTATTATTATTGTTAGTTGTGTTATTTCTATTTCTATTTCCACCAGCAGCCTCAGCTTCATGGTTGTTTCTATGTCTCTCATAATTACTCCTGTCTCTTTCGACTGGCTCAATGTTGTTATCTACCCTATTTTGTGTGTCGTGTGTTCGTCTTGGTTATTCTCTTTGTCCTTAGTCTCCCATCTCCTTTTCTTTTTTTTTAATCCTATTACTTTCTCTTATTTCTCTGATTTCTGTGCTACTGTCATTACTTGTTTTCTGTGTCTGTGTGTTTGTTAAGATTGTGGTGGTGGTGAGAGGCATTGAATGCGTGTGTGTTGTTGTTGTTGATGTGTGTTGTTGTTGATGTGTTTTGTTGTTGTCTCCGTGTGTGTGTTATCGTTGTTGTGTGTGTTGTTATTGTTGTTTGTGTCTGCGTGTCTGTTGTTGTTGTATCTGGGTATGTTGCTATTGTTGTTGATGTGTGTGTTGTTGTTATTGTTGTCTCCGTGTGTGTTATCGTTGCTGTGTGTGTTGTTATTGTTGTTTGTGTCTGCGTGTCTGTGGAAAGCATCCAGCAAATAGCAAACTCCATCCACCAGAGCATTAGAGTTACTATAGACTACCCAAGTAGACACCCCAACCATCGATTACCTGTACTAGACACAGAGCTCTGGTTAGATACCATTAACAACCAAAAACAAAACCTCCATTCCCATTATGCCAAACCCATGACTTCCAAACATCTGATCCACCGAAACTCGGCCATTTCGGACCATACCAAAATCAACATACTGATTGCGGATTTGGTACGGGTGATGAGAAATGTGTCCCGCATGTGCAACCCCGAAGAACTAGAGAGACACATACAACACTTCATCCACCGTATGCAGTTCTCTGGCTACAATCAGAGAGATAGAATCAGAGTGTACAAAGGAGCCAGAACCAAATGGGAAAAAGTGGTAAATAATGACATAAATGGGACCTGCCCCTTGTATAGGAGCAAATTTTGGAATAGAATAGAAAGAACTAGGAACAAGGCCAATAGAATAAACTCATGGTATGATAGCAATAAATACCAGAGTGTAATGTTCATCAATACAACCCTAGAGGCGAACTAGCCTACAAATTTAGAAAGGCCCTAAATAAACATAATCTCAATATTAAGATAGTAGAAAGACCTGGTACCTCCGTAAAAACACTTATTAGCGAGACATACCCGTTCCAAAGACCCTCATGTATAGATAAGAAATGTATAACCTGTAAAATAAGCCCCCATATTAACTGTAAAACTAGAAATGTAGTGTATAGCATAAGATGTACTGAAGGACAATGTAGAAACAAAAATATAGTGTACATAGGTGAGACAGCTCGTAGTATAGGGGAACGAATAAATGAACACTGGCGAGACCTCCAAGATAATAAAGAATCATCTGTGCTCTACCAACATGCTAAGATAGAACACAGGGGTAGATTAGAGAGCATAGAAATAAAAATAGAATCCATGCACAGAAAAGACGCAATGTTTAGGCAAATTACAGAGGCAGTAAGCATAAAAGAATTAAAACCAAAATTAAATAGAAAATATGAGTGGAACAGCAACATCACAACTTACAATTAAGGACAAAATGAAAACACACACACACATAGAACAAACAACCAACCAACAATAAATAAATAAACAAATAGAAAAATGAACACAAACACACACAGACACCCGGATGTGGCACATGCGCAAACTGAGCACACAACACACACACAGAAACAAAATGGCGTAGGATAGAAGAAAGAAAAGGCACAGAAACGAAGAAAGGAATCCCCAGT
Source organism: Eledone cirrhosa (assembly GCA_964016885.1). Classification (NCBI taxonomy): domain Eukaryota; kingdom Metazoa; phylum Mollusca; class Cephalopoda; order Octopoda; family Eledonidae; genus Eledone; species Eledone cirrhosa. The sequence goes on from OZ024742.1 coordinate 124,966,778, forward strand.
CACTGAAGAGGTCACAGAGTGTGTGACGAAAGGACTATGACTATATATATAAACAACTATCTGGTTGTGGAACCAACCAACCAACCAGAAATTTATAATTTATAAGTTTGTAGATTTGTAAATTTATGAATTTATAAATATATAATAAATTGAAGTGAAACAACTGGTGCGTGTGTTTCTTATTGGCAACATGACCCTCCCAAAGTATAACAATATCGGTTTCAACACACGATTTCAGATAAAGAATCTTGCTAAACAAATTCAGAAACGAAATATATATATATATATATATATATATATATCACTTCTTCACCTTTCATGTTATATTTTCTGTTTTTCTATATTTTTATTTTTATTTCCTGCCTGTTCAATGAGGAATATCTCAGCACTCTATTTTTATTTCCTACAGTATTTTGTATTCGATATAATTATATATACCTTTTATACTAATTGTCAGTATTAACGATAAATATTTGAACATAAATAAAAGCTAAATGTATACCTATTTATACGTTTATTTATTTACAATTCTTTCTTTATTGTTTGGTATATTAGGTAAATTAATGTCATTACGTGTAATATCCATTTTCTGTTTATATTTATTATCATAGCCACATTAGTTTTCTTTATCATCAAAATTATAAATGATTTAAGGAATGGCACCTTAGATATATTTGTAAAATTATATGAAAATCTACGATAAAACAATCAATTTCATGTATTCATTACATATATGAGCACATACAACTATGCGTGAATGTAATTTTTATTTTATGGAAACATACGACATATCTCACTCATAATAATATTTCATAGTCCGGCATTCAAAATAGCATAATTAATTCAATCTAACTGCAGTTAAAGTAGCCGACATTAATAACCTCAAGTCCAATTTTCTTAACGCCAAAACTACATTCACCACTGAACGGTCTCTAGACATCCTGAAATAAGCTAACAGTGCTATTGTCCTCTTTTTGGAAAATGTTGTACATAGTATCTAGTACGCGAATAGACTGGCAACATCAAATGTGTGATGGAGAAAAGTGAGCTAAGGTGATAAGAGTACGGTGTTATTGTAAAAGCCACACGCTGTTGAAATGTTTTTCTTTCGTTTTTCTGTTCTGCATTTCTTTGATGAATTACAATTTCCGAAACATTGAAGGCAACTTCGTATTTCTGCGTTACAGCGGTAAGCTAACACTGTCATATAAAATGTCCTTGTATGTTAAATGTGTTCGAGTAATATTATTAGTTTTCCATCACGATCACGGCCCTTGCCATTTTGAGTTCAGATCCCGTCGAGGGAATCCCTTCATCCTTACGGAGTCGATAAAATAAAGTACCAGTAATACACTGGTTAATTGCTGGCCTTGTGCCAAAAGTAGAAACAATTATTATTTTTCCATCACGGTGGATTGGCAGAATTGGCAGAGGGTCGGACATGCTTTCCATCATAGTTACGTCCCTTTACGATTTGAGTTCAAATCCCGCCGAGGTTAACTTTGCCTTACATCCTTACGGGGTCGATAAAATAAAGTACCAGTAATTATATTGGGTAATTACTGGCCTTGTGCCAAAAAGTAGAAACAATTATTTTTCCATCACGTTAATCAATTTTTCCGACATAGCTTCACCATCAATTAATTTTAATTAATTTTAATATTTCTTAAGTCAGTGCAATATGTTTAGAACAACAATCTTTGGCTTTCATGCACTGTGTTTTTCCTATGTACACTTTCACTCGTTTATTTACTCAAATTCTGACTACAATTTAATAGATATCTCAGCATTATAACTGTGTATGACTTTTTAGATATGTTTTCAAAGTTTGATGGTTCACTATTTAAAGTGATGTCCCCAGTAATCACCAGGAATTCATTGTCAGTAACATATATAATTCTCAAATATTACTTCTTATTTTATAAAGAGATTTGAATTGTATGAGGAAAACAACAATGAAAGAACTTCTGCTACATCAAAATAAGTATAAAATCTATATAAAGTACATTTTTGAAAGAGACATTGAGTATAGATTTTAATATAGAATTTGAAATAAGATGGAATGGGATTTGATATTCCCGTAATTCTGGATGGACTCGTAGGGGCATATGGCTTTTCTTGAGCATTTTAAGCCTGGCGGAGCCTATCACTCTCAAATTCTGAAAACAGCAAATAAGGTTTGCGAGAGAGACAAATCGAGAAACACATATAGGGGAAGAATCGATCCCAGTACTTAACTGGTACTTTCTTGTTGACCTCGAAAAATGAACGGCAAAGTTGAACTCGGCCTGATTTGAACCCAGAGAAGAGAGAGCCGGAACGAATACCACAAAGCATTTTATCCGACTTTCTAACGAATCTGCCAATTCGCTGTGATAAATCAATACGCTTAGAAACGTTTGAGAAATAACTCACTATATGATCTTATGTTGAATAAACAAGTTGCCATTTTATGTGTTATTGTTAGAGCTCAATGGCCACACGAATAAGACAGAGGGTGATTAAGGAAATTTATATCTAAAAAAAATTCAAGTGTTAAATGTTCCAATCCTCTTCCCTCACCTCACACTCACACCTCTCAAGCTTATCCGCTTCATTATTCGCCTCCTCCTGCTTTTTCTCTTCACAGGCACCATCATCACCATCATCCGGTTGATATTAATATTGATATATTTATCGTACTACTACTACTACTACTACTACTACTACTACTACTACTAATAATAATAATAATAATAATAATGCTTTCTTTATTAACTACAAGGGTTTACATAAAGTAGACATTAAGGACAATACAGCACGGTACAAATGGGCATTTCTGCGTGTAACAAAAACAAAAACAGAGGATGTAACAAAAAAATAACAATGAAAAATTCCTCAATAGGGGGGAGACTTCCGAGGGACATTTGTGGAGAAAGCCCATTAAAAGGCCACAGTGACCCTGACCACCAGGGCAAGTGCCCTCTCCCGGTTTTCCACCTTTAATTTACAGACACATACTCAGAGTAGGCCCATTCACTCGGGCCATACTTGCCTCTCTCACCCATCTTTCAACAAAATGCTGGGAAGAGAGCACTTCCCTCTCTACCCTGATTTTCCTTTTCAAATGAAATTTGTAAAAGTTAATCAGGGCATCACCGAAGAGATAAGTGCTCGTCTTCAGCCCTTTCAAACGTGTCCACCATACTATCTTTTTCGCAATGGCCACCAGACAGATAAAAACTGCCTGCCCTTCCCGACTAAAGGAAGAGAGCGGGGCAATCCTCACGATGGATTCAGCTGATAGCTGGATCCGTCCTACACATGACAGTAGGTGTTCGAGATAAACCCACAAGTCAGCAATGCTCGGACAGTGGACGAGTACGTGTAGGGCGGTTTCGTCGCCCTGCGTGCATCTCGGACAGGCCCGGCTGACGGCACCTCCATGCCTGTAGAGTTTATCCCGGACTGGCAAAGCTCCTCGGTAGCACTGCCAGGCCAGGGATTTCTGGAAGATGTCCATAGGACCCAGCCCGAAAATTCTTCCGAAGAGATTGGCTAGTTGATTTTCGTCCACGCCTAGAGTTTTTCCAAGTACGTCGTCACTCTTCCCCTCCACTAATCTTCTATAGAACGCCAAGGTGGAGTTTCCTCCGATCACATTGCTCGATTGGCCGTGGGCTGTGAGCGTCTGAAGACATTCCAGTCTCCAAGCGCTCCCTCTCGGTCTACGCTTGACCCAGGACTGCAGCTCCGTCAAGGAGACGAGCTGGGGAAAGACGCGTCTCGCAAACGGCGATCACACCTGATCACCGTCGAGGAAGAGGTGGAGATGTCGTAGCCTGAGCCCGTGTCTGCGCATCATCAGCCACGGCATGCCCAGCCCTCCACGTAGCGGCTGTTGACAGCGGAGGGACCGTCTGACCATCGGAGCGCGTCCCTTCCTCAAAAAGCGAAAGAGCAAACGCTCAAGCGCAGTCAGGCGGGGCTTAGGACAAGGTACGACGGTCAGGCGGTAGTAGATGACGGACGCGAAGTACGCGTTAGCCACCTCCGCTCGACCTTTTAGGGATAACTTCCTCTCCGCCCAATTCTGGGTGAGAGAAGCCACCCTGCTCGTCACCTCGTCCCAGTTTGTGTCCGTCTGGAGGTCCGGACCGAACCAGACCCCTAGTAGTTTAACCGGTCCGTCCGTCCAGCGCCCGACGACGCTGTTGGGCGGCATGGACCGGCCTCTCCAGGTGGCGACCTGCAGACCCACTGACTTTTCCTGGTTGATCATTGCTCCTGTCACCGCTTCGTATTCTCTTAATGTAGTGCCGATCGCCTCGATGTGTTTGGCGTTCGACACCACTACTGTGACAAGGTCCGCAAATGCCGAAAGGTGACCGTTCACTCTCACCACAGAGCAGATGTCGCTGTGCATGGCAGCGATCCAGCCTCTGAAGACGGGCCCAAAGTCAGCCGCTCTGACGACAGCCGCTAGGTAACGGTGGTCGACCATATCGGAAGCTTTTGACTGATCTAAATTGATCAAGGACCCATCCGTGCCAGGTTCCCTAGCTACCCTCTCTACGATGTATCGCATGATGTGGATGTTGTCGTGGATGGATCTGTCGGGAATGGCGCATGTCTGCGCCTCTCCCACCAGACCACCAACGACAAGCGCCAACCTCTTTGCTAGCCCCTTGGCTAAAATCTTGAACTCTGTGTTTAGCAGAGTTATGGGCCTGAAATTATCTATGTTATCCCCCTTGTTCGGATCCTTTCTCAGCAGCACCACAGCTCCTCGGCTCACAAAGCTGCTAATTTTCCCGTTCTGTTGCCAGTTGCAGTAGACGTCCGCCAAATAGGCCGCCGAACAATCTCTGGCATCTGTTCATCAAAGTTCATAGGGCATACCATCCAAACCAGGCGATTTACCCCTTGTGCAGCCAGTCATCGCCTCCCGTACTTCAGCGGCTGTTATCGGCTTTTCGCAACACTCCGCCTCAGTGACAGAGAGCCGCGGCAGTCCGTCGAGGTAGACACTAAAGTCCATCCCTCGATCCGGCCCGCCGCTGCCTCCGAACAGCTGTGCGAAGTTATGCTGAACAGCTTCACACATTTGCCCAGGATCGAGTAGCATACGCCCGTCGTGGTCCAGCATAGACCGGATCGTGGCTTTGTTGCCACGACGCGCCTCCGCTACTCGGGCCCATTGAACGGCTTTCTTCCCCTCGTGGCTGCGAGCACGCACCCTAGCTCTGACAACGCAGCCTTCGTGCTTTGCATTGAAGAATTGGTCAAGGGCCAATTTCGCCGCAAGTACATCGGTCGGGATGACTTTGCTAAGCGCCTCGTCTAATTTTCTAACTAGTTCTCCCTCTACTCTATTTTTCTCTATTGCTAAGGCCTTACTAAACCCAATGGACTCTATTTTAATCGCTCTTTGCAGAGCATACCACCACTTGCTGTTGACCATGGCCCTCGTCACCGTCAACGCCCGCTTAACTAGTTCGCTAATCCGGTCTCTGTAGGCCTTGCACGCTGTTAAGGACCCGTCTATGAAGCCTATCTAAGTCAAGCACACAGATCACGAATTTGTGGTCCGTGTAGCTGACTATCTTGAATTATGGACAGCCTATGCTAGACCTATCTATTTCCCTACAAAATAGTCTATCTAGATATGATCTGGATGACCCTATGCGATTTGTCCAAGTCCACATTGGCACATTCGGGAAATCCAATCGGTACCTGTCAGACAGTTCAAAACGCCTGAGCAGGTTGGTGAGGCTCTTGCCCCCTCCTCCCTTATCCGCTAATCCCACACAATCCCAGCGTGCATGTAAGATTCGTTCCAGTCGCCCACTAAGACTAAAGAGCGGGACGTTCTAAGAAAGGTCTCCAGACGCCGGAAGAAATCAGGCCGCCCTGCTCCTGTTGGAACATAGACGGCCACTAGCCTGAAAGCTTGCCCGTCTTCACTGGTCACGTCCAGCACCACCAACTTACCTTCTGGGTCCAGGAAGATAGCCCATATGGCGAGATCCAAACCTGTCCGAAAAAGAACAGCAAATCCTCCCCCGACCCAGGACGGCTGGGAGATGCGTACACACCGTAGCTGCCGAAGATCGGTGCGAAGGCCCGTGCTTCGGAGATTCTGGTCTCGCTGATGGCCATTACATCTATGTTTAGTGGCCTGATGTCGCTGAGCATGTGGCCCTGCTTCCATGACGACCCTAAGCCACGCGCATTTATGCTGCCTATTCTGAGTTAGGTCATGTTGAAATGGAGTGGAAAAGATGGGAAAGACCACTTACCTTACTTCTCTGCTTGTGGCCTCCTCCGGAAGGTTGTCCTTATAAATCCTCCTAGAGAGTGCTTGTGGGAAGTCTCCGATGTCTTTGTGGAATTTTTGTTTTAGTGCCGTGTACGTTTTCTGTGTGATGCTAGTGATTTGTATGTGTGGAAGTGGTGTGAACTTTTGGGTTTTTGTGTAGTCTTTTTCTGTGATGCTGGTGTTGTGTTGGATGTAGCGTAATAATTGGTTGTTGTTCAAATTTATTGCTGTGTAGTGTGTATCGTTTTGGTTGTTTTGTGTTGTTTGCGTTTGTTGTGGGTTTGTTCCTGTTTCGCTTTTTGGTGACTTTTGTGGTGTTGGTGATGGTGGTGTTGGGGTTAATGATGGTGATGGTATTGGTGTTTGTGGTGATGGATTGGTGATGCTGGTGTGGATGGTGGCATATCTCTCCTAACTTTTTTGTTTGATAGTTTATTTGTTTCCCTCTGTATTATGTTTTTGGATGGGGAAGGATGTAGATTTGTCTTTTTTGGTTTCTTTTCCTTTTTTTCTTTTTTCCTGATACCGTTTCCCACTCCTCGTCGTCACAATCTGTCTCCAGTTGTGATAGGTCGGGGAGTGGAAAATCCTCCACATGCGTTGGTTTTGGTTGTTGCGTGGTGGACGGTGTAGGCGCTGGTGCTAGTCCTTGCGCGTTGGGTGGTGGTGGTGTTGGTTTTGCTACTGTTGCTGGGGTTGTTGCTGTTACAGTTGCTTCTGGTGTTGCTGCTACAGTTGTTGCTGCCATTTCTGCTGCTGGCGGTGTTGATGGTTGAGTCACTGAGGTGGGTAAGAGAGGTGGCCTCAACCTTTTAGCCTGAGGGCAGAAAGCCCTTAGGTGGGTTCCTTCACCACAAACGACACACCTAGGCCTTCTGCCCTCGACGATTACGGTGAGGTTGCTGCCCTCAATGCTTGTTTGGTCCGCTTGGATCAGGAGTTCCATCCCAGATCCGACCTGTTCTCCTGCTTTTTTTTCGCTATTTCGATTATCTTGGTGTTGACCTCGATGCCGGAGAGGACGGCATCCATTAGCCAAGGAATTTCGATGGCTGGTGGAACGTGGGTCACCCTGATCTTCACGAGTCTCTGGCCACAATAGCTTGGGACGAGTGTGAAGTCGTCACTTCTTAATGGGGCCATGGAGTGTTCTCTGGCCTCCTGTGGTGTTTCAAAGAACACATCCACGGTTCCATATTTCTGCCCACGTCTGATGTGGTTTTTTTTTGCCCACACATGTCCCAAAGCTTTTTGGATTTGGGAGTCGGATGCCCGTTCCACTCGGCGCGATTTTATGTTAATCGTCCGATAAGACACGGTGCATAGGCGCCGATGCTCCATTTTATTAGGTGTGTGTGTGGGGGGGGGGGGGCTGACCTTGTACCCATCTTTCTTTACCATTCTTTTGACTTCTTCTAATTCCTCCTGAGTTACCTGGAATGCTTCGCACTTTTTTGCTACTCTGGCAAAAGACAGGGTGGTTTTCTTAATTTCATTGTTGCTGTTGTTGTTATCGTTATTTTTGTTATTGTTAATTTTAGTTTCAGTTGTGGTGGTGGTGGCGTCAGTAGTGTTCGCTGTGGAAGAGTTCATTTTGGGTGAATTCATTTCGATATCACGAGATAATTTATTTATTTCTGTTATTTCTGTTGTCGCTGTGGTGGTGGTGGGGGGGGGGCGGCTTCAACACCTGCAGTCATTGGTAATGGCGGGAAATGAATGTCTGCCTGAGACGAATTTAAAATATTGCTACTGCTTATATTTTTAGTGTTGGCAAACGTAGAATATTTACAATGGTGGTGTCGGTGTGAGGTGTTAGTTTGTGAGGAAGGTGTGACTCTGAGTCGTCCATGATCTTTTCAAAGAAAAATCTTTTGTTTGATAATTATAAAAGTTTAAATTTGGGGCTCAAGGCCCCAATCTTTTTGAGTGTCCTTTTCAGATAACAATGTATGTGCACTTATATACAGTTAACAATAAAAATTTTCCATAAATGGCAATTTTAAACAACTGAAAATAACAAACCTTTGCGGAGCTCACGATAATACGATTTACTATGTAGTTCGCCAATAATCATAATAATAATAATAATAATAATAATAATAATAATAATTATAATAATAATAATAATTGTTTCTACTTTTCGGCACAAGGCCAGCAATTACCCAGTGCATTACTGGTACTTTATTTTATCGACGCCGTAAGGATGAAATGCAAAGTTAACCTCGGCGGGATTTGAACCCAGAATTGCAAGGGCCGTAACTCTATGCGTCAAATCATGGCGTCCGACCCTCTACCGATACTAAATAATAATAAAAATATAACATCCCTCCACCCGAAACTGACAACCATGTTCAATGTCTGCTTGATGTCAGGTGAGGTACCAGAGTGGTTGACAAAAGGTACCACAGTTCTGGTAATGAAAGACCGAACCAAGGGTAATGATGTTACCAAATATACACCTATCATATGTCTGTCCGTAATGTGGAAATTGTTAACAAGCATTGTGTCTGAGGAAATCTACCATCACCTCCACATAAACAACTTGTTACCGGACGAATACAAAGGATACCGAAAGAAGTCCCGTGGTACAACGGACCAGTTACTTATTGATACGATGGTAATGAGGAATTGCAGGGGGAGACACACTGGTCTTGCCATGGGATGGATAGACTACAAAAAGGCATTCGATATGGTAACTCATTCTTGGATAACTAAAAGCCTAGAGATCTTCAAGGCGACATATAACATCAGACAGTTGTTGAGCAAAAGTATGAAGTCCTGGAAAACAGAGTTAACAACGGGTGGAGAATCCTTGGGAGGCGTGAAGATCAAGAGAGGTATCTTCCAGGGAGATAGTTTGTCCCCTCTGTTGTTTGTCCTTGCCCTGATCCCTCTGAGCATTATACTGCGAAAAGTGAGAGCAGGATACAAGTTGTGGAAGGGAGAGCTTACCATCAATCACCTCCTCTTCATGGACGATCTTAAGCTCTTCGGGAAGAGTGAGAAGGAGTTGGATGTGCTTGTTGACACTGTCCGTATTTTCGTCAATGATATATGTATGCAATTTGGTATTAGTAAGTGTGGAGTCCTTGTGATGAAGGGGAGTACATTGAGCAGAGGCAACGGAATCCAGGTACCAACAGGTGAGATGATAAAGGAAATTGATACTGAAGAAGGGTACAAATATGTAGGTCTTCTGGAGGCTGATGACATCAAGAACAAAGAAATGAAGGAATTGATAAGATCTGAATACATTCGGAGAATAAGGAGCATTTAAAGTCACATCTGAACAGTAGGAATGCCATAAGTGCAATACATTCCCGAGCTGTGTTTATTATTAGGTACAGTGCGGGAATTGGCTAGTTGATTTTCGTCGACGCCTAGAGTTTCTACCGATCACATTGCCCGATTGGTCGAGGGCTGTGAGCACATGAAGACATTCCAGTCTCCAGGCGCTCCCGCTCGGTCTTCGCTTGACCCAGCACTGCAGCTCCGTCAAGGAAACGTGTCTAGCAAACGACGATCACACCTGATCACCGTCGAGGAAGAGGTGGAGATGTCGTAGCCTGAGCGCGTGTCTGCGCATCATCAGCCACAACATTCCCAGCTCTCCACGTAGTGGGTGTTGACAGCAGATGGACCGCCTGACCATCGGAGCGCGTCCCTTCCACAAAAAGCGAAAGAGCAAACGCCCCAGCGCAGTCAGGCGGGGCTTAGGACAAGGTACGACGGTCAGGTGGTAGCAGTTGACAGACGCGATGTACGCGGTAGCCACCTCCGCTCGACCTTTCAGCGATAGCTTCCTCTCAGCCCATTTCTGGGTGAGAGAAGCCACCCTGCTCATCACCTCGTCCGAGTTTTTGTCCGTCTGGAGGTCCGGACCGAACCAGCCCCTAGCAATTTAACCGGTCCGTCCGTCCAGCGTCCGACGACGCTGTTGGACGGCATGGACCTGCCTATCCAGGTGCCGAGCTGCAGGCCCACTGACTTTTCCTGGTTGATCATTGCTCCTGTCACCGCTTCGTATTCACTTAGTGTAGTGCCGATCGCCTCGATGTGTTTGGCGTCCGACACCACTACGGTGACATCGTCCGCATATGCTGACACGGATCTTCCGCATCCTAGTTCGCGCGGGACGCCCCTCAACGTCTCCAGTTTGTGCAGTAATGGCTCGAGAATCAATAAGTACAAGAGGGACGAGAGGGGACATCCTTGGCGGACCGAGCGCATGATGTTGAACGGTTCCAAAAGGTGACCGTTCACTCTCACCACAGAGCAGATGTCGCTGTGCATGGCTGCGATCCAGCCTCTGAAGACGGGCCCAAATCCAGCCGCCCTCAGGACTGTCGCTATGTAACGATGGTCGACCTTATCGAAAGCTTTCGACTGATCTAAATTGATCAAGGACTCACCCGTGCCAGGTTCCCTAGCTACCCTCTCTACGATGTATCGCATGAGGTGGAGATTGTCGTGGATGGATCTGTCGGGAATGGCGCATGTCTGCGCCTCTCCCACCAGACCACCAACAACAAGCGCCAACCTCTTTGCTAGCACCTTGGCCAAAATCTTGAACTCTGTGTTTAGCAGAGTTATGGGCCTGAAATTATCTATGTTATCCCCCTTGTTCGGATCCTTTCTCAGCAGTGCCACCGCTCTTCGGCTCACAGAACTGGGAATTCTCCCGTTCTGTTGCCACTTGCAGTAGACGTCCGCCTAGAGGCCTCCGACCAAGCCTGGCATCTGTATGTAAAGTTCATAGGGCAGACCATCCAAACCAGACGATTTACCCCTTGTGCAGCCAGTCATTGCCTCCCTTACTTCAGCGGCTGTTATCGGCTTTTTGCAACACTCCGCCTCAGTGGCCGAGAGCCGCGGCAGTCCGTCGAGGTAGACACTAAAGTCCATCCCTCGACCCGGCCCACCGCTGCCTCCGAACAGCTGAGTGAAGTGTCGCTGAAAAGCTTCACGCATTTGCCCGGGATCGAGTAGCATGCGCCCGTCGGGTTCCACCAAAGACCGGATCGTGGCTTTGTTTCCACGACGCGCCTCCACCACTCGGGCCCATTGACCGGTACCCTAGCTCTGACAACGCAGCCTTCGTGCTTTGCATTGCTGAATTGGTCAAGGGCCAATTTCGCCGCAAGCACGTCGGTCGCAATGCCTTTGCTAAGCGCCTCGTCTAATTTTCTAATTAGTTCTCCCTCTGCTCTATTTTTCTGTATTGCTAAAGCCTTACTAAACCTAATCGATTCTATTCTAATCGTTCTTTTCAGAGCAAACCACCACTTGTTGTTGACGATGGCCCCTATCAACTCCCGCTTAACTAGTTCGCTAATCCGGTCTCTGTAGGCCTTGCGCGCTGGTAAGGACGCGTTTAGCTTCCAGTAGCCGGGTCCTCGTCTATGAAGCCTATCTAAGTAAAGCACACAGATCACGAATTTGTGGTCCGTGTAGCTAACTATCTTGAATTGTGGACAGCCTATGCTAGACCTATCTATTTCCCAACAAAATACTCTATCTAGATATGATCTGGATGACCCTATGCAATTTGTACAAGTCCACATTGGCACATTCGGGAAATCCAATCGGTACCTGTCAGACAGTTCAACACGCCTGAGCAGGTTGGTGAGGCTCTTGCACCCTCCTCCCCTATCCGCTAATCCCACACAGTCCCAGCGTGCATCTAAGATCCCGTTCCAGTCGCCCACTAACACTAAAGAGCGGGAAGTTCCAAGAAAGGTCTCCAGACGCCGGAAGAAATCAGGCCGCTCTGCTCCTGTCGGGGCATAGACGGCCACTAGCCTGAAAGCTTGCCCGTCTCCACTGGTCACGTCCAGCACCATAAATTTATCCTCTGGGTCCAGGAAGATGGCCCGTATGGCGAGATCCAAACCTCTCCGAAAAAGCACAGCAACTCCTCCCCCCGATCTAGGACGGCTGGGAGATGCGTACACATCAGAGCCGCCGAAGATCGGTGCGAAGGCCCGTGCTTCGGAGATTCTTCTCTCGATGATGGCCACTAAATCTATGTTTAGTGACCTGAGGTCGTTGAGCAGGTGACCCTGCTTCCATGATGACCCCAAGCCACGCGCATTTATGCTGCCTATTCTGAGTGAGGTCATGTTTAAAATAGAGTGGTAAAGATGGGAAAGACCACTTACCGTACTTTTCGTAGAGGAAGGATGGTTTTTCCATCCCTTTTCACTTGATCGTCTGGTGAAGGGACCGTTGAATCGTCCCTTCGGCTGGTCGTAGGCTCTTCTATGAGTATGTCCGAATATACTCTTCGGTTGAGAGTCCCTCCTAGGTCGCTGAAATCACCAACTGCGTTTGTGTATTGTTTCTGTGCTATTTTTAGCAGTCTTATGTTAGTTGGCGTTTTGATTGGTGCTGGTATTATGTAGTCCTGTTGTGAAATGTCTGTGTGTTCAATTATGTAAGTCATTAGTTTCTTGTTGTGTGTATTTATTGCCGTGCATTTGTTTTTCTGGGGGTGGGGTGTGGTTCTGCTATTTTCTTGTCGTTGTTGCTGGGTGTGTGTGTTTTGTATTTGTGTTTGCGATGTTGGTGCTTGTGGTGGTGGTGTTGAAGGTGTTGTTGTTGTTGGCGGTGGGGTTGTCACCGGTGGTGATGGTGGTGCTAGTGTGGGTGGTGATGGTGTTGGTTGTGTTGCTGCTGTGAGTCTCTTTGCAGTAGCCTTTACCCTTTTTTCATTTCTTTCCTCCCTTTTCGAAGGCGACGATGCGCTGCTTCTGCGTTTGTGCCTTCTTACGACCTTTTGCCATCCCTCTCCCACCTCACACTCCATGTCTCATTATGTGAGGTCGGGGAGGGGTACCAGCTCCACTCTTTCACTTGTTGTTGTTGACCTTTCAGTGATAGCTTCATCCCAGCCCATTTCAGGGTGAGACTGGCTACCCTGCCCGTCACTTCGTCCCAATTCTTATCCACCCGGAGGTCTGGCCCGAACCAAACCCCTAGCAACTTTACCGGTCCGTCCGTCTAGCGCCTAACGACGTTGTTGGATGGCATGGACTTGCCTCTCCAGGTGCCGAGTTGCAAGCCCACCGACTTTTCCGGGTTAAGTTTTGCTCCCGTCAAACTTCCATATTCCTCCAATAAGTTGCCGACCACCTCGATTTCTAAGGTGTCCGACACCATCACGGTGATGTCATCCGCATAAGCCGACACAGCCTTTCCGCGTCCCTGTTCGAGCGGGATGCCCTGCAACATCTCCAGCTTCTGCAGTAAAGGCTCGAGAGTCAATACGTACAGAAGAGAGGAGAGAGGGCACCCTTGACGGACCGATCGGTAGATCTGAAACGGTTCCGAGAGGTGGCCATTAATTTTGACCATCGAGCAGGTGCCGCTGTGCATTGCAGCCATCCAGCTTCTGAAGATGGGGCTGAAGCCAGCCGCCTTGAGGACAGCCTACAGGTTCCGATGGTCGACCCTATCGAATGCTTTCGATTGATCTCAATTGATCAGAGCCCCACCGAAACCAAGTACACCCTACCCTCTCTATGATGTATCGCATTAGGTTGAGGTTGACGTGTATGGACCTGGTTGACATTGCGCAAGTTTGCGCCTCCCCAACCAAATCCCCAACGACAAGCGCCAACCTCTTCGCCTACACACTGGGCAAAATCTTAAACTCTGTGTTGAGCAGTTATGGGCCTGAAATTGTCTAATGTGTACCTCTTATTTTCGTCTTTCCTTATCAGTGTCAATACTCCCGTTTTGCTGCCAGTTGCAGTAGAGGGCTTCGAGGAGATTGGAGAACAAGTCTGGCATATTTACGTAAAGCTCGTAGGGCAGACCATCCAAACCGGGTGACCTGCGCTTCATGCAGCCGACAAGAGCATCCTGAATCTCGGCTGAAGTAATTGGCCTTTCGCAGCGCCCAGCGTCAGCTGTCGAGAGTTGCGGCAGCCATCGAGGTAGGGACTGACGTCGGCCACCATCTCTGATCCGCCACTTCCCCCGAACAACCGAGCAAAATGTTGGCGAAAGGCTTCACACAACCGCATGGAATCGCTCAGCTCGTGTCCGTCTCGGTGCGTCAAAGACCGAATCGTGGTTTTATTACCACGTTGCGCCTCTGCCACGCGGGCCCATCTAACAGCTTTGGTTCCCTCGTTTCTCAGAGCACGCGCTTTAGCTCTGACAATGCAACCTTCGTGTTTCGCATTGAAGAAATGGTCTAATGCCATTCTCGCCACTAGCACGTCAGTTGCAATGCCACTACCAATAGCCTCGTCTAACTTATCTACCAACTCCCCCTCTTTTCTATTTTTCTCTAACGCTACTTCTTTGCTAAACTCTATCGACATTACTCTAATCTCTCTTTTGAGAGCCCCCCACCATCTATTGTTGACGACTCCCCATGTCAACTTTTTCTTAACTAAATTGTTGACCTGGTCCCTGTAAGCGTTACGTGCCCGAAATGACATGTTTAGCTTCCAGTAACCAGATCCTAACCAACGCGTCTCATCTAGGTCGACCATACAGATCACAAACTTGTGATATGAATTGGTGACCGTTTCAAAACGTGGACAGATTACACTATTTCTGTCTATTTTCCTAATGAATATCCTGTCTATATACGATCTAGATGACCCTATGCGGTTATTCCAGGACCACACTTGCGCATTAGGGAAATCTAGTCGGTACCTTTCAGACAGTTGGAAATGGCTGATCAGGTTCTTGAGGCTTTTACACCCTCCGTTCCTATCGGATACTCCCACACAGTCCCAGCGTGCGTCTAAGATGCCGTTCCAGTCCCTCGCTAACAGTAAAGGGCGAGACGTATCCAGAAAGGCTTCCAAGCGGAAAAGAAGTCCGGCCGTCCTGCCCCAGTAGGAGCATAGACGGCCACCAGTCTAAAGGCACCACTTTCGTTATTGTTCACGTCCAGGACCACCAACTTCCCGTCCGGGTTCCGGAAGATCGACCTTATCTTTGAGATCCAGGCCTTTCCTAAACAGCACAGCAACCCCGCCTCCCATTCCCGGCCGGCTAACAGATGCCAAGATCTGATAGTCGTCGAAAATGGGGGCTAGTGCGCGCGTGTCGGAAATCCTGGTCTCGCTGAGGGCAATTACATCCATGTCTAGAAACCTGAGGTCGTTGAGCATTTGGCCCTGCTTCCAGGACGATCCCAGGCCTCGAACATTTAAACTTCCTTCTCTTAATACGGCCATTTTGGCAGGTTAAAGAGAGAGAGAGCTGAAAGGTTTATTTACCTTCCGGGCTCTTGTGAAGGTCGTGTGGTTCGACCTCCATAGTCGGTGGGGTTTCTTTTGTAGTGGGTTTTACGTTCGGGGATCCCACGTCCCAAGGAAAGCTGTCTCGTATTTCTTTGTATAAATCGAGCGATATTCGCACCAGAAACAAATCTGCCGGCACGCGAAATGTGCTGGATTTAAAAATTTCCCCCTCTTTTTGTATGTTTTCACTTCGTGCTACGAGGGCCATCAGTTCCTTGTTGGCCCTCCTGACGAGCACGAAGTTTCGTATGTTTTGTTGGTGTCATTTTATTTGTTTGCGTGGCTGTGGTGGTGATGGTTTTGGTGGTGTTGTTTCGGTTGTGTCTGTGTTTGTTGTGAGTGCCGTGTCTGTGGTTTCAGATGTGTGTGTGTATATTTGTTCTAGAGTCTGTTTCGGTTGTTTGCGTTTGGGGGATTCTGCTGATGGTGATGGTGGTATTGATGTTGGTGTTATTGGAGAGATGTTTGCGTGGGTGGTGTCTGCATTAGGGTGATTTTTCTGCTTTGTTGAGTATTTTTTTTCTTTTTGTGTTTCCTTTTTTGTATTTTGGGGGATTTTGGTTTTCCCTCATCTTCACTACTGGTAGATGAGGGGGTCTGTGTCTGTAAGTGTGTCTGTGTGTGTTTTTATGTTTTTATTGGTGTGTGTATTTTGGGGTGGAGGGGGAATTTGACAACTTTCCTCGTTTCCCCCCTGGGTGGTCAATGTTGGTGGTGATCTTTCTATTTGTGTTGTTGTTGGTGGTTTTGCCGGTGCTGGTATTGGTTGTGGTCCTCGCCCCGGCGTAGGCAGCAGTGGAGCCTTTCGACCCCTTGCATCTTTCAGCAGTTGAAGGCAGAAGGCTCACAAATGGGTTTTTTCCCCACAAACAAAACAATGTGGCCTTTCGCCCTCGGTCATAATATGAATGACCATCCCATTCTGAAGGCGGATGTGGTCCGGGATTGTCTTCACATTCACGGGCCTGCTCTGGAGAAGGATCTGCAGGTCAACCCCGGACCAGTCCTCTCTGGCCGTTCTGGTCACTTCTATCGGGACGGTGTCCGTCCCCTCCACAATCACACATCCCAAGAAGCCACCACATGTCAAGTCCTGGTGGGATTGTGGGAATGCGAAGACGGGCTGTTCTTTTTTCCCATGTGGGAGGGATACATTAAGACCTAGCTGGTTTTGCAAGGAGTCATAGCGGGTTTTTTTAGCGAGGGCTTCTGACTTGAACAGCATGGAAATGGTGACGTACAGTCTTCCCCTCGCTATGTATTCGGTGTCTTCTCTGATGCACCTCAGCGCGACTTCGACATCTGCTTGTGGGATTAAAGCTGCCCTTTTGGTTTGTGCTATGATGCATCTATAATGCACCGTTCTGCGCTCCACTGCCTCAATAGCTTCTACCGGGACAGTTAAGTTGGCCCAGGATTGCTCTCGCTTGATGAGCTTCCAGGCCTGGGCCAACATTTCATCTTTGTTTGCGAGGTCCATGTTGAAGCATGGCCTATTTTTGTCGTTGGGGGTGTTGTTGTCGTTGTCGTTGTTCTTGTCGGTGTTGTTGTTATCACTGTCGCTGTTATCATTGTTGTCTTTGTTGCCACCGTTGTTCTCGTTGCAGTTGGTATTGTTGCTGTTGGTGTTGTCGCTATTTGTTTTAGTGGTGTTGATATTGTTGTTGCATTTGTCATTTTTTTTTTGTTATCTGTATTTTCGTTGTCGCTGTTACTGTCATGTTTTCAAAATTAGAGATCTCATTGGTATTATTGGTGTCTTTGTTTACATTGTTTGTGGTGGTGTTTGTGTTATCAATTTGTGTTAATTTCGCCGTAGCTCTCCTCTCAACTTCTACGTCGTTGTCGCACGACAGCTGACATATCGCTGGGGGGCGTGGCTCAGCCATGTGTTTTGGGGGGGTTTTTTCTCGATAATTTTTTTAAATGTAAAAAAGTTCAACTGTTTGGGCCAAAAGGCCCAAATATTATTCTTTCCCCTTCACAGGGCAAAGTCCAAGGGCTTGTGTGCCTTACACAACAACAACAAATTCAATAAATCAGTTTTGATAGGTAAATAAATGAACTTACGGGAGCGAGCAAAAAGACGTCCGTTCAGACTCAATAATAATAATAAGAAGAAGAAGAATAATATGTACTTTCAATACCTTGAGTAACCCAAGCATGTACTGCGAGATGAACAAATAAAAATTAATACACTACCAAATCGCTTTTCCTATGGTTAATCAGGAAGTGCGTCCCTCAGGAAGGTGCCAACCTGAGATCGAAAAGTCCTCCTCTGGCACAAACTCTTCTCCAATTATGGACCTGGATGTTCACGTGATCGGGGATTGCCCCAACTCGGGCCCTCCAGATCCACCACCCAAACCACCTCAAAAAGAAAAACCTAAAAGATGAAATGGAACCTAGAAGTAATATATGCATATTACTAAGCCATCACTAGACAGACACATTTTAAATACTACAAAATCTGGAAAACTCGGAATCAAGCTAGCAGACGTGATATGGATGGAAATAAGTTGGCAAATGTAAGGAGGTATATCTTCAAAAATAATAGACTCACAGACAGTGAACTAACTGCGATCAAGCAGGCTGTGGAGAATGACATAAATATAAATGATGAAAGAAGTGAAGAATCTCCTGGAGATAGTAACCAGTCACAAGTCTTTACTGAAAGACCTGCATCTGACCAAATCACAAATAGATTTGTAGAAATGAGAAGCCCTACTGAACCCGCTGAAAATAGCCAGGAGAGGGACATAGAAACAGTAATTGAAAACCAAACATCTGCTGAAGAACACAGGGAGTCTATGAAGAAATTAAAGCAAAAAATACTGAATGAACTTGCAGTAGTAAGACATTCTAGTATAAATGATAGAGAACCACTTCCAAAACTCCCAAATACAATCCAAAATAGAAAACGAATAATGATCGGTAATTCTGTCACAAAAGAAATCATAAAAGAACTAGAACCTGGTCTTACTGAGTTAAATGAAATCATTTATGCATCTGCTAGAGTAATTGAAACAAGTTGTTTACCACCAAAAGAACAAAATAAGTCGAACCTTCGAGGTAAACCAATTTGGAGGAGTAGAATCGAAAAGGAGATTGACGTAATGAGAGGAGAAATATCTTTATTGAGTGAGTTAACCACTGGAAATTATATAAGATCCAAGAAGGTAAGAAAGCTAAAGAGAAAATATGGACTGTCTTCTAGAGAAGCAATAATTTCAACAAAAGAATCTCTGAAATAAAAAGTCCAAGTAAAAGCCCAACGAAATAACTTCTACAGGCAAAATAAGTCATTTTATAGAGAAGTAGGGCAAAAAAAAATAATTATTGAAGACCCTCCAGTCTCAACTTCTGGAGTAAGATTTGGAGTGATGAGAAGACATATAATGCTAATGTAGATTGGATTAGTCACCTGGAAAAATCCTACACAAATTTAGAAGAACAGGCGTGGGAAGACATCTCTATAGCGGACTTAAGGACAGCACTCAATAAATCTTATAAATGAAAATCTCCTGTTAGAGACAAGGTGCCAAATTTCTGGCTTTCCTCACTCCTGTGCACTCACAATATATTGGTCAAGCTGTTTAATGGAATTATGAATGATCAAAAAAATACACCTGATTGGATAGCAAGTGGCATTACCTACCTTCTACCAAAGAACAACGAAACCAAATATTCAAAAAACTATCGGCCCATAACCTTCTTGTCCACTACTTATAAACTATTAACCTCTATTCTCATGGAAAAAGCATTCGCGTTTTTGGAGGATAACAATCTTTTCCCCATTGAACAAAAAGGGTGCCGACGAGGTTCATATGGTTGCAAAGATCAACTTTTGATTAATCGTATGATCCTTGAAAACTGTCATAATAAACACAGAAATCTCTGTTCTGCGAGGATCGATTATACAAAAGTCTTTGACAGCATACCACACTCATGGATTCTGAAATCATTGGACATCTTCAAAATCTCACCTGTGATCTCAAACTTCCTGAAACACAATATGTCATTATGGAACACAAATCTCCAATTTTCTCATTCCACTGGGGTACTGTGCTCTAGGAATATAAACAGCAACTGTGGTATATTCCAGAGTGACTTACTTTCACCCTTGCTTTTCTGCATAGCTTTCATACCCCTTACATCCGAACTTAATAGAACAGGGTACGGTTATAGAATTGACAACAAAACAATAAGCCACTTATTTTATATGGATGATTTGAAGCTATATTGCAAAGATAATGACGAACTGGAAGGCCTTTTTCGGACAGTAAAAACGTGTAGCGATGACATCGGGATGAAGTTTTGACGTGAAAAGTGTGCAAAAGCCACTTTCAAGAAGGGGAAGATTGTCAACTCAGCCTCAGTTGAATTGGATGCTGAACAATCATACAGGAACTTGAGCAGGAACAAACCTATAAGAACTTAGGGATTAATAAGTGCTCTGGCATACAGCATGCAAGCATGAAAGAGGGGTAAGTAAAGAATGTTACAGGAGAGTACGTGCAGCTCTGAGATCAGAACTAAACGCTCGTAACAAGGTGCTAGCCATAATTCCTTGGCAGGCCCAGTTGTCACTTATAGCTTCGGTGTGTTGAAATCAAATGAGTGAAATCAAAAGAATCGACACCAAAGTCCTACTGACCTGTAATAGGATGCACCACCCAAAAGCAGATGTGGATCGTCTTTACCTTCCTAGAACTCAAGGAGGCCGTGGCCTGATCCAATTTGAACTTGCTTACATGACCACCATCATTGGACTGGCCAAACACCTTGAAACAAATAACAACTGTATGCTGAAACTTGTTGAAAAGCATGAGAGAAGTAAGAAGCTTCATTCTATCTTGAAGGAGAGCAAAAAATATGCTACTGATCGCATGCTTGATACCCAGGCTGGACAGACTAAAGAAGCTGTTGCAACTGATGCTGCTAGGCACATAAAATCACTGGCAAAAGCAAAAGGTCAAGGACAATTAGCATCAAATTAGGAGCAGAAACCACTGCATGGCAAATATGTGGCCGGTAGCAAACAAGTTGATGTTGACCAAAAGCACATCCATCAGTGGCTACGTGGCTCAGGGCTAAAGTCGCAGAGTGAAGGCTTCATCTTAGCTGCCAAAGATCAAAGCTTATTGACTCGTAATTACCAGGCCAATGTGATGAGAAACGGAATAAACCCAGAGTGCCGATTCTGCAATGCTGAGGTTGAAACAGTGGATCACTTAGTCTCTGGATGTAACGTTTTAGAACCAGTAGAATACAAATATAGACATGACAGAGTTGGCCAATGTCTACACTGGGTAATATGTCGGCATTATAAAATCAAAGCTGAAGACAAGTGGTACAATCATCACCCTGACGCTGTAACTGAAGGAGTAAAGTAACAATTATCTGGGACTTTCCTGTACATACTGACAGGACCATAAAAGCAAATAGACCTGACAACATTGTAAAAGATCAACATAACAAGGTATGTTTATTGATAGATATGAGCATCCCATGTGATCACAATATCGCGGCAAAAGATTTTGACAAGCTACGAAATATAAATGCTACTGATTTCATGCTTGATACCCAGGCTGGACAGACTAAAGAAGCTGTTGCAACTGATGCTGCTAGGCACATAAAATCACTGGCAAAAGCAAAATGTGGCAACTCAAGGCCGTTACAATACCAGTGATTGTGGGAGGACTGGGAATGATCAAGAAAGGAACAGAACAGTATTTGCGAATGATTCCTGGTTTACCCTCTCTGCAAGAAGTGCAAAAAATTGTTTTAACTGCTACTGCACACGTATTGAGAAGAGCACTATCTCTGTAAAATTGAAATCCCACATGTACATATGCATATGCACGGTTTTTAAAAAATTTTTTTATTATAATCAATGTGATGTATTAACTGGCTTCCCATCGCACACTGTGAATTTATTTGCCCTAGGTGTCAGGAAGACACTCGGCATATATCTCAGAAACAATAATGAAAGAATATAAAAAAAATAATAATAATTGTTTCTACTTTTGGCACAAGGCCAGCAATTATCCCAGTGTATTACTGGTACTTTATTTTATCGACCCCTTAAGGAAGAAAGGCAAAGTTAACCTCAGCGGGTTTTGAACTCAGTCCGTAAAGCGACGTAACTGTACTGCAAAGCATGGCGTCCGACCCTCAACTGATACTGCCAAAAATAATAATAAGAAGAAGAATGGTTGACAAAAGGTACCACAGTTCTGGTAATGAAAGACCGAATCAAGGGTAATGATGTTACCAACTATAGGCCTATCACATGTCTGTCCGTAATGTGGAAACTATTAACAAGCGTTGTGTCTGAGGAAATCTACCATCAGCTCCACATAAACAACCTGTTACCGGACGAACAGAAAGGATACCGAAAGAAGTCCCGTGGTACAAAAGACCAGTTACTTATTGATAGGATGGTAATGAGGATTTGCAAGAGGAGGCATACTGGTCTTGCCATGGGATAGATAGATTACAAAAAGGCATTCGACATGGTACCTCATTCTTGGATAACCAGAAACCTAGAGATCTTCAAGGTGGCAGATAACATCAGACAGTTATTGAGCAAAAGTATGAAGTCCTGGGAAACAGAGTTAACATCAGGTGAAGAATTAAGAGGTATCTTCCAGGGGGATAGTTTGTCCCAGCTGCTGTTTGTACTTGCCCTGATCCCCCTGTCCGTTATGTTGCGAAAAGTGAGAGCAGGATACAAGTTGGGAGGAGGAAGGCTTACCATCAACCACCTCCTCTTCATGGTCGATCTTAAACTCTTTGGGAAGAGTGAGAAGGAGTTGGATGTACTTGTTGACACTGTCCGTATTTTCAGCAATGATATATGTATGGAATTTGGTATTGATAAGTGTGGAGGCCTAGTGATGAAGAGGGGTAAATAGAGCATAAGCAATGGAATCCAGGCACCAACAGGTGAGATGATAAAGGAAATTGACGCTGAAGAGGGATACAAATATTTAGGTGTTCTGGAAGCAGATGACATCAAGAACAAAAAAATGAAAGAATTGATAATATCTGAATACATAAGGAGAGTAAGGGACGTATTAAAATCACATCTAAATATTAGGAATGTTATAAGTTCAGTGAATTCCCGAGCTGTGTCTATTATTAGGTACAGTGCGGGAATTCTGAAACAAATAGCTGAACAAAAATAAATGGATAGGAAGAGTAAGAAGTTCATGACTCTCTACAACATGTACCACAAGAGGAGTGATGTCGATAGACACTACTTAAAGAGATCTGAAGGTGGAAGCGGTCTTATCAGCATAGAGGACAGTGTTCAGATGGAGAAAAACAACCTGCACAAATATGTGACTAACAGTAGGAAGCCAATACTCAAAATTGTATTGAAGGAGAAGACAATAGACCAGGGGATGTCCAAGGAGGAAATAACAACAAGGAGGAAGAGAAACCTTCATGAAAATCTCTTCATAACACCTTCTTTAAGAAAACTGAATTTAGAGATCCACAGACATGGAACTGGTTAAAAAGAGGAGACCTTAACAAAGCTACAGAAGGAATGTATATGGCTGCGCAAGAGCAAGCCCTCAGAACGAAGTGGGTGAAACACCATATTAACACGGAGGAGGCTAGCTCACTGTGTAGGGTATGTGGAGAGATAGAGGAGACTGTGGCTCACATTGTATCCGAGTGTAAACACCTAGCCCAGACTCACAATAAAGACTGGGGACATGATGTGATAGGCAGGGTGATCCACTGGCATCTATGCAAAGTAAACAATTTACCACATTCTGAGAAGTGGTATGATCATAAGCCAGAGTCGGAGATAGAAAACGATCAGGTGAAGGTGCTATGGGAGTTTAGGATACAGACGGACAAGAAATTATAACATAATAGGCCTGACCTGGTGGTTTTGGACAAGGAAAAAAGATCGTGCCTGATTGTAGATGTAGCTTGCCCCTTTGACACCAGAGTGCAGGAAAAGGAGAGGGAGAAAATTAACCGATACCAGGATTTAAATTGGGCGTTAAAAAGAATTTGGAACTGCCATGAAATCAAGGTCGTCCCGATTGTCATAGGCGCACTAAGTACTATCTCAAAGAGTGTCCAATGATGGTTAAAGAAGATTAGTCCAGCCCCGCTTTTGGGAACACTTCAAAAGGCATGCTTGCTGGGAACAGCAAGAACACTCCGATACGTCCTGAATGTCTGAGGCTGCAAATAGCGGCTTGATATACATTTCTACAAACTTTCCAGTTAAATAACATCAATGACTGAGACTCAAAGAACAATAATAATAATAATAATAATGTTTTCTTTATTAACCTCGAGGGTTGACATTAAAAATATCATTAAGGACAGCACAGGACGTTACAGGACTGTAGAAATTGGCATTTCTTCATGTAATGTGAAGAAAAACTGAAAATGACAAAAAAGAAACAAAGGAAAATTTCCCAAAGGGGGAGTCTTCCCAGGGATATTATGGAGAAAGCCCATTAGAAGAAGCCACGGTGACACTGACCACCGGAGCAAATGCCCTCTCCCAGTTTTCTACCTTCAATTTACAGACGCATACTCAGAGCAGGCCCATTCACTTTGGCCATGCTTACCTCTCTCACCCATCTTTCAACAAAATGCTGGGAAGAGAGCACTTACGGATCCGTCCTACACGCGACAGAAGGTGTTCAACATGAACCAACAAGTCAGCAATGTTCGGACACTGGACGAGTGCGTGCAGGACGGTTTAGTCGTCCTGCGCGCATCTTGGACAGGCCCGGCTGACGGCACTTCCATGCCTATACAGTTTATCCCGGACTGGCAAAGCTCCTAGGTAGCACTGCCAGGCAAGGGATTTCTGTTAACTTAAGAAAGGGGAAGGTGGCAGTAACACTAGACAAGGGAGAGGCTAACAAAAGATTTAAATAGACTGACTCAGTGACTCGGTCAAAAGTTAACGACTATGGCATTGAAGTTCCACACCAACAATAGAACACTTCCCCTCTTCCCCCCCCCCCCGACACAGCCCCAGCACCACCGGCATAGACAACAATAACAACAGAAGCAACTTCAACAAAAAGTAGTTTATATTAATAATTTCTTTCTTAGCCACGCAGGGCTCACATTGAGGAACCACTCATGATAATAACAATATAAAAAAAACAAAAAAAAAACCTGTGACCAAGAAATACCGGGATGGCGGCCGTGGGGGATTAGCCGCGTCTCTAGGGGAGGACGACCCTTCTAGTCTTGGTCGACACTCGTCCTAGGAGTGGTAACACGAAATGATTACCCCTTGGCGGTTAAGGATAAAAGCAACAAAATAAAGCCAATGTCAAATGATAAAAACTCATACCGGAGAGGAACCAGACTGGGTTCGAAAAATCAGCTAATAGTTCAAACCTTCCCATCAATTCGGAGCTGGAGGCATCCCATAACTGTTGACCCTCCATGCTCACCACCAAAAAATCCAAAGAAAAAGAGAGAAAAACGGTGAAGGGAAGACAATAAAGAAGTTATTGAGGTTTTCTACACTGCCATGTACTACCCATCAAATATTTCGAATACAGAGCAGACGTATATCAACTGGAAAAAGAAACATCCCGTAAACAGAGTCTGTATTGACAGTAACAAACTAGCTAACATACGAAGGAATATTGTTAAGAAAAAGTTACTAACTGATATAGAAATTGATCAGATCAAGCTATTAGCGCAAAGTCAGAGAAGGGAAAATGAAACATGTGTCACTGAAAACAAATAAATTGTAACACTTTTAATCCCAGGGTTGGGGCGGAATCACTGAGAGCAGAACAAATTAAAGAAAGGATCGTAAAAGTGGAAGGAGTGCATGCTGAAGATGAAACTGAAAATGAAAACAATGAGATCGTCAATGATAACGAAATGAATGAGAATGAAGACGCCAACTTGAAGAATGAAATTATGATCGAATGGATGAAAATGGAAGAATCAGACATGGGTGAATGAGATACTCTCCCTAAGATCCAGAACTCCCAACAAAACCAAAGGATAATACAAAAGACTAACATAACTCTCAAAAACATTATCATCACACATAAACTAAACATTACTGATCTAAATCATCTCTATTATGCATCGGTTAAAGTCACCATTCACTTATGAATTCCCACAAGAAATCTACTTGGCAAGATAACATCAATCGCCAAATAAACCTTCTACGATCTGACAGAAATTTTAGCAAACTACAAAGTAGGTGAACATGTTAAACAAACTAAACTTAGAAAATTGAAAAGAAAATACAGTATAAAATCAACAAGTGACATAGAAATGCTGATAGTAACAATCAAGCAAAAAGTGTCGGCCAAAGCTACTCGTATAAGGCGCTTTGAAAAACGATCTAGATTCTATAAGGACAATAATATGTTCAAAAACAATCAACGACACTTCTACAGACAAATTGGCAAGTCAACAATAACTGCTAAATCAATACCATCCAAAGAGGAAGTGCAAGAATTCTGGGAAAAGTTCTGCGCCGAAGAAAAATTTCATAATATGCATGCCCCATGGATAGACAGACAAATGAAAGATACAGCTCACATTGAGGAACAAATATGGAAAAATATAACAGTTGAACATCTGCGTTTAGCTCTTAGAAAATCCAGCAAATGGAAATCCCCAGGGAAGACAAAATACAAAATGTTTGGAGAAATACCTTCACAGAGTCTCATGAGCTGTTAGCCCAACTTTACAATGAAATGGTTAAGGAGATAGAAAAGATACCATCACGGCATTACATTCCTACTTCTGAAGAATGATGAGACAAACAATCCCAAAAATTACAGACCGATAACTTGCTTGACCACAATGTATAAAGTGTTAACATCAGTCTTAACTGAATATACATATGATCACCTGATAGCAAATGATCTATTTCCCAATGAGCAGGAAGGGTGTAAACGAGGCTCATATGGCTGTAAGGATCAGCTTTTAGTTAACAAAATGATACTGGAAGATTATCATAATAGAAACAAAATCTTTCAATTGCTTGGATAGCTTACAAAAAAGTATTCGATAGTTGCCACACAGTTGGATTTAAAAGTGTTTAGAGATTTTCAAAATATCTCCCGTTCTCAGGAGGTCCCTGTCATTCAGTATGAAGACATGGAAAACGACACTCCTTTTGAATAGTGAAAAAAAATCGCTGGAAGCTGGAGAACTTAATGTTAATTGTGGAATATTTCAGAGTAACTCTTTATCACCGTTTAAGTAAAATGCTCAATGAAACACGGATATTAAGTCTATGACAAAACCATTAATCACTTGTTCTACATGGATGACCTGAAACTATTTGCAAAAAATAATGAGCAATTGCAAGGGCTATTATCCACTGTGAAGCAGTTCAGTGATGATATTAAAATGGAGTTTGTACTAGATAAATGTGCCATAGCCACGTTCACCAGAGGAAAGCTGCTGAGAAGTTCAGACATTAATCTTGATCCGGGGAACGTGATAAGAGAAACCTACAAATATGAGGTGTTTGTGAAGGAGACGGAATCAAGCACTCGACAATGAGGGAAAGGATAAGGAAGGAATGTTACCGCAGAGTAAGAGCAATCTTAAGAACCGAGTGGAATGCAAGGAATAGGATTGATGCCATAAACACGCTTGCCATACCAGTAGTAACCTACAGTTTCAATGCCATCAACTGGCTCGATACAAAAATTAGAAAATTCTTAAACATGCACAGAATGCTTCACCCTATGGCAGATACAGATAGAATATATCTCCCTAGGAAAGAAGGAGAACTTGGATTAATCCAGTTAGATATTGCGTTGAAAACTGCAACAATTGGATTATCTACATATCTAAGGGAATCGCATGATTGGATGATCAAACTCGTTTTGAAACATGAAAGCATCAAAAGATCATACTCCATTACAAAAGATGCACAAAGATACAGTAATGAACTACAAATTTCAGAAGTTCCATTTACTGCTGAAATGAAAAACACAGAAAAAGCAAAGTAGGTAAAAGTAACTGCAAAGAAAGAACTGCTACAGAAACTGGCTAAGAAATGGCAAGAAAAGCCTCTGTATGGAAAATACCCAGTAAGAGTTAACAATCCTGATGTTGACAAAACTTGAACCCATCAGTGGTAGTCATCCTCTGGACTGAAATCGGAGACTGAAGGACTGATTATATCAGCACAAGATCATTGTCTGCCAACAAACAATTGTCAATCCAACATCATAAAAAATGGATGCAACCCATTATACCGTGTATGTAAAAAACAACCAGAGACCATTGATCATATAATTTCAATGTGCAGTCCTATAGCTCCAACCGAATACCTAAACAGGCACGACAGAGCGGCACAATATATACATGGGTTAATTTGTAAGCATTTTGACCTGCCCCATCAAAAGAATTGGTGGGACCATCAACCACCTCCCATACTTGAGAAAGGTCACATCTCAATTTTGTGGAACTTCAGCATCCAAACAGACCGAAAAATAGATGCAAATAGACCTGATATAATACTGAAGGACTTTGAAAACAGGGTATGCCTGCTAATTGACATGTCCGTTCCTATAGACAAGAATGTATCTATAAAGACATTTGAAAAATTGAGCATGTATAAAGACGTATAGATAGATATTGGAAAAATGTGGAAGTTGAGAACTAAAACAATACCAGTGGTTGTAGGAGCTCTGGGAATGATTACTAAGTGGTTAATGATTACTTATCCCAAATCCCAGGAAACCCACGTATAGAAGAAATACAAAAGATAGTACTAATGGGAACTGCCCAAATACTAAGGAAGATTCTGTCAATATAAATACATCACAAGTCAATATAAATACATGTATGTGTGCTTTCTCGAACATGGCGGACCTTGTTGTCTCTTGAGGTCACTGGTTGTGACTTGGTGATAACTCGTATGAACATAAAGCAACATAAATAAAAAAAAAACAAAAATAATAATAATGGAATATGATTTAAGTACAAGGCCAGCTACTTCTGGAGAGGGGAAATCGATTAAATCTGTGATACCACATAGTGAAAGCAAACCCGTAAACACATAGATACGCATTTAATATCTTAACCTCATAGTCATGCCAACACTTTATGTTTTAATTCATATATTTAATTATTTGTTTATTAAAACATTATATATTCATATAATATTTATTGAGAGCTGAAAGAATGTAAAATTATCCAATCCATTAAGAATTTAACTACACAGTGATGTTAAAGTCCACGATATATTTATTTATGTATTTATTTATGTTTCTATCATTTATTTTATTGTGGTCCGATGAAATAAAATTTGAAGTGTACAAGAAACCAAATGTAACTAATAAACTATTGGAATCATGATTATTTCTCCTTCTACCAATTTTTCTCCTCTGCCATTACAATACGTTATAAAATATATTCCACGTGATGTGTGAGTCTGTAATCTTTATAATAAGCTTGTTATACGACCACGGAAGGACGACAAGATAAATCCAGTTCAGTGTCACATGTTTCTGAAAAATTGATTTTCACTCATATTTTCCTTACGTTTCGTATCTACATAAAAGCGTTTTCCTCCACCTCGTATGTCTGAAAGAGCTGTAATTCAGCACCAAATAAAGACAGGAACAGGGCACGCACCGTACCCTAGCATGCGGATGAAACAGTTCTTAAAATTTCCATATTGGTGTTATGTAGAGGATTTGTGGCGGGAATTTGTGACGACAACGTCGAGGAAACAGTGAGCTTGACGAAAATCAAATGGCTGGTCTATACCAAATTAGATTCAGCCCATCGTATATTTCCAAAACTCCCTCAGCTGTCAGTGATACTGAGGGTTTGTTAGTGGTTCGAGGTGCAGGCGTGATAATGCGTCTATCGTGTCTGTTACCGAAGCTCACAGGTCAATGATTCCATCCTGCACGCATTTGTCTAGTGCCCATGCTGTGCTCGCTTGTGGTGTTGTGTTGAACAGCTGCTCCCATGCGTAGGGCGGATCCGGCTATCAAAGGAGACTTTTGTGAAGATTGCCTCACTGCCTCACCTCGGCCAGAAAGAGCAAACCGTTTCCATCTGCCTGGACCCATGGAGAAACAGGTAAAACAAGACGGACATGGCTAGAGAATCTTGAGGAAAAAAAGAAGGACGAAAGGGAAGTGTGTTAAAGGGGGATATAAGTGTGGAATATTGTCCACGTGAACGGATCTGGTCATGTACGTGTAGTTTAAATGAGGAGATCTGGGAGAGGGTCTTTGTCACAGTGACCAGGG
>OZ024742.1:125006614-125071614 GCA_964016885.1 Eledone cirrhosa
GGCTGATTGTATAAAATAATTCACAGACAAAATTTCGAAAGTTATAGCTATTTTGCCGTAGATAATAAAACACACATACAGGCAGAGACACATTTACATATATATATACTTTATATCTATCTATCTATATACATATATATATATATATATATCTTTGTGACATGTCAGTTATATTAACTGACGCATAATTTCCACAACGTTATCAATCATTTTTTAGTGCTCTTTAAAATCACCCAAAGATCCAAATGTGTATAAAAAAAAAAATATGTTTAGCAACTCAAAGGAAAACATGGCAAGCTTTCATTTTAACGTGGCATTATAGTGCACCACATATTACCCACAAGATTGAAATAGGGTTGCTCCGACTATTAACAACAGCAGTAATATATCCATCCAATCTGAACTCAGTTTATTGCTTAGTATATGATAGGTCACGGCCCTAATACCTTACCGGTTCTCAATGACTAGCATGAGTAATGTTGGAACGGATCCTCAAATCACACAATTAACTTAAAATGTTTGCAACAGCGCAGACTCAACTAAAGGTACCTAAAACCAACTAGCAGTTGTAAACAGAATAATTGATTAATTCGATAATCTAGGTAGTACCCTTGTAATTTGAACCCTGAAAACAATATATTATTACAAATGCTGGAACGCAGGCTATACAACGCCATAACTCATCCGCCACACCGTGGTTCTAGACTTTATTATACTTTAGCTTACATACATGTAGTTGTTACACTTTATTTTGTTGAGGCTCCTCTAAAGCCAAATCCTTATTCCCACTCACCCAGCCATCTAAAAACGAAAATGTAATAAAACTCTCCTTTATTAAGACCATATATTTATGTTCAACTTTATTGCTGCAGTGCTTCGAAATACAGTTGGGTTTATTCTGACCTAAATAGTTTAAATTTAAGGGAAAATAACAGAACTTAAATTGGATTAGAGTTTAATTTAAAATCGATATTTGCATAAATATATTCGTATTTTCCCCAGATTTAGTTACTTGCGTATCAAAGATTACTTCCTTGTAAAAACATACCACTAAATGTAGCTAAAACATATTTCTTCTCATCTAGAAAACTCTATAGTATTAATTGTTTCACTGCTATCATTGCTTTGACATTGCCTGATAAATCTAAAAATTAGAACATGCTGGTAAATATATTCTAAATTTTTGTTTCACCTTAATTAGGTTTACGGGTTATTTTCTGTTAAAATAGAAAGGAATGGTGAAAGTTCGAATCTCTTTAAACTGCAGGCATTTATTCTATCAAGTATATGTTTCATAATACAATTTCTTGCTTTTGCGACATTCAGTGCCTGAAAAATTTCTTCATAAATAACTTTAAAGAATTTGCGAAGAAAATGTGGAGAATCAGTGGTACAAAATTGTTCAATTTTCCCTCATGCTACAAATATGATTATATTTCAATTTCTTAAGAATTGAAATAAATTGAGTAACTGCATCATCAGCTTACTGTCGCCATTTCTATTTCCATTGCGCTAAGCTAAATTACCGTTAGAATACTATTAATACTCCATCGATTATTAGATTTTGTGTTTCAGATTAAAAAGCGAATAAGATTGTTATTTCCGAAATGACCTGTCATGTTCTTTTCCAAGGAAGCAGAATGGCGCCATTAAATATATTGCATACAATCTTGACTAGGCTGTAAGTAATCATTGTTTTTCTCCCCGCATCTGTTGTCATTGCACGTTAATATTTATATCTTAACAAACACGCCTCCGTGAATCAAAGCTGATAATATAATATCGTGTCAAACTCATTTCAGAAAGGCAAATACAAATCGCCACCGGCTTAACTTGGAAAATCTGGGTGTTGCATTTTACGCCTGGATGAATAGAAATTTTAAATATATTGATTAGCCACAGAAATAACTATACATACATGTTGGCCACCATTTTTGTTTTAAAAAAAAGAAAGGATATTTAAATGATATGTATATCCTTATGTTGTTCTGTTAATACAATACCAAATATATATACACATGTTTAGAATAGTATTGCAAGAAGAAAAAAAGAAATATATGTTTACATTGACATATCGACGGTGGAAACTAATGCGTCAAATTGGTGTACACATAAGTATTTAACAAAGCTTATACACACACACACACACATATATATATATATATATATATATATATATATATATATATATATATATATATATATATATATATATATATATAAATAGAGAGAGAGAGAGAGAGAGAGAGAGAGAGAAAGAGAGAGAGAGAGAGAGATGGAGAGAGAGAGCGCGCGATAGATATGTGTATCCCGGGTTCAATCGGGGATAACACCAGTAAATAAGGTACTTAATATATAGCAGAGTATAAATTGTTAATATAGAAATGGCTTCTATAGGACTAGAACTGTTTCATTCGAAGGAAATCATCAGTAAACTCCTGAATATGTCCTTCGAATGAAACAGTTCTAGTCCTGTAAAAGCCATTTCTATATTTATATATATATATATATATATATACATACTTATATATATATACATATACATGTATATATATATATACACAATGGAAAAGAATGAAACGAAATTTCATTTCTCACTCTTAGTACGGCGAGCACTGTAAGGCGTAATTCGGGTGTTTGTTTACAAGCAAACCGAACATTATAATAAATGTTCGGTAAACCCATACGAACATATATATATGTGTGCATGTATGTATATATATATATATATATATAAATATATATATATATATATATATATATACATACTACTGTACGTCTGTACACATATATGTATGTACGTATACATACTTATATATATACACAGTTCAAGAGTAACCAATCTTAAAGAGAGAGATGGCGATAGGAGAGGAGAGATTGGTGAATTAGTTAGAAGCCAAAGCGTAAAAGCATGTGCTCAATGTGCAATATGCAGTGTAAAGCAGCTAGGTGGCTGGGTTCATGCATAAGTTAGGCGCGCAGAGCTGGAAATATTCATTAGTTGAGAAAAACAAGACCACAAATTTCACAAGGAAGACATTATTAAAAGATTGTCAACATATTTTATTTTGATGTAAGGAATGTAGAGAATAATAATAATAATATTAATAATAATAATTGTTTCTACTTTAGGAACAAGGCCAGTGATCACCCAGTGCATTACTGGTACTTTATTTTATCGACCCCGTAAGGATGAAAGGCAAAGTCAACCTCGGCGGGATTTGAACTCAGATCATAAAGGGACGTAACTATGCTGGAAAGCATGGCGTCCGACCCTCTACCGATACTCCCAATCCACAATAATGTCCGTTAAAATTGTTTCGCTACTCCATATAATATTTCTGGATCAAATGACTATATATCATTATTAATCAGGTTCAGTTGAAAATAATTAACATTGTTACAGACAGAGCGGCTAATCGGAAATTCAAAGGAATGTAAATTAAAATAAGGAAAAAATGTTACATAATGTAATGTTCCATATATTGGTATTTCACTATGTGTCATGGGTGTATCAATTGTCTCACATAATCAAGCAGTATTCTTCTGTCGAGGCTGCATGTGTGAGATCTATGTGTGAGATCATTGTGTGAAATGTGTGGTCTTGTTTTGCTTAACTAATGAATATATATATATATATATATATATATATATATATATACATATATATGTATATACACACACACACATATATATATATATATATATATTCAGGTTTGAGGTTCACCACTGGAGAGAGCTGGTCTAATCCGTATGGTCTATCGCAATGTAATAATATAGAGAGTACTCAACGTAAGGCAGTTCAACCGTCTTTGTTTTTGTAGTTGGTGGTGCTATTACGGAGTTAAATATTATAATGAAATGACAGGAGGCTGGATTTGTGTAAATCCTTGAAAGGTTTATTATACTATGATCATTTCAATGACCGGGTTCCGTATGAATCCGGTGATATCATCAGGTATTCGAAATATAATACGTGAATGTAATAGATAAAATCCATGGGGCTGAAAATCGAGGACCCGAGGGCCACCGCTATCCAGCACCTTCTACCTTAGCCGGTCGCCCTCGAGTGACGTGGCTAAAGCTTACAGTGTGCTACTACCGGTCAGATAAAGGAAAACAGAAAGGGTTGGGAACATAAGTTAGCGTTAATATCATGCCACAAGAAAAAAGAAAGAAAGAAATTAAGAAGAGAGAAGGGGGGAGGAAGAAGAAGAGAAGCCAGGGTTAATGTCAGCTATAAGAAGAAAGACAGAAATAAAGAGGAGGAAAGGTCGGTATTACAGTCAGGCCAGGATTGTCGCGAAGAAATTTTTTTATTCTTCGGGACCCGTATCTAAACAACTACTGCCGGTCAAATATAGGCAAACAAAAAGGGGAAGGAATCTAAGTCTGCGGGAGGAAGACAGAAAGAAGGTAGAAGAGAAGGAAGAAAAGGAAGAAGTAGAAAAGTCAGGGTTGATGGCTACAAGAAGGAAGATAGAAAGAAAGCGGAAGAAAGGTCGATATTAATGTCAGACTACAGTGGCGCGAAAAAAATTTCACAGGGACCCGTATCTTAGCAGAGGTAAATATAGTGGGGTCAGTGTGTTATAATGTGTGAGCAGAAGATTGGAACGTTACGTTTTTGTTTAGACTTATAGGATGAAGTTAAAAATTAATAATCAATATTCAATATCAAAGGAATTAGAAAATTCAAAGTTAAACAGTTTAACATTTTAAGGTTGATATATCCAATAGTTCTGATTTGATCTGTAATTTAAAGGTACTATGTGGCGGTTAAAAAACCGGCCGCGCTCCGGGCCCCCTGGGGCGAATCATGCCGCTCCGAGTAATTTCATTTACCGAAAGAAGGGGAAATTTATTTTCCCAAGCACTCAAGGTAGGCCCATGCGCCAGGGGGCCGGTCCCGCCGCCAGGAAAACCCACCCAACAGTCCGACAGAAAGTTGGAACGTTAAAATACTGTTTAAATTTATAGGATGAAGTTGAAAGAATTCAGAATAACATTATAAAATCAAAGAGTAAGAAGATTGAGAATTGAACAAACAGAAAATTGAAAATTAAACATTTAAAAAAATCGGGTCCTCGATTTTCAGCCCCATGGATTTTATCTATTACATTCACGTATTATATTTCGAATACCTGATGATATCACCAGATTCATACGGAACCCGGTCATTGAAATGACCATAGTATAATAAACCTTTCAAGGATTTACACAAATCCAGCCTCCTCTCATTTTTATAATATATATATATATATATATACATATATGTATATATATATATATATATATATATATACATATATATATGTATATATATCTGTATGTATATATATATGTATGTATGTATATATATGTATGTATATATATATATATATATATATATATATATATATATATATATATATATATATATATATATATATATATATATATATATATATATATATATATATAAATATGTATACGTACAGTAGTATGTATATATATATATATATGTACGTATGGGTCTACCGAACATTTATTATAATGTAAGGTTTGTTTGTCAACAAACAGCCCGAATTACGCCGTACGCTCGGCAATCATCGTCGGCCTTTTGTTCAACACTGACACAGGAACGATGTTCTAGTTTCAAGCTTATTAGCTATCGTCAGCATCGTATACCTTTCTGTCAAATGAAAGTTTATTCTTTCCTTATGCATATTAACGGCTGAGTAGACTAATTTGCAAATCGAGTGAGTTAGTCGGTAAAACCATACGTGTATATATATATATATATATATATATATATATATATATATATATATATATATTTAATTATATACATATATATATAAATGTATGCGTGTGTCTGTGCATATATATATGTGTGTGTGTGTATACGTGTGCTTGTGTGTTTGTTCAACTTTCCTGCCAAATTTTCATAACACTACCCTATCATTTTTAATTAAAACCTAATCCCTCATCACCACCCAACTTTTAACTTTTTTCCAAACATAATATAAAAATACACTGATCATTAAGCTTATTTTAGTCTTGTAGCCACCAAAATAAGGATTAATCAACCTTTCCTATCATAAAACATTTGTAAAATACACCAATATTGTATTGCTTTTTCAACTTTATAACTTTAATCCTCAATGACACTTACATCATTTCTATCTGAGCAACACACAACAAAACCCCAATATCATCCTCACTCCATCTTCATTTACCTAATTTTCAAATAATGACAAACAAATCTGATTCCATGATTAATTTGTTTTATTAAACACTTTCAACCTCACATACAATCTTATACCACTCTACGACATCATTTATCTTCTGTATTTGTACGTATTCAACACAATACAGCAGACCATTTTGAAAATGACAGTGAATGCGAGAAAGTTTCCCAGGGAGTTAAAAAGACTTAAACTTCTCCACATATGTTAAAAAGGACTTACCAGAACTAATATCAATTATGAAGTCATTCTTCCCATTTTAACAAATTTATCTTACTCTATCAAGGAATTTCCCTAATTTTCTAATATATATATATATATATATATATATATATATATATATATATATATATATATACATATTATTTATTTACATTTATATATATTATTTATTTGCATTCCAGTTGAGGGGAAGACATCATTCTGAGGCACCACGACCTATAGCCAGATTTCCCTGGTTGGCAGTTGATACAAAATGGAGTTTGTTGCTGCTGCTCTTGTTTTTGCTTTGCCTTGTGCTGTGGGTTCATCGGGTATTACCATCGGCTGAATGTCGAGATGTCTCCTAAAAATATCTACATGCCCACCATGTAGATCTCTCGAATTTATTGGCAACTTATTAAAAGGCTGAGTTCACTTAAACGCCAAGTTATTGCATTATGCTGTCCTTATTCTCGTTGCGGCGGATAGTACCTTTGGTTTTACACTGTCACGTCCTGTTCGTGGGCTGGTCTTGCCTTCGATGCCGAAGTTAGGTGCTAACCCTTCCACGATCTTCCATATGTATGTCACTGCGTAATCTCTCTCGTCTCCACTCTAGGGAGTAAACCTCTAATTTCTTTAGCCTCTCCCAGTAGCTCATCTCTTCCATTGAGACGATCCTCTTGGTGAGGCCTCGTTGTCATGCTTCAAGTTCTGCAGTTAGTGTGACACTGTGAGGCGACCACAGCTGAGAACAATAGTCGAGTGGGCTTAGGACCAAAGTCCTCCAGAGGACCTACATGGTTTCCGAGTATTTTGTCCTGAATATCTTCAGAATCCAATCCGCCAGTCGTCTGCACATTGTCATCATTTTAGTGATGTGTGCATGATACGATGCATCATTGCTTATGTCAATACCCAGCTCTCGTATTAATTTTGACTCTGGTGATGAAGTTGAGTGGATCTCCAGTAGCACAAAAAAACAAAGGCTGTTAAAAGGGTCAATGAATTCATGAGTCAACGCCACTCACCCAAATTATGAGTTAATTAGCTTCACAATCGCGCAATTGATCACGCGAGGTCAGTAAGACTATATCGTTGATGTGACCAAAATAAATAAAAAGAAAGCGGTAAAGGTCAATCAAGGAGAGGTTCGTCCAACAGGAATGAGAAGACCCTGAATACAAATGAATGCCATCCGAATGATTGACATCTATTCTTTAAAACATACCGATCTACATCTACTCAATTGACCCGCTAAATGATCCCTTTCCACTTCTCCCCATACTTAAAGGGTTTCGTAGCTAATCTATCCACATAAATCTGTCTCACTCGTCTATTCTTCCCTCCTCAGCAATATAGTGAGTCCCCCTCAAATGGGAAAAGAACACATGCCAAGCATTGAAACGCTGAAACATTTCACGTTTCGTTAGCCTTTCGTGAAAAATTCAGAAACTCGAAAATATTCGTAAATTTGGTGGACAACATTCAAGATCAATTATTTTATAAGACATGATGTTTTGGCATTAGTACAATTGCATTTGTCAGAAATGTATAATTTAGCGAGAAATTGCTGCCAGTGTTAATGTATAATAAAATTCGATTTGAACTATACAAAAAGCTTGCTAGTATCCGCAGCATCTTAATGAGCGGAAACAAGTCAATATTATGATATTTAACTTAGGCTGAAGGTCAAATATTTTAGAAAAGCTGGATACTACTATTACTACTACTACTCCTACTAATACTACTACCTGCTCCTCTTAATCGACCGTTTATTTCTATGTTGTTTGAGCGGGTTGAGTCATCATACGCATTCCAGAGAGTCCTATCAGAACCCATCTCTTCCAAATAATCCGGCTGGATCCCGAGACGAGACAATTCAATCACATATGTGTTATCCAACTATGTAGCACGAGATCTGCCTTTGGGTTTCCTGCTGACTCGTTTTGCCATTAAAGTTTGTCCATCGATGTTTTTCTGAGACATTCTAACCTCATGTCCGTAGTAGCGGAACTCTGATCACTCTATCGGAGTAGTAGTCGCTTTTCCTGTGGCGACTTACGGATCTCTGAGTTATGCACCCTGTCAAGCAACGTTACTCCAAGGACAATTCGGAGGTATCCCATTTCAGCCGCTTCTATTTGCGATCGTATTTCGTGGGTAATAACCGAAAATACGTGACCTTATGTCAGAGTTGGCACGTGTACCGAATTGAATATAATGCGTAGGGCATTTACAATTACCTTAAATCTTCTGATGACCGAGTGAACAAGCTGGCGCATTACTGAACCAGCTCCTGAAGTTCTTTCACTTAATGCAGCTTTCTCCCTTCTATAACTCGCAAAAACTGTCCTGAAATACTTGAACTTCTTCACATGCTTCATTGGAATTCACTCCAGGCTCTTTCGGGGGAAGAGAGTCTCAGTATTCGCGGCACAGATTATCAGACCTGTCGTGCAGCACTCGTCAACAACCCTATCAAGTGCATGTCGAATACCACCTTTTGAGTTGCGTAATAACATGTCGTCTGTAAATTTCAGTGGACTGATCATAAAACTCGCAGGTTTGATACAAATTCCAATCCGACAGCGTATGCCAATCCTATTCATGAAAATAATGAACAAGTGAGATGACAATACGCAACTTTGGTGGAGTCCGACTCCCATATTGAATGGTTTAGACTTAGCAGAAAATATATATTTTATCCGTGTTGAAAGAATTGGATGGACTGTCCCGTAACTCCTAGGGGTCGCGTATGGGCGCCGTATCGACATATGGCGTTTCTTGGGCCTTGTTTAAATCTGGCGGAGTCCATCCCTCTTCGGGTTTGAATACAACAGATTTCTTCTATAGAAGGAGATAGTGATTAATAGAATGGAAGTGCGAAAGGGATATAGAAGAATAATCAAATCCAGTACTTGATTGATACTACTCTTGAAGGAATGAAAGGGAAAGTTGACATCTGCAGGATTTGTAAAATAACTGAAGTTGATAATGCTGTTTCCATCGCAGCTACTTCAGTTCTTACTGAAATATACCATCTCACTAAAGATTTCAGTCGAATACTACTCTACTTCTTCTTCCATCAATCGTGAACATGGCCCCCGAGATACTTGAACTTCCTCATCTGCTTCAATTGAACTCTATTCATATGTAGAGTGAACTGCACAGGCTTCATTGAGAGGACGATTGTCTCAATTTTCTCAGCACTGATTTTCATTTCAGCTATGCACCACCCAAGATCAAGCCATATACACACAAATATAGCGGGCTTCTGCTATTTTCAATATGCAACTGTATCATGCTCTTTGGTAGAATATATATTTGTAATTACTTGGTCATCTAGGAGGCGATATCTTTGGATTGGTTTTATTTATTTAGTTTGGTATAGGCGGTGTACTGCCTGTATCTGTAGAGCATCGGACAAGATGTTTTGCGGCACTAGCTTTGTACGCCAAAGTTAGCTTTGACCATCCTTACGGGAATCTTTAAAATGAAGTACTAGTAAAGAGACTCTGGTTGACTTTCGACGTTCCACTCCACCAAAATTTGTTGGCCTTTTGCCTAAATCAGACACCAATATTTAGCTTAATAGGAACATACTTCACAAACCATCTAGACTTGTTATATCAAAGCAGTGGATGTTATGTTTGAACGTCAGTATTCTGAGCTCCACGTGGAAAGCCTGTATGAAGTGAAAGAACCACATTCTTATTAAATTTGAATGAATTATCGAGCGTGGTTTCAGAAGTCAACACACAGTATGGAGGAGGAGAAACGAAAAGACAAGAAGGGATGGTATCTTACATCGGTCAACAGGATTAATCGATAAATATTTGTTCTTTACGGAAGTATGTTTGCCATAATCTCTCGTGAGAATCATTATATCCTCCCTTTTGCGGTTGAATGACATCATATCATTTCATGTCTAACATCATTCTAATATTTCCTGATATGGTTATATATGCTAATATTAATTGGGTAAATTTTCCTTTGCATGATCTATTACTTCCACTATTTAAAACCACTGCGCCTGTACATGAAAGTGTATAACGTAAATCTACCTTATCCACTCACGTCAGAGATCATTGATTATTTATGCTGCCATTACAGCTGTTGCATAACTAACGAATTAAGGAATTAAAGCGAGATTGAATTGATTACCGTAATGGTCGGAGAGTTAATTGGAATCCTAGACCATCGAATCGTCCAATGAAAAGGCATTGTAGATTTTTGATCCATGTCAGTTGCCACTTTTTAGGCCCTTTTCTATGAACACATTGTCTTAATACACGTATAGAGAAAGCCTGAAATATACGCTTCTATTAGAATGCCTAATATGGATAGATTTATTGCAAATGGTTTTCTAAAGGTAAGTTTGTTTAGAAGAGAATTTGTTGCTGAACGATGCGGAATTGTGTTTCCGGACATTGATATATTTTATTATTATTCAAACGTCCGTATAAAGCCATTAAGCCATGAGAGACTAGATGATGTATGTAGTACTTCTTACAGTTGAGAAACAAAAAACAAAATATTCAGAGGTAAGTGCGTATGAAAATGAAAATAAAATGAAAAATATAAATAAATAAAAATGTTCAATACGGAGGCCCAGTGGGAGGCTTAATAAACATAAAAATGATTTTTTTAATGGGAAGCAAGGTAAGCTGTAGAGCAGCAATGAGTTTTTGTTTGCTAAATCTTTTTGTAACGTCAATGTACTCAAATATTTTGTTTAGATGGGTAGATCTTTTACAATATAAATACCGCCGGATTTGAGCTATGAGTATGGTACTTAGTAAAAGGGTGGATAAGCCTTATTTGCACATGACTGCCGTCTCTAGTCATCATAGATGAAATGTTTAATCGTAAACATACAGTATATTGTTAAATTTACAAATACCACATACCTATATGTATACAGCTACGTCGGAGCGAAAACCTTATTTCTATTTGCAGGTGGAGTCATCCGAGATCTCCATATGCAAATGAGGCTTATCAGCTTATGTACAGAGTCCATCAAAACTATATGTTTTCGACTATATTGGATTTCAGCAGAGATCAGAAATAGGGCGCCCTGTCTCACAAAGACCGAAGTCAGAAAGAGTCGAATGTCGAGCGGTTACGCACCCCTGCTTCTGCTGGGAACCACCTGGTGGCTCTAGTCATCAGCTTCCAAAATCCATAACTAAAGGATTTCAAATGGTTATTCCGAAACGTACGATATATCGGTAGATATACGAATACACACACCTATATATATATATACAGTTATGTCGGAGCGAACACTTTAATATATATATATATATATATATATATATATATATTAAAGTGTTCGCTCCAACGCGGACAATAACAAAAATAAGTTATTGGGATAAGAAGAATTGGGTGGAGAAAGAGATACATGTAAACAAACAAAAATGGTAAGGCAACGTAATGAGAGGAAAATGAGAAAACAAGTCAGTGATACATGTGAACTTAAGTTCTAGCAAATCAATGACGAGAAGACGAAGGACGCGTCAGAACCCTGCGAAATGTAAGTGAGAAAAGGATTTCACACAGGTCAGACGGGAGGAAGTGAAATAGAGGGAGTAGCAGTGAGTGAGTGAAAGTGTGAGTAGGAGGCCAGCCGTGAGAGAGTGACCAGCAGAGGGGGTGAATGAAAGATAGAGGTACAAGGAGATAGAAGGGAAAGAGAGAAAGAGGATAGCATGCTGCGTTGTTGCGAATGTGATACATATGAATTTAAAAATAGAGCAAGACACCAGGACTATGTATCACATTCGCAACAACACAGCACGCCATTTTTCATTCCTATATTTTTTTACCTCGCTGTGACCTGTCTTTTTCTATTCCCTTACTGCTATCCTCTTTCTATCTCCCCCTTCTCTCTCCTTGTACCTCTTACTTTCATTCACCCCCTCTTCTGGTCTCCCTCTCTCGGCTGGCCTCCTCCTCACACTCTCACTCACGCTCTGCTACTCCCTCTCTCTCACTTCCTCCCATCTGACCTGTGTGAAATCCTTTTCTCG
Organism: Eledone cirrhosa; assembly: GCA_964016885.1. Classification (NCBI taxonomy): domain Eukaryota; kingdom Metazoa; phylum Mollusca; class Cephalopoda; order Octopoda; family Eledonidae; genus Eledone; species Eledone cirrhosa. Next base: position 125,019,081 of record OZ024742.1, read on the forward strand.
CTTTTATTTCGTAGGGTTCTGACGCGTCCTTCGTCTTCTCGTCATTGATTTGCTAGAACTTAAGTTCACATGTATCACTGATTTGTTTTCTCATGTTCCTCTCTTTACGTTGCCTTACCATTTTTGTTTGTTTACATGTCTGTCTTTCTCCACCCAATTCTTTTTATCCCAATAACTTATTTTAGCTAATGTTCGCGCTGGCTTGTGGTATCTGGTCTCTAATGCGAAGAAATACCGATGATGGCCAGAATATCACTGATGATGGATAGTCCTGGTTTCTTGCTCTATTTTTTAATTTATATATATATATGTATGTATATATATGTGCTTCATGGTGGTTTCTCCCGAATGAAACAGTTCTAGACTTGTATTTCTATATTAAATATTTATACTCTGCTATGTATTGAGTACCTTACTTGCTCTGGTTACTCCCGATTGAACGTGGGATAAATTTATATATATATATATATATATATATATATATATATATATGTGTGTGCGTGTGTGTGTGTGTGTATGTGTGTGTGTGTGTGTAGGTATGTATGTATGTATGTGTGTGGGTTTTCACATACAGCGGTCTTCTATTTTCATTAGAGGTCACGTGTCGAGTTGGCACAGAAGGGCTGGATTCATTATCGGAGCAATACGCGCTGGCACACACACTCAACAAAGACCGACGAGTCCTGGAACAAATGAAATGCAAAGCTAACCTTATCGGGATTTGAACTCAGAACATAAAGGGTCGTAATTATGCTACGAAACATTGTATCCGACATACTACTGATACAGCCAATCAATCGCATAAAATTAATAATTTTCAACTGAGAAAATTGCAAACTTGACTGGCACCACGCATTATGAACCTGAAGAATTCGAAAGCATGAAAGTACTTGTTCAATTAACACTTAACATTCTATCATACTATTTCATTATAATACCATTATACATTTTAAAGGATTGTAAATAAAACGAGTAAGTCAGACAAAGTTGGAATTCCTCTTATTAATATATATATATATATATATATATATATATATATATATATATATATATATATATATATATATATATATATATATTCTTTCGTTATATATATATATATATATATATACCGTCGTTATATATATATATATATATATATATATATAAATTACGAAGGAAATGTGGTAAGGAACCAGGTGGACCATAACGCACCAAAGTACTCAATACTTAGCGTAGTAGAGTGGGTAATAGGAACGAGTAGGGCACCGACGGCTGAGATCAAGCCGTTTCGACGGCTAATATATATATGTATATGCGTTTGTCAACCATTCACGGTGTGGCTCAACGAAGAATTAATTAAATAATTATTTATCAAGGCAATTTATAAAAATATAAGTCCAAAGAATCGTTAGATAAAATATATACAGTATTTCCTCTCCCAATCAGTATAAATTAACCACACAAAAAATCATTTAAACGAGGCTATAAGTTTAAAATGTACTTATGAAGAAATAATAGATAAATGATATAGATACTTTCCGCGATGTACAACTACATGACATCTACCTAGTATTTCTCCTAGCCTGTAGAAATTGACTAGACAATTATTTAATATTTAAACGATGGTTGCTAGACACTGTACGGCTTAATTTGGGATGTTTGTTTACAAACACACCGAGCATTATAATAAATGTTAGGTGAATCCATACGTAAATATATATATGTGTGCAGGTATGTATATATATACACATACTACTGTACGTCCGTATACATATATGTATGTAAGTATACATACTTATATTTAAGTAACAGAGGTACTAAGAGTGAGAAATGAAATTTGTTTCATTTTTTCAGTTTATCGTATTCGGTGCGCCCGGCCGATTACTCACACTATATGCAAATTAGGCTGCTCAGCCGTTAATATGCATAAGGAAAGTACATACTTTCAGACATTCAATCATCTGGCAGGAAGGTATACGTTGCTGACGATAGCTAATGAGGTTGAAACTAGTACAGCGTTCCTTTGTCAGTGTTGAACAAATGAGCAACGATTGTAGCTAGACACTGTACGGCTTAATTTGGGATGTTTGTTTACAAACACACCGAGCATTATAATAAATGTTCGGTTCAATCCATACGTACATATATATATATATGTGTGAAGATATGTATATATATATATATATATATAATAGTGTACGTCCGTATACATATATGTATGTACGTATACATACTTATATTTAAGTAACAGCCGTACTAAGAGTGAGAAATGAAATTTCGTTCCATTTTTTCCGTTTATCGTATTCGGTGCGCCCGGCCGATTACTCACACGATATGCAAATTAGGCTGCTCAGCCGTTAATATGCATAAGGAAAGTACATACTTTCAGACGTTCAACCATCTCGCAGGCAGGTATACGTTGCTGACGATAGCTAATAAGCTTGAAACTAGTACAGTGTTCCTTTGTCAGAGTTGAACAAATGAGCAACGATGGTTGCTAGACTCTGTACGGCTTAATTTGGGATGTTTGTTTACAAACACACCGAGCATTATAATAAATGTTCGGTGAATCCATATGTACATATATATATGTGTGCAGGTATGTATATATATATATACATACTACTGTACGTCCGTATACATATATGTATGTACGTATACATACTTATATTTAAGTAACAGCCGTACTAAGAGTGAGAAATGAAATTTGTTTCATTTTTTCAGTTTATCGTATTCGGTGCGCCCGGCCGATTACTCACACGATATGCAAATTAGGCTGCTCAGCCGTTATAATGCGTAGGGAAAGTACATACTTTCAGAAGTTCAATCATCTGGCAGGAAGGTATACGTTGCTGACGATAGCTAATAAGCTTGAAACTAGTACAGCGTTCCTTTGTCAGTGTTGAACAAATGAACATCGATGGTTGCTAAACATTGTACGGCTTAATTTGGGATGTTTGTTTAGAAACACACTGAGCATTATAATAAATGTTCGGTGAATCCATACGCACATATGTATATGTGTCCAGGTATGTATATATATATATATATATATATATATACAAACTACTGTACGTCCGTATACATATATGTATGTACGTATACATACTTATATTTAAGTAACAGCCGTACTAAGAGTGAGAAATGAAATTTCGTTAAATTTTTTCCGTTTATCGTATTCGGTGCGCCCGGCCGATTACTCACACGATATGCAAATTAGGCTGCTCAGCCGTTATAATGCGTAGGGAAAGTACATACTTTCAGAAGTTCAATCATCTGGCAGGAAGGTATACGTTGCTGACGATAGCTAATAAGCTTGAAACTAGTACAGTGTTCCTTTGTCAGTGTTGAACAAATGAGCAACGATGGTTGCTAGACACTGTACGGCTTAATTTGGGATGTTTGTTTACAAACACACCGAGCATTATAATAAATGTTCGGTGAATCCAGACGTACATATATATATGTGTGCAGGTATGTATATATATATATATACATACTACTGTACGTCCGTATACATATATGTATGTACGTATACATACTTATATTTCAGTAACAGCCGTACTAAGTGTGAGAAAAGAAATTTCGTTTCATTTTTTCGGTTTATCGTATTTGGTGCGCCCGGCCGATTAACTCACTCGATATGCAAATTAGGCTGCTCAGCCGTTAATATGCATAAGGAAAGTACATACTTTCAAACATTCAATCATCTGGCAGGAAGGTATACGTTGCTGACGATAGCTAATGAGGTTGAAACTAGTACAGCGTTCCTTTGTCAGTGTTGAACAAATGAGTAACGATGGTTGCTAGACACTGTACGGCTTAATTTGGGATGTTTGTTTACAAACACACCGAGCATTATAATAAATGTTCGGTGAATCCATACGTACATATATATATTTGTGCAGGTATGTATATATATATACATACTACTGTACGTCCGTATACATATATGTATGTACGTATACATACTTATATTTAAGTAACATCCGTACTAAGACTGAGAAAAGAAATTTCGTTTCATTTTTTAGGTTTATCGTATTCGGTGCGCCCGGCCGATTAACTCACTCGATATGCAAATTAGGCTGCTCAGCCGTTAATATGCATAAGGAAAGTACATAGTTTCACACATTCAATCATCTGGCAGGAAGGTATACGTTGCTGACGATAGCTAATGAGGTTGAAACTAGTACAGCGTTAATTTGTAAGTGTTGAACAAATGAGCAACGATTGTTGCTAGACACTGTACGGCTTAATTTGGGATGTTTGTTTACAAACACACTGAGCATTATAATAAATGTTCGGTGAATCCATACGTACATATGTATATGTGTGCAGGTATGTATATATATATATATATATATATATATATATACATACTACTGGTACGTCCGTATACATATATGTATGTACGTATACATACTTATATTTAAGTAACAGCCGTACTAAGAGTGAGAAATGAAATTTCGTTTCATTTTTTTTCCGTTTATCGTATTCGGTGCGCCCGGCCGATTAAGTCACTCGATATGCAAATTAGGCTGCTCACCGTTAATATGTATATGGAAAGTACATACTTTCAGACATTCAATCATCTGGCAGGAAGGTATATGTTGCTGACGATAGCTAATGAGGTTGAAACTAGTATAGCGTTCCTTTGTCAGTGTTGAACAAATCTGCAACGATGATTGCTAGACACTGTACGGCTTAATGTGGGATGTTTGTTTACAAACACACTGAGCATTATAATAAATGTTCGGTGAATCCATACGTACATATATATATGTTGGAAGGTATATATATATATACATACTACTGTACGTCCGTATACATATATGTATGTACGTATACATACTTATATTTAAGTAACATCCGTACTAAGAATGAGAAATGAAATTTCGTTTCATTTTTTCCGTGTATCGTATTCGGTGCGCCCGGCCGATTAACTCACTCGATATGCAAATTAGGCTGCTCAGCCGTTAATATGCATAAGGTAGTACATACTTTCAGACGTTCAATCATATGGCAGGAAGGTATACGTTGCTGACGATAGCTAACAAGCTTGAAACTATTACAGCGTTCCTTTGTCAGTGTTGAACAAATGAGCAACGATGGTTGCTAGACAATGTACGGCTTAATTTGGGATGTTTGTTTACAAACACACTGAGCATTATAATAAATGTTCGGTGAATCCATACGTACATATTTGTATGTGTGCATGTATGTACATATATATATATATACATACTACTGTACGTCTGTATACATATATGTATGTACGTATACATACTTATGTATATATATATATACAGATATGTATATACACATATCTGTATATATATATATATATAAATATATATATATATATGAAAACATGGCGTGCTGCGTGGTTGCAAATGGGTTGCATATGAATACATTTAGTCCTTCATCAGTGATCTTCCAACCATCACAGGTGCAACGCTGTTGTTGGGGTTCACACTGTTGTTGGTGTTTTTATTGTCTACACCAAAGGAGGTCATCATGAAACAGGAGTTGTATTTCCACATGTTAGGGCGGAATGTTGTAGCCGTAGTGTCGTCAACTGTGATTAGATTCAGAAGAACGTCTGGCGGGTCAACCAATGCCTCTAGTTGAACCTTACCCCCTGCACAGCACATAGAAGGCGACTCGGCTGACCAATTCAGAGACTTGCAGGATGTACAGACATTATCCATTTTGCCAATGGAAACTGTAGGCAGAAGTCCGTAATCCTCAGAGGGGTTATATCTGAAGGCTGCTTTTACCCAGCCTGAGCTCTTGGCAGCACTAGCTAATGAATGCCGGGAACGCTTAGCAGCAAGCCTGTTCTCTCTGTCTGCCTTGGACTCCTCTGCAAACGCTTGTTGACGACGAAGGCGAACCCCAGCAAGCCTCACCTGACGCGATGTTGGTGACTCCTCTGCAAGCGCTTGTTGGTGTCGAAGGCAAACGCCAGCAAGACGCATCGTACGGGATGTTGGTGACTCCTCCGCCAGCGCTTGTAGACGACGAAGGCGTACATCAGCAAGCCGCGTCGTAGAGGGATGTTGGTGACTCCTCCGCCAGCGCTTGTTGGCGACGAAGGCGAACACCAGCAAGCCTCGTAGTACGGGATGTGGGTGACTCCTCCACAAACGCTTGTAGGCGACGAAGGGGAACATCAGCAAGCCTTGTCTAAGGGGATGTTGGTGACTCAACCAGCCGGGAAGACGTCTATCATCGAGTCGAGATTCGCGCTCAGCAGGTGTTTCCTAGAGAAAGTTAATTAATGCTACTGGTTAGCTAAGCCAAATGCACTGCCAATAGTAAATGAGAAAAGTGTAATATGAACAAATGAGAATCAAGATAAGACAATGAATTTAATATAACTACGATTAGAATGCTGTAGTTGCTTAAACCTGGTGACAGTTAGGATAAACGCAGTGCTTGCTAACATTAAGGGAGAATACTGCATAAAGGATTAACCAATTGTGAATGAACGCATACCTGAGAACGCCTAATTCGTCGTCTCAAAGCAGTAGCTGTATCTTTTTTGGAGGTAAGTCTTGAACGTTTCCGTGTGGGCATAACGACGTGTAACGAAGCTGTTAGGTTAGAAAGGGCTGATTAAGTACAGAAAGAGGTGACACCAGATTCGCTAGAATGGTTACTGGTGAATGGGAAGGTTTGGAAATATGATAATAATAACTGACCGAATTTTCCGGCCTATAAAGTGCACTTAAAATACCTAAATTTCATCGAAAAACAGCTCTGCGCTTTATACTCCGGTGAGCCTTATGTATAAATAATACAATGGTAATCAATCACGGCTCTAACAGAAGTAATAGATCTAGACTAAAAGTAAAGAAGATAGCGATTTTCCTGGTTGGCCTTACATGCCGTTGCGCGGACCTGATTTTAAATGATACGCCTTATATCCCGGTGAGCCTTATAGAGCGGAAAATACGGTATTCATTGGAAAAGAATACGAATTCATGACCAAGGTGTGACAAAATTGGCGTCTATAAAGTGCCCGAAACAAACTTGTCCAAAACCCTGGGATCTTTCTCGTTAAGTATCCACCCAAAAGCAACCGTTTCTTAGTTACAAAAAATAACCAAAGTGAATAGTAGCTATATTTCTGACATATCATGCCAAAAAGAACAATATATTCAAAAAATGTTCTAAAGTACATTCAATCTCTCTTTTTGACCGGTCTTAATAAGCAAATTATCGATTTTTTTATTAGCTGTCAGTGTTTATCTGCATGCAGGTGTGGACGTGTGCACAATCAATTGCACTGCATGCAAATGGTCTATGACAACTAATTAAAAAATTAAAGAACAATAGCAATTTCCAAATACGCTCATAACATTTAGTCGTAAACAGAACAAAAAATGCCATTAGAGGTGGGTTAATAATGGAAGAAGCACAAACCCTGGTGAACTTACGTTTAAAAACACTAAAACTTACTCACTTGCTGTGCAAATGGCTGTGACAGTAGTGTTATGAATTAAGTAATTTGTTAGAACCTTTTGTTTAAAAAAGGAAAAAATTGGTACGGACGTAACATTTTTTACAACTTTGTATGTGTCCAATACAACTTGGTCAAAGTATTATTTAGTAAATTTTCTTCAAAAAGCATGATTATTTAAGACTATTAGAAAATTTACTCACTGCTTTTAGCTTTTGGCTTCACAAAAGACACCATTAAATTTGGTTTCCTTTCAGATAGGGATAATACTGTATTTGCACTTTAATAAGGGGCAACATGAAAATGTTAACGCTAAGATGTCGACCATCACCTATTCCCAATAGGGATTTTTAAATTTAAGGAAGGCGAAAAATGAATTAAATTTAACTGAAATGGCATGCAAGTAATCTAAATAAATAAGCACTAACTCACCGATAAGTAAGTGGGCAAATTCTGTAAAGGTCCGTTTAGTGAGACGGCCGGATTTATTGTTTTTCACAAAAAGCGGATACACACAAAGATAAAAAGGCGGTTCGCACGTGCGTGCATACTTGTTTGTGTATCTATCGTTGAGAAAACATACTGCTCGGGGTATAGACAGGCCGTCCAATCAATAACGCGCGTGAGTCACAGTGTGTGCGTGCTTATATGGGCATATGAAATTGATTTTGATTGCGCCAGGTGTAAACTAAAAGTGCTTGTGTTCGAATACATACACATTAAATTTCATTGAAATCGAAAGATTAAAAAAAAAATATGAATAACATTCTGTCTTATATTTTGTTGACTGTACAATTATTTAAGAATTAAGAATTCTACTCAAAGAACCCTGAATATCTGTTTGTAAAGCCTTCCATTTTCCCATAAAGAAAGGCGTAGATTTGCATATTTCCACAATATTGCGCCATTTATAATTAAACTATGAATAATTGTCTGCCCTAAATCTTAAAGGTCTCATTTAACGCATGATTCATGAGTTTAAAGAAAACTTTCTGAATTTTTGCAGCCTTGGAGTAAGTCCTAGTGGATCTATTATTGTGGTAATATCAAATTTCATTAAAATCGGACGAATTCTGAAAATATCGGTTTTTTCCTCTGGGGGTCCGATTATTGATTTTCTTTGAAACTTTCAAGTACCCCACGTTGATCCCAGCATCAAAATACATACCGACGTCAAATTTCATTCGAATCGGACAAATTTCGTAAATATCGATTTTTGCCTCTGGTGATCCAATTATCGACTTTTGGCTTCGAACATTTCAAGTAGTCTATTCGAATCTACGGCTCGAGTTTTATATATGTGTCAAGTTTCATGAAAATCGGATGAACGGTGTAGCCTGCAAGTCCGGGAAACCAAACAAACAAACAAGGCCCAACTTCACTTTATATATATAATTGTTTCTACATTTCTCACAAGGCCAGCAATACACCAGTTCATTACTGGTACTTTATTTTATCGACCCGGTAAGGATGAAAGGTAAAGTTAATCTCGACGGGATTTGAACTCAGACCGTAAAGGGACGTAACTATGCTGGAAAGCATGGCGTCCGACCCTCTAGCGATACTGCCAATTCACCGCCCTTATATACATATATATATATACATATATATATATATGTATATATATATGTATATACATATGTATGTATATGTATATATGTATATATATATATATGTATATACATATGTATGTATATGTATATATGTATATATATATATATGTCTCATGGTCGGGTCGTTGGCGACTAAACTGGCAACCCCACCTAGGTTTCTTGGACATCCTGCAGGACTAAAAACAAAACCTGTCAAAGGGCAAAGGAGCTCTTAAGAGTCAATGGCCATCCAAAATTACCGGGAGAGATGACCCCTTAGCCTTTGTCAAGGCAGAATTCTAGGAGATGGGGAACTCTGATAAAGCACCTGCAACCCTGATGGTATCCAATGATGTTGACTTGTTCTTCTTTTTGGTAAATATCATCTTGGTTAAGAGAGTGGGACTGGCTTTGTACAGTGTCTTTCAGCAAATATAGAATCGCACATACGCAAGATCAACCACAGAAATACCTCTAAGGAATCCGCCGCACCTATGCGTAACATAGCACCAAATTATAAACATAAACACATCACAGTATCACAACCGCAAACAAACACGCAGCAGCAAAACCCCAACGGGCATAAATCACAACCCACTTATAGCAGAGTACAAAACAGCAGTGTGGAAGCTGCACGAAATAACACCTCAAACTGTAACTGTCACCTACCGGATAGGTGCCCATTGGCGAATAGATGCCTTGATTCGAGCCTAGTGAACATGTGTACGGTCAACTCAGACAACTCCACTTGGCATTACATTGGATCCATAGCGGGTACTTTTAAAAAAAGATGGTATGTGCACAGACACTCGATGAAAAACCGTGCACTTATGGGTTCTACAAACCTCGCCAAAAAATCTGGGAACTTAAGGAAAATAACACCAACTACAATATCAACTGGTCGAGGTTGTCGGCCGCAAAAACTTACAGTACCAGTATGTCCCACTGTAAGCTCTGTGATCTAGAATTACTATATATCCTTAGGAATGTAAAAAGGCTACTCAACAAGAAGTTAGAAAGATTAATCTTCTGCAGACACAGGATCGCCACTAAATTCACAAGATTTAAGCCTCCGTGAATCGAACCGACATAAGTTAGCTTTCAACTTAGGTTACCCACTATACTGCACGAACCACCACAGAAATATAATCATTAAGTACATTCTAGCCTTCTTAATTCTATACCACAGTAATGTCTGTAAGTACCTTATCAACCCATAAATATATCCCTTCTTAGCTGCTGTCAACACAACTTCCTCACCCTTCACTCTCAACAAATGAACATAAATCCATGAACCATTTCAAAATACTACTACAGCAGAACATTACCTTCCTCCTGTTATAATTGTAGTCAGCATGTTTTCTCTTTATATATATATATTGCCTCCTTAACCCCTGTATTAACTTGCCTATTATATTGCTACTCTGTTAATGTTATCTCATACATGTATGTTATTGATGATGTGAAAGCTAAACAACCCCTTCATCTAATATAGACCACATAAATATTGAACCTCACACCATAAATATTACTATCCTCACTACAGTGATACATTTTTCATCTGTCAGATAATAAATGATTCTTACGGCCACCAGACCTACAGTAAAGGAAATGGTTCATTGTTTAAAGCCACCGGCTTATCTTTACACTATATATAATACACCCCATGACAGCTTTTACATGTCAATTTTATACATCTGCCACATGTCAGCTAACATCGTAGATATACTATATTTCTCACCTAGATTGATGTTGTGATTATTTCAAATAATTTATTTCTAGCATTGTTAGTATTGTTGTTATTGTTCTGATTGAATGCCATTACTACTATATATAGTAGCCATGCCTGTATATTCCTTTCATTCTCACAAGCTCCGATGAATTGACTGGTTACAACTATGTATTGGTGATCGAATGACGTGAAAACAAGCGGGTAGCGATCTGTAGACCTGCCAGTTCAGAGAAACAATTATCAGCAATGAGATTAAAAACCTATTTTTTATAGCAAACCATGTCACTCTTCTTTCCTGATTTATATATATACACCTGTCCCCACGTCACCAACACCAGAAATTACCGCTGACTGGCAGCATCACTATGGAAACGCCTTGTTGAGTCAAACTTAGCCAAGCGTTGATATCATTCACTACTCGGAGTACCCTAACTGGACTACACTTAAGTGGGCTACCTATAACAATAATCTGTTACCCCGTATATATATATATGTATACATATATATATATTGTTATACTTTGGAAGGGTCATGTTGCCAATAAGAAACGCACGCACCTGTAGCTTTCACTCCAATTTATTATAAATTAAATTTATAAATTTATAAATTTCCGGTTGAATGGTTGGTTCCACGACCGGACTGTTGTTCAGATATTGTCAAAGTTCTTTCGTCACACATTCTGTGACCTCTTCAGTGACTGGCGATTCTTTTCTTTATTTTGTGCCTCTCCGTTGTTCTGTCCTACGCCATGTATATATGTATATATATATATATATATATATATGTTTACATATATATATATATGTATATATATATATATATATATATATATATATATATATACATATATATATATATATATATATATATATATATATATATATATATACATATATATATATATATATATATATATATATATATATGTATATATATATATATATATATGTATATATATATATATATATATATATATATACATATATATATATATATATATATACATATATATATATATATATATACATATATATATATATATATATATATATATATATATATATATATATATATATATATATATATATATATATTTATATACACATATATATATATATATAGAAGTGGTTACACAACAGTTAGTTCACCATACTGAGAACAATTGTTTCACCTTAGCGGATCCTCAGCCCGTAATGGACCATGGACTGAGTGTTCTACCACTACGGACATTACCTTCCAGTGTTCTACCACTATATATATAATACATGTCTGTGTGTGTGTTTATGTGTGTGCGTGCGTATATGTTGTGAGTGTTTGTATGTGTGTACGTGTGTATATGTGTCAGACAGACCGATAGATATACTACTGATACTTATTCCTCTAAAATGAAAGTAAATTGGGTATATTCATAATTGACTTAATTACCATATACATTGAAAATTAATTGAAATTATGTGGAATACGAAACGATTTATTATTTAATAATTCTGGAGATTAAAGGCAGGGTAGACAGGATAAAAATTGTAATTATTTAATTAAATATGAAATGCCACGAACGAAAGGTTCTGTAAGTAGTGAGGATAAACATTATATTAATTATACAAGTATTTATGTATATGTACTCACACACACGCACCCACGTATATATATATATATATATATATATATATATATATATATATATATATATATATATATAAATGGAAAAAATGAAATTTCATTTCTTTTCTCACTCTTAGAACGGCTGATACTTAAATATAAGTATTTATACGTACATACATATATGTATACATACGTACAGTAGTATGTATATATATACATACGTATTATAATGCTCGGTTTGTTTGTAAACAAACAGCCAGAATTAAGCCGTACAGTGTTCGGCAACCATCGTTGCCATTTTGTTCAACACTGACAAAGGAACGATGAACTAGTTTCTATCTTATTAGCTGTCATCAGCACGATATACCTTCCTGTCAGTCGATTGAACGTTTGAAAGTATATACTTTCCTTATGCATATTAATGGCTGAGCAGCCTAATTTGCATATCGAGTGAGTTATTGGGCCGAGTGTACCGAAAACGATAAATGGAAGAGAATGAAATGAAATTTCATTTCTCACTCTTACTACGGCTGATACTTAAATATAACTATGTACTAGACCACCCGTGACCCATTGGGTCATGTTCACTTAAAAATAATTTTTAAATAATTAAAATATACACAAAATGTATATAATCTAAAATGACATTGGAAAGCCAATATATATATACGTGTATGTGTGTGTGTATCTGTACGTGCATATATATATATATATATATATATATATATATATGTGTTTGTGTGTGTGAGTGTGTGTGGCCTATTTACACTGGTCACAGACACACACACACACATACATCTTGTCCTAACACAAGTTATAAGATACATATAACTTAATATTCAGTCACCAAATTCAAGTTAGATACAGTAATGCTGTATTCAATTCTTTGAAGTCACCTGTCATAATTTCATTCAACACCACCACCAGCTCTCCCCCCACCCCTCTCTATCTCTCTCTCACAACTATCTGCGTTTGAATTCACATTTCAATTGTACCTTACTTTCAAAGAATTTTCCCATTATGCGCTTATTTGGCTATTTATAAAGGTCCCCGAAAAAACCCGCGTATCTGGGGAACCTGTGGTCCGATTTACGCTAAACTTGTCTTTTCACTGTATTATTCACAAGTATTTTCACAAAGAAAATATCAAATCATTTTTCACTAATAGCTATCCAATCACTCCATTTCAAAATTCTTTTTTCTATATCTCTATGGATGTTTGACTGTTTGTTCTGAAAGATTTTTCTGCTCAAAAAGTTGCAATGTTAATGAAAAGCTGGTTTTATTTACACAAATTTGAAATAAATTATTCTTACTTGTCTCAGCTTTTCCTTTTCCTTTCATTTTCTGACGTCGGAATCAACATTTTCTCATATTTACGCTGTTACAGTTTGTTCAAAAGAATGCTTTTGATAACACCATTCTTAGTTGACTGGGTATCCTTCAGAAACACTCTGACATTTTCTTTTCGTTTTCCGCGGCTAAGGGATACAGTTGACCGTGTTGGAATACAGGTCGTTCCAGATAACCCAAGGCGTTTTCCATAGTTTGTCCTTGTGCTTTATGAATTGGCTTTGCTGCAAGGGGATATCCTCACCTTCGGATAGATTAATTCTTATTCTAGGTATCATAACGATCTCATTTCTAAAAGCAGCAGTGTTGATTCTTGCTACTATGAGATTGTCGTGCAGTTCTTCCACGATCATTCGCGTTCCATTACAAAGCCTTGGAGGATTCAAGTTTCACATAAGAATTATTGGCGATCATTTTTTCAATTCCAGGTTATATGGTGGCAGTCCTGATAGTTCAACCGAATCAAGGAATTCAGTCGGGAAATGAGTGACATTGGTACCATCACTCACATAATTATAGGATCGGTACACTTTTATGGTTCCAGAGAAGCGTCTGATACAGGTGGAATTGATGCTTCTCATCATTTCATTGGGAGGTACTAAGATGCAATTGTTCGAAAACACTTCAGCTGGATTGTCGAATGAGGGGTAGATGAAATCCATACATTCTTACATAGTTGTTGCTTGGAGAACCATTTCTTCTGGCAAAATAATTTCCTCATTTTCAGTTTTTTTTATCTTATGTTCTCCAATATCCAATAGGAACTGTGAATAGTCTCCTGCTCCCCCACCCAATCGCATATTTGTCTTAAACTGAAATCTTTTGAAGCTTCGCCATAAGTAGGATTTTTTAATGAAGGCGTTTTCCACGCCCGTTTCATTTCCCATTTTCACTACCGGAAGAAGCTAACGGAAATCGCCGCAGCAAATTGTCAAAATTCCACCGAATGCCTCATTGTTGTCACATATGCCACGCAGAGTGAGGTCAACAGCTTCGAAGCTTTCCTTCCGAATCATAGGACACTCATCTCAAACAATCAGCCTTGTATGCTGGAAGAGGTTTGCCGTCTTTGAGCTTTTATCATGTTGCACAGACCATTTTCTTTCACTACTATCGGTATTTTGAACCTAGAATGCGCTGATCTTCAAACAGGCATCAGTGTTGCGGCAATAACCACGTCACCGTTTCCCCTGACTTTTGAAAGAATTAAGTTAATCAGGAATGTCTTTCCTGTTCCACCTGGAACGTCAATGAAAATCTATGCAGATGTGTTCGTCTCTTAACTGTTACAAACGAAGTCATACGCGTGTTTTTGTTCACTATTCAATAGAGTCTCCGTCTCTTCTTCAAATCGTCGCTGCTCTTCTCTTGTGTATTGCAATTCATACAATAACTCCAATTTGCCAATATCCTGATTAGCAACAATATTATTTGACCTTGGCAAGTTAAAGTCACTAAGACTTTTGCCCAGGTCGTTAAGTTTGTCTTCAAAATACAGAAGACATTGATCATAATGTCTCTCGCTAATCAAAAGGTTAGAGTTTCTGGTGGCCCTTTTTTTCTATTTGAAGGTAATCCTCAGACAGCGAATGCTTAAATCGAACCCATAAAGCACTGGAATTGTCAATTTCCGTATTTGTGAGGAGCACGATGAATAGATCTCTCATGGCTTTGGGAAGCCTTGTTCGCTCAGCATCTTCCAGAGTCTGCTCCCAATAATCATCCGATTGAAGCAAACCTTTCTCTCTGCAGACGTCTTTGAATAATGGCAGGAGTTCTCCATCACACATTTTCAAAGAGTTGAAGGATACTGGCCCTTTGACGTGATGCAGAAGGAGTCTTAAATAATACAGTTCACCACTTCGTGGAGAAACAGTGTGTACTCGTCCCAAAACGTTCGCCTCAAAAATCCCTGGATACTGCTCAACTGTTTTCCCTACCTTTCTCCTTTCCCATCTCTTATTACTCCAAGTGTAAAACTTTGGGACATCGGCATAATACGACGTTTTTGCAAACGGATCGCGATCGCAAAGATCCATGAACTCAGTCAGAGTCGTCTTAACCATGTTATTGTTTACTTTAACAGCAGCATTGACCCAAAAGAAGATTTGATTTTCCTCAGGTAGAAGAACTTGAAGGCGAACTACGGCCGGTTCTCTCTCATCAATTGGAAATCCAAGTAATAAGGCAACAGCTTCTGAAGGACCGATATATCTTCCTGTTAAATACTGTATTATCTCATCTTCCCTGTTCACTCCAAACATTGCCTGATCACTGCCCTTCATGGTATATTTGATAATGTATTTGATCGATTTCACGGAAGAGCACATCTCTACGTTTAGGTGGCAGTTGAACAGTTTTAATAGTTTCATATTGTAGGGAAGCACCCATTCCGAAGTTGTATTTCTGCTTCCCGTTCCTTCTTGGTGCCCCTCAAATCCTTCCATTCCTGGAGACCGTCTTCTGTACACAGGATAAGAGTCCTCTCAAACACAATGCATATTCATTGACAGGTTTAGGGTACCACTTACTGCACGTTCCATCTTTCCAACATGGCGAATTTGTTAGAGCAATTCGGACCGTGGATCATGTGCTTCAGCACCAATTCATGACCCTCTGGATCGTTTTTTGGATCTGGTATTTCAGCTTGAACAAATTTATCATATTCCTGCGGTCTGGGCTTGGAGGCTGAATTGAGCCATAGCAAACAGTGCACATGAGGAAGACCTCGCTTTTGATATTCGACTGTCAGCACATAAGCTATGCACTTGCCAAATAGGCCATCTACTCCAGTAAGATAATTTCTTAACAGTTTCCGCTTCAGGTCAAATACTCTGGCAATTAAATCTGGCCTGTCATGTGGCTTCTGGTTCAGGAATAGGTTTTGCCGGATTTCAGGCCAGGTTGGATTGCATGTCATTGTGA
Source organism: Eledone cirrhosa (assembly GCA_964016885.1). Lineage (NCBI taxonomy): Eukaryota > Metazoa > Mollusca > Cephalopoda > Octopoda > Eledonidae > Eledone > Eledone cirrhosa. The sequence goes on from OZ024742.1 coordinate 125,035,735, forward strand.
TGAAGAATGAAGGATCGCCGTACTTCCGTATGTACATCCTGGTATCCTGGCATCGCTCCATCATATATCTCGCTCCACCGACAAATGTGGAAGAGATTATGATTCGCCTGCCAATATTGCGAAAATCGTCATCATCATTCAATGCGTCATTAAGCCCCTTGTATGTTGTAGATCGCAATGCTGTTTGATTCATTCGGATGTATTGAAGTCTATCTCCTTCAATCTTCGCAGCCATGTCAACCAAATATTGCTGAAATAAACGACCGCCTCTGAGAAGTTGGTTGAATTCATTCTCATGGTTCATTATTCGATAGGCATAGTGGCTTCTTGTTGTTGCTCATTAACAGCTCACTATGCCATCCGTCATCGCCAAAAGGAAAAAAATAGAACATACTGCAAATTGTCATAGGATCGATGGGACTCTGAGATTATTTGCAATTGTCGGCCTTTTTCTTTCAACACAATGTGCCGTGCTTTTGCTTGAAGTTCGGTGCTGTTTGGTATAATAACGGCAACTTCGTTTGCAGTTTGTGCATTGAATATTCTCTCATGTTCCATTGCTGGTCTCCTATCAGGATCAATAATAATCGAAGCTTCGGGAATATTTTTAATTTGTTCTTTTGCCATTCGAAATGAGGCAACGTAAGGGTTATATTGTCTGAGTATTATTTACAATAATTCAACTATGTCCCGCTGAATGCCATCGTTATGGAGTATCCTGATCCTCAAATCAACACTATCCTGAGGATCCAAGAAGTAAATTTGAAGAAATTGGGGTTGTTCGTTGGGATTATGGGTTAAGGAACCGATGTAATGGTGAATTTGACCATGAATAACGATAGAAGGATTGCATCCACTCCTTGAGGAACGAACTTCTTCTTCCCCAAAAGATGTCATTTGGAACAGGCAGTTGTATTGTCTGAGGTTCTTCCTGAACTCGTTTGCCCTAGCTTGATCAGTACTAAATAAACTGTGAAGTTCCTGGGGTAAAGGCTGCATATTCCCCAACCTGACTTTTCCATTCATACAGCAAAAGTTAGCAGTTTCACCATGAAAAAGCATTGCATGACAACAGACAACGATCTTATTCATCTGTCCAACATCAGTAGAGAGGTCACGTCGTTGAACTGTCCTTTCTCTATCCCTAATGGTTTGTTGGTAAAGACCTTCAGTTCTCCGAGCGTCCAATTCATGATCTCTCCTTCTGTCTCTTTTCCTCTGTTCCGCCTGATGCTCAGCTCTCCGACCATCCGATTCATGATCTCTCCTGCTTCTGTCTCTTTCCCTCTGTTCCGCCAGACGCGCAGCTCTCCGGCCATCCGATTCATGATCTCTCCTTCTTCTGTCTCTCTTCTTTCCTTCTGTTCCGCCAGACGCTCAGCCCTCCGACCATCCGTTTCATGATCTCTCTTGCTTCTGTCTCTGTTCCGCTAGACGCGCAGCCCTCGCTTTATCAGTCTCATCGATCCTTCTATTCGCATGCCTGTCCCGATCTTGTTGGCGTTGACCACTATCTTGCTCACCTTCTTCGGCTCTCCTTAGCCGTGCTTTCTTTCCACTATCGATAAACCAACCAGGTGTTTTCTTTCTTCCTCGTCGAGGCATTATTTAAGAATAGAAAATCGTATTCACCTTAGAAAAAATTCCTATTACCTCAACAAATATTTTTTTAAATCATCATTTAGAAATATTTCTAAATAATGAGAATATTGTCTGTTTAAACAACTCGTACTTTTCAAATCATATTCACTTAAAAAATACTTATTAATAATTAAAATATTCTGTTTAAAGAAAGCTGAAATATATATACTTAGTGTACAAATAATTTGTATTTTTTAATTCATTTTCACTTAAGAATATTTTTTAAATATGCCAAGAAATATTTTTTTCATCGTATTCACTTGAAAATCATTTTTAAAAAATGAAGATATTGTCTATGTAAATAAAGCTATTTGTGAAATCAAATTCACTTAAAAATATTTCTAAATAATTGAAATATTCTTTTTAACAAAAGCAAAAATATAAACACCTACTGTTTGACACCAACTGGTATTTTTCAGTGATATTCACTTAATGCTTTTCTGATCATTAAAATATCGTCTGTTTAAAGAAAGCTTGAAGTACAAACAACTTGGAGTTTTGAAATCATATTCACTGAGAAATCACTGAAAATTTTTTTTTAATAATTATTAAACTATTTTCATCATTCGAGAAATATTTTTATGTCGATTTACGTCAAACCTGTTTTATCTCCATTTCAGGGTTATATCACGGTTATATGCACCGTTTTGGCTATTTACGAAGGTATCTTACACACACACACACACACACACACACACACACACACACACACACACAAATATATATATATGTATATATATATATATATATACATATATATATATATATATATATATATGTCTCTAACTTAAGTACTGTTACACACACATACACACACACACATGTCTCTAAGTACGTAAACACATGCACTGACACACAGATACACACAGCATACACATACAGATACACACGGTGGCAGTATAACTGTGAAAGAGAGAGAAAGAAATAACGTTATGGATAGGGGTAGAGTTAAAATAAATAAAAGTTAAGGACGTTGTCTCTTTCCCACATACACACACACATGTCTCTAAGTACGTAAACACCTGCACTGGCACACATACACATACAGATACACACGGTGGCAGTATAACTGTGAAAGAGAGAGAAAGAAATAACGTTATGGATAGGAGGAAAGTTAAAATAAATAAAAGTTAAGGACGCTGTCTCTTTCCCTATCTGTAATCCCCCCTCTCTCTCTCATCCCCTCACTCTCTCTCTCTTTATCTCTCTCACCCCTCTCTCTCTCTGTCTCTCTCTCACCCCCTCTCTGTCTCTCTTACCTACAGAATGGACAACCAAAAAACAAACGGATTATTTCTTTCGATATTCATTATAAAATAAGATAAATTGAATTTAGATGAATTCCTTGCTATTTTTGGAAAATTGAAAATATTGTCCATGTGCGATTTACGCCAAACTTGTTTTATTCAGACTATTTTCTCATTATGCAATGTTTTGGCTATTTACGAAGTTTTGCGGGTTATGTTAATTTCGAGGTATTTTCCCAGTATGCACCGTTGTGGCTATTTACGAAGGTACCTCCAAAATCCACGAATCTCGGGAACCCGGGGTCAGATTTTCCTGAAACTTGTTTTATTCAATTTGTATTCCCACTTCAGAGGCAACTTGCTTTCAAAGTATTTACCCATTATGCGCCCTTTTGGCTGTATTACATAACAGACAAGCAAGCAAGCACGCGAGATCAGAGTTTTAGTAGTATATAGATAGATACGTACATACATATATGTATACAGACGTACAGTAGTATGTATTTACATACATACATGCACATATATATATATGTACTTATGGGTTTACTGAACATTTATTATAATGTTCGGTTTGTTTACAAACATACCGAGAATTATAATAAATGTTCGGTAAACCCATACGTACATCAATATATGTGTGCATGTATGTATATACATACTACTGTACATCTGTATACATATATGTATTACGTATACATACTTATATTTAAGTATCAGCCGTACTAAAAGTGAGAAATGAAATAGAGTGTATTGCAAAATACACTATATATACATTCATATATATATATATCGCTATTTCAGAGCACCAATTCTAATTTTCAATTTCTGCTTGACCGGCAACCGCTCTGTATAATCAGTTCCTGATTATTACTAGAATTCTATAAGAATCAAGCATTCATGATTTTCAGCAAACAGGTGGAGTACTTGGCTTTGATAAGTACCAATCAGTACGAAACAGAGCTCTGTCAGCTTTATCTCGCCTGTTTGCATAAAATCCAAAGTAAGTGAGACTGTCACTACACTAAAACAATAGCGTAAGGTCTTCGAAATGCTTTTAATTAGGCATACAGTGTATTGCAAAATACACTATATATACATTCATATATATATACATTCATTTATTTAGGCTAATTAGTGATTCACAATACTCAGGAGTTTCCCATGCGCTCTCACAGCTCTGTCACGAATATGTACAATCTACTTCGGTATTGAGGATGCTTTTCTCTCGTCTGTCAACTACATACGAATATATATATATATATATATATATATATGTGTGTGTGTGTGTGTGTGTGTGTGTGTGTGTGTGTGTGTGTGTGTGTGTGTGTGTCATGGTTGCAACTCGAAGGGGCACAACCTATAAACATTTATCATTATTTTGCCACACAACAAAATTACATCTAAAATCATTTGTACTGCCCAATATCCATGTTGTGATTTTTCATAATGACCCTGGTCTGGAAAAGAAAAACAAAATTTGTTGTACTATTGAAAGAGAAATTTACCATTTTTAATATTTCCGTTGATTCAGTTTCACTTGAAATAAACGATAATCACAAAAACACACGACTTGATGTGTTTTATATCATAGAGTTTTCGGAAACTGTAAGTTAGGTTTTTTTTCCTATTTTCCTTATTAACGACTAGAGTCCCTCTTTCAAATCCCATCTCTCATTCGACCTTTATGAAAATTGGGCACCAAGATAGCATTATTCACGTTAAGCTGATGAAAATTGTATAAATATCTATGAGATTGAATGATCTATGAGATAAATGTAACAGCATTTATCTTCATATAATGCACCTAGCTTAATTCAACCTCACAGGAAACAATGGCGAAGAATATAAAAATATGCGAATTTTCACCAACTTAGGCTACGCATTCTGCCAATAGTAATACGCTTTACCAATACATAGGTATCTAATTTGGTAAACCTAACATATGAGTCGAAATATCTCGGGCATTGAAGAAATAACCATTTAGTATGAAAAGGCAACATTGACTGCTTATTACCTGCTATTAGATTTAGGCGTAGTTCAAAACACTAGAACCTAGACCAATGCTATTCCAGCCATGATCACTCCATCCTATGTAGTATTATAACATCCAAAGTGTTTTCCCATTTTAAAACTAGCAGCAATTTCTAGCAGGATAAATACACCCACCCATCCAGTAACAGTCACCTAAATAGTTTCTAATTTCATTTAGTCCAAGGTCGTTTCTAAAAAGGAGAGGCTACTAGCATTCTGTCCTTAACCTTACTATATTATGTTTTCACACACACCATCTCTAGAATTACACTGTCTAATGTGTTATTTCATATCTCCATTGTGGAAATTAATAAGAAATTCATAAGCTGGTGTCATGGTTACCCTTGTGTCAGCCTTCGTTGTCCTGACAATCCAATCTTTTTGTGTATTTAGTGCCATATCTTCTGCAAAATCGTGATTTTTGAGTGCAAAATTAATGTGTAGAATGTATCACTCGGTCGTTATTATTTGGCAGTGGATTGGCAGTATCGGTAAAGGGTTGGACGGCATGCTTTGATGCATAGAGTTACGGCCATTGCGATTCTGAGTTCAAATCCTGCCGATGTTAACTTTGCCTTTCATCCTTACGGGGTCGATACAATAAAGTACCAGTAATGCACTGGGTAATTGCTGGCCTTGTGCCAAAAAGTAGAAACAGTTATTATTTGACAGTGGGATCAAGAAAGGACATCAAAGCGAGCTAGACAGACAAATAGATAGAAAGCAAGAGAGAGATAGAGAGAGAAAGAGAGACAGAAAGAGAGAGAGAGAGATATAGATAGATAGATATATATATATAGAGAGAGAGAGAGAGACAGAGAGAGAGAATACTAATAATTTTATACATAAATCTTATTAAGATTAAGGTGCATGGAGTTTCAACATCATGACATTAACTGCAATATCCTTGTCAATATGTGTAAATTATGTCCATGTTAATTATGCAGTGTAATTAATAGGTACACAAGTGACATACCAAAATTGATGATAGACGACCAAAGTCTGTATCTTTCCATTAGACTGAATATAGTAATAAAACAGTGTGCTTTTAACGCTGTGTGACCAAATAACGAATTAAGTATAGTGTTGAAACTAATACAGCCACTGTAATTTGTAATATTAAACGCAAAATATATCAAAAATTACGGTTTGTTTTGATCATAAAGCTTCGGTCGTGTGTGAAAAAAAGTTATATATAGGCGCAGAAATGATTGCGTGATTAAGGAGTTTCTTTTGTAATCACAAGTTTTCAGGTTCAGGCGCATGTTTGGAAATTGGGTTTCTCCTCGGCCCGAGTGTATAAATCTTTCGTCTTTTACTTTGGGAAAATATAGACTCGAATTGACTGATAACATGATAGTGAGATTTCTACGAAGGAAACTGTACGAAAGCCTATCGTTTACGTATGCATGTGTGTGTGTGCTTTTGTGAGTGTGTGTATTTATGTGTGTGTGTGTGTGTGTGTGTGTGTATTTATGTGTGTGTGTGTGTGTGTGTGTGTGTGTGTGTGTGTGTGTGTGCGTGTGTGTGTGCGTGTGTGTGTGCGTGTGTGTGTGTGTGTGCACGTGTGTGTGTTTATGTCCTACATCTTAGAGGTTTAACGGAATTCGATAAAATATGTGGCACACTTGAAATATATGTAGTGAGGTTAATGTGATCGAATAAATCGTGTCAAGTCAGTGTCGGTGCATACCTGCAGACTAATGAACGAAAGAAGGAAAAGAATTAATATACACATCTATTCAGTACAGGCACTGACGAAGTTCCAGTTTAAAACCAGTTGAAATATGAAATAGAGAATACACGATTCAGTAAATATATCGAATTCTCGGTATTAGACATTTAGACTACTTTATTTTACTTTTTAATAACCCAAGAAAATATATCTGAATTCAATATTCTACATATATAACGATTTTAAAGCTGTTAAGTGTATTCGATAAATGCGTTAACAGAAGATATTTATAGGAAATCAAAACAACTTCTTTTAATCTATACTATCGTGGTCGCTCTTAATATTGGTGCGAATTATACAGACGAAGTACGAATTATACTTTCAAATAATTTTGATGAAGTAAAATGTAAAATTCTGTAAAATGAAAATACTTTTCTGCCATTAACCTGGAAAGGCGAAAAGATGAAAAGTTGTCGATTAAAAAAGCACATAGGCAAATTAGTATCACCGTTCTAATCACACGGAGGTTAATTTTTTCTCCAATTTTGATCGATAAAATAACGTGCCATTCAAATTTTGGTGGATGGTTGAAGAATTTTGCCCAATATAAACATAATGATGAGCATATTCATTAAGTGTATATAAGACACATATATTAAACGCCTATGTGACTCGTAACGGCAAATTATTCGAAATGCATGTCGTTTAGAGCGCATGCAATGCTAATAAGAATAATCCCGTCACGGATTGTGGCGAGGGCCTGGGATTCTTCACACAATGAAACTACAATTGAGTCTTCTAATAACAGAAACAATCAAATAACCCTTAATCACCACATTATGTTTGAGAAGCAGTGATTTTAGTTTTGCTTGTTTGCTCTATTTAATTTTTTTTTTTTTTTTTTTTCTTCTAAAGATACTCTACAACGAGATACTCAAAATACAGGATGAAATAAAAGTAATGTCCATTTTCATTTATTAATAAATGATGTTTTCAGCTACTGTATTCTATTTTCTTTCAATAATTTAAAAAATATTTTTAAAAGCGTTGTTATTGCTCCATCCTGTATATGAATATTATTGCAATAATTAGTAAAAAACGCATAGATGAATACCATGAAAATTTACTGAAGGTTGACATCAGATAATCTTGAGCGAATGCAGAATAACCCCAACGGAATATAGCCCCATCTCTCTCTCTGTCTATATATATATATATGTAGAAGTTATATTTAAATTGTTGGGATACATCAAGCAAATATTTTTATAACTGATATAAAGCACTTAACAAATATTTGGAGTAAAAATACGATATTAACAAATGGAAACTATATTTATAAAACCATTTATAAAACCATATTTATAAATATGGTTTTATAAATATAGTCTCCATTTGTTAATATCGTATATATATATATATATATATATATATATATATATGCGTGTGTGTGTGTGTTAATTGCTTCTTCTCGTCAGAATAGAGCCATGTCTTCATTAAAAATTGCAAGATTATGTGCACACCGCTGACGTTTCAGACCCGCTTTTGTTTTGCAGGCATGTTCAAAGATGTGACACTTAAACTGCGTGTCTCCTGGAAATACTGGGGTGTGTTATCATGCATTCTACCATGCCTGGTAAGATAATTAGATGGCTTGCAACTTAAGCAACACTCACTGCAGATGTACCATGGAGGGTATGGCGGTCAAAATATCTGACAAAAGGCTTTCTATCTCACTATACACCTGTCTTTCTGTCTACATGAAGTTTTCAGAAATGTGGGAATAAATATTATTCCCAAAATATTGTCGTTAGTAGGATACGAAATTCAGACACCTCGATTGGTTGACCACAACTCTATAAAAGGCATTAATTTTAGTTAATACACTGGTACTTTATTCTATCGACCCCGGAAGGATGAAAGGCAAAGTTAACCTCGGCGGGATCTGAGTTCAAATCCCGCCGAGGTTAACTTTGCCTTTCATCCTTCCGGGGTCGATAGAATAAAGTAACAGTAATGCATTGGGTAATTGCTGGCCTTGTGCCAAAAGTAGAAACAATTAATTTTAGTTAATATACGTTCGTTGGTTACTATATGTACTTTTGTATGATTTGCTGTAACAAACTCTAGCAACTAGTTAAGAATGTCTACAGTGAATTAATCTACTTTTCTAGCCTAAATTACATTCGGAATTATACTTGCAAATGTTGACGCTACAACAACATAAGTCGAATCATAATGGTTCCAAAATATGACATATTACCTATGCGGTTACATTACATATTACATTAACACATTTGGAAAATATATATTACAGTGATACATATTACACATTACACATACACACACTCACACACACACACACAGACACATATATATATATATATATATATATATATATATATATATATATGATATATTTGTGTGTGAGGGTGTGTGTCTGTGTGTCTGTGTATTCAACTTTCTGATTTTATTAAGAGACTGAAAAATACCTTCCCACATTGCGTTATTCACACACACACACACACACACACACACACACACACACACACACACACACACACACACACACACACACACACACACACACACACACACACACATATATATATATAATAGAGTGAATTTTAATATCACATTATTTAAATCAGTCAAACATTAAATGATTGGACACTGAATATTGGTGAGGAGATTGTAAATATAAGTCCTGAATTAGAAAACTAGAGTGACTTCGAAGTGTCCAGTTGGTAGCTACATCTTTTCAGCAGAAGCAAAACAGCTGAAACCTTACCATTACTGCCTCTGCTCTCTCTCTCACTCTCTCTCTCTCTCTCTCTCTCTCTCTCTCTCTCTCTCTCTCTCTCTCTCTCTCTCTCTCTCTCTCTCCCTCTCTCTCCCTCTCTCTCCCTCTCTCTCTCTCTCTACACACACACACGCACACTCATATATATATATATATGAAGAATGAAGGGGTAGCGTCCGAAACGTTAAGACTCTCTTCTTGCTATTTGTGTGAAAACTAAAATCCGAAGAGATCCCGTTAAGGGAGAAAGCTGCGATTCTTTGCTTAAATTTCAATCTGTTCTTATAATATATATATATGTATATAGGGTTAAAATACTGGAGCGTGTTGGAGTTAAACACCCTCTTCGTATTATAGAAATGACAGTAAAAGGTATAGCTCAATGTAGTTAAACAGAGCCGGCTCTGTTTAACTACATTGAGCTATACCTTTTACTGTCATTTCTATAATACGAAGAGGGTGTTTAACTCCAACACGCTCCAGTATTTTAACACTTGTCACTGCTCCCGATCGGTTGAGCTTCCTCATATATACTGGTATTTTGGCCTTTATATATATATATCTGACAGTATGCTAACAAAGAGTTACCTGCCTTTATCTCTGAAGAATATTCCCACCCCCTCTAAGAATACTTACGAAAAACTATTGATAGCTAGTGTTAACTCCTTTGTAAAAATGATTAGATGGTGTGCTTTCCACTATGATAATAATAAGAATAGGAAGGACCCCAGGAATAGAACTAATTTTAATAACTACGGCTTCAAAACTTATAAGAGCCCACCACACAATATTCTGTTAGATAGTTTTGAAAGTGACTTACTCTCTCTTGTCAAAAATATTAGGTATAGGCCAAATAATAGACATAGAAATTATAATAATTTTGATAAGTTCCAGTCTAGACTTAAACATATTGTTAAGGGTTTCGGTGAGAATAAGTCCATTCTTGTCCCGGCAGATAAGACTAAGAATCTATACTCCATGGATTATAGTGCTTGCCGCGACTTTATTTATAAGGAGCTGCATAGAAACTATAAAAAAACTACGCTTGAGAATTTGAACCACATCAATAGTGAGGGCCTTAGAATTGTCTCTGACCTCGGCCTCGATAAGTATACCCAGCCATATTACCCTCGAGAACCGAGATTCACTCTTAAGGATCATAAGGTTGATTTTATTAGTAACCCCTCAGTTAGACTCATCTGTCCTTCTAAGTCTGATATAGCCATTATCAGTAAAAAAATCCTTGACCTTATTATACCAGATGTTAGGGATAAGGTTAATTTTAACCTATGGGGGAACACTAAGGAAGTTATAGATTGGTTCTCCGGGATTAATAGACTTGAATCTAATAAGTTTATCCAATTCGATATTGATGCCTACTACACATCAATTTCACCCATCCTCCTCAATAAAGCTTTAATGTTGGCCATGAGAGTGTCCAGCCTTACACGATCACAGGTAGATATTATACTAGCAGCCCGTAAAACTATTATTAAATTTGAGGACACATTTTGGACCCGTAAAAACACTCCCAATAATTTCGACGTTACAATGGGTTCGAGTGATTCGGCCCAGGTTACTGATCTTGTTGGGTTGTTCCTCCTTAATGAACTATATGCTACCTTCCCGCACCTTATAGGCGGACTATATCGTGATGATGCATTGTTTGTAATTAACTCTAGCACCAACAATGTAGAACATAATAAGAAGAAGCTTTATAAGTTTTTTAAAAGCTATAACCTTTCGATCACGATAGATAGAAATGATAGAGCGGTTAACTTTTTAGATGTGACTTTGGACTTGGTCACTAATAGTTTTAAACCCTTCCATAAGCCTAACGAAATACTTTCTTATGTTAGTCCCAATTCTAACCACCCCAAGTCTATGATAAGCTCTATAATTAACGGTGTATCTAATAGGATTTCCACACTATCTAAGGACGTAGGAACATTCAATGAACATGCGGAGTACTATAATAATGCCCTAGCAAATTCAGGTTACTCTAGTAAAATGCACTATAATAATAGTAACCTTAGAAAATCTCCGTCTACTTTTAATAATAGTAACATAATATCACATAACATGGCCATGAATGGGAGTAGCAAACATAGTAACCGTAAAAATTATATAGGTGTATCTGAACCCATCCATAAGTTAACCCACCGGACTCGTAATAGTGAGTATAATACCTCTAGGAAACAAGTTGAACCCCCTGAGCGCTCACACATTGGTGATAATTTTGCTGGATCTTATTCTACTAATAATGTTGCTCCTACTGATCCTATCATTGGCCCTAATCCTTATGATGGGATTCCGGACAGCAGCGGATCTACTGGAGGTAGAAACTGTAATAGACTTAACGAAATTTTGGCTGATTCTATGAAGGCGGCTTTAACTAATCCTTGTAGTAACCTTAGTCTCGATGGTGGGATATTTGATAATGGTAGAGTCGGTAAGAATAAAAATAGAAGGCGATTAAATACTTATTTTAACCCGCCATATAATCAGGAAATATCAACTATTATCCCTAGGTCTTTCTTCTCTATCTTAGAGAAATATTTCCCCCTTTCTCATAAATACCATAGTATTTTTAATAAAAATATTATTAAACTTTCATTCTCTACCACCCCTAATATTAATTCTCATTTAGCTAGCACTAACAATAGGAAAATTAGGGATGGATTCTCCTCTCTACATACTACTAGTCTGAACAGATCTGGCAATGCATTACCACCAGAACAGTCCTTATCTAATAGCAATCCTACGTGTAATGCATCACCACTCGAGCCAACCAATAACACCCGGAAGTGCAATTGTAGAGTGAGTGCTAACTGCCCTTTAAACGGTAACTGCCTTTCTAAGAACATTGTCTATGCTTGCGAAGTTATAACTACTTCCTCTAATAGAACTTATATAGGCTCTACATCTAACACTTTTAAGACTAGGTTTAACTCTCATATCTCTAATTTCAAGCATGTTAAGTTTAAGAATTCTACTTCTTTAGCACATTATATCTGGGATCTTAAGGGAGCTAATATACCACATAGCCTTAACTGGCGTTTAGTAGCACGCTCTAACCACCTTTCTACACATACTAAGTTTTGTAATCTCTGTATCCTCGAGACACACTCTATAATCTTCTCTAGCGCATCCTTACTTAATAGAAAGTCTGAGATATTCTCTTCTTGCCCCCACGCTATTTCTAATTCATACTTTTATAATAAACCTAAACGTTCTAGTAGTACAAATTGTACCCATTAGCTGATATATTCCATTATTTATTTTTTAGTTTAGGTTCTTTTGTTTGCCAACATTATTATTATCATAATTGGTTTTTTATGACTCTTTATTCTAGCTCTCATAATCTTTTGGCTACTGTACCATATCTATCTTCTTACGCATTAAATTTTCACTATTACACCTTATGAATGTATATAAGACGACTATATATTTTACGCTATTTATTTTATTTTATTCTTATTTTTATTTTTATTTTTATTTTTATTCTGATTCTTCTTTGGACCCCCCCCTCCCCCATGCGCACATAAACTTATTATCAACCCCTCCAACTTGACTATGATTATATTTACCCCCCCCCACACTCTTTTACGCTCCTTTCTATTATGTAATATAGTATATCGACTATTTTTTATGCCCCTTTGCATCCTCCATATATTTCTTCATTTCTGTCCCTATTAGCCTACCTTAATTCTGCTTAAGTCATTTTTTTAGATATCGTTATGTATATGATAGTAAAAAATTTTCATTCCTTTTTGTAAACATTTGTAACGAAATATTAACATTTATAAAATTTAATGACTTAAACTATAGCTAATATTATACTGCCTTATTGGATAGTTTAAATATTTTTAATATTAATTTATCAAATAGGGTTTTTGAGTCATTTACAGGGGTTGTTTCCTTAGTTTTTACTTAACTACATGTGAGACCTATACGTTTGTTTTTGTTTTTTAATTTCCAGTTTTCGCAACAAAATGGAACCCAAATGGAGACCGTATACGTTTGTTTTTGTTTTTTAATTTCCAGTTTTCGCAACAAAATGGAACCCAAATGGAGACCGTATACGTTTGTTTTTGTTTTTTAATTTCCAGTTTTCGCAACAAAATGGAACCCAAGCTGTTGGTGCGATAGAGTATTTAATAGCATACACAAATCTCTAAACATCTTCGCTAAATGCAAACTGGTTTAGAACAACATTCGATCTCTAACACCTATGATTTACTCATCCTATCTTGTACATTGATCCTCTGGCATTTGAACTTCTCAACGCATCCAAAGAATTTAGTTGCTTTCAAAACATTCTTAATTCCTTCACCTACCCTATTCTTAACGCTCACTCATACTTTATCTAACCTTCTTTCCCTTCTTTGCATTGACCATATATGGAAAAAAATAAAATACCACCCATATCAATGGTCAAAGGAAAAAATGTTCCCCATCACAGCACATAGAATGATAGTGTGCAATTCTTTACCCCCATCCCCTCTCTGGCTAACCTTCTCTACTTATCACAGTAACAGAATGTATTGTATCTTTTTTTTTAAATGTATATAATATTTTTAAATCGAATATATCATTTTTGAATTCTACGACATGCTGGAAAGACGCTACCACAAACAATTTCAAGCTTTCTGAAGATGTGTAATAATTATGTACTGCATATGATTGAGCAATATATATATATATTGTAGTCAGTATAAATAGACTATTATATTAGACAAAGAAACATGTAAGCGCCAATAAATTCTTTCTCTCTTTTCTCACTGATGTCCACGTTTTTCTTGGTGCAAGATCACTAATCAAAGTAGTACTCAATGCATAACGGAAGGCAGAGATGGTATATTGAGGAAGAACTTGCAGGAATTCGCTATCGTATGCTTCTTCCTATATATATATATATATATATATATATATATATATATATATATATATATATATATATATGTGTGTGTGTGGGTGTGTATGTGTGTGTGTGTGTGTGTTTGTGTGTATGTCTGTATAGGAAGAAAGTATTCCACGGTGAACTCATGCATATATATATATAAATCACAGTTGTACCAAACATATTATGACCTATCCCCTCTCGATCTCTCTTATCTGGTATCACCTACCCCCTTTTCTCCCCCCTCTCTCTCTCTCTCTCTGTCTCTCTCATATTCCACCACCTCTTAATTGCTCAGATACAAACCTGACTCTTCTCTGTGTACTTGTTGATTGGCTTCATTTAAATAGATATTGAAAATATGATTCCGAATATTAAACATTAAACGTTATTATTAGATTTTTGTTGTACGGCAGATTGGAGGTATTGTTACGGTATTGGACAACATTCTTTTCAACATAGAGTTACAACACTAAGTTCTGAGTTCATATCCCTCCGACGTTCGCTTTACTTTTCATTCTTACGTGGTCGATAAAAAACTGACACTATTTAATAGGCTTTCCCCTCATACTAACATCGATAACCCTGTGCCTAAAACAGAATTCATTATTAGATTCTGGTAAACTATTTAACGTTTCATCCAATTTCAGTTTCCGGTTAGAGTTTGGAAACACACAAAATTATCTTCATTAAACTCTACGAAATAAGCTCATCTTTCAGTAGGTATAATTGATTAAAACCCTTAAACGTATCACCCACAGTGTGTTCCTCATCCGAGGACTAAAATCAGCAAATGAAGCATATTGAAAGTGTAATCAAAATAGATGGTATTAAATAGAATGTTAATATTGTTATTGTTTATTATTGTAGTAGTACTAAAATTGTTCTATATTTCGTTCTTATATCGTTTCTGTTTAGAGAAGTATCTCCTTAATACTCCAACCAGTTATTGGACGAGACAACTAATCATAAGTTAGTCGATATATATTTCCTAGCTTATAAATATAATTCCTCTATTTTCTTTACTAACATTTGTATTTCGAAATCTCTTGCTAGCTGTCCGTTCATGTGTTCATTATTATATATTCATGACAACTGACACATTAAATTAAATCATTGACATTACTGTGTATGTAATTTCTACGCTTTAATATAAGTGCAAATGTATACGTGCAATTGCTTCGCTAACATTTCATAGGCAGTTATCTCTATAGTACAGAATACATTATGTCCGCTCACTCTTGAGGGCTACTGGTAACATGTAAACCAGTACAACATGTCGCATGGTCGGGTCGTCGGCGACTAAAATGGCAACCCCACCAAGTTTACCTGGTGAGGAGGGTGATTTTGGACACCCTGCAGGACAAAAAACAAAACCTGACAAAGGGCGGAAGAACTCATAAGAGTCAACGGCCATCGCAAAATGTGTAAATACACATGTACATATGTATGTGAATGTATATGCGTGTGTTTATGCCTGGGGTGTCAGAGAGGGGCATGTATCTCTGTAGGGAGGGATAGCCAAGCTCTTTTCAGAACAGCTTGTCCTGCATTGCGTCCTACCTGATCTCAGCTCTCACCTGTGGTCCCAAGAAGCTGTAGCGTGCGACAGCAGCCACACCCCTGTAAACCGCCTTGGCTGGCGGGCCGAACCAGGTTGAGGGTAGCTGGACGGGTCTGAAACCGCCCGGTGAGTTAGATAGGGGGTGCCTACCCCTGCATGCGAAGACTGGACACGTCGGAGAGAGTGGAGGAGGACAACATCGTCGCAACGGTCACAAAGGTGGCGACAGCAAGCGGTGTGGAGCGCTAGGGCAAGGCACGGCACTACAGACGTCGTCGCACTCCACTGCAGCCAAGGAAGTCCCTGGTCGTGACGGTCCTCCGTACCACCGGATTCTGGCTTCTGCGGCCGAGTGAGTGGGACCGTCACTGTGCACTGGCCCTCCCACTATAAACCTTTCCAAACAGGTTTCTTCTTTAGCGTGCACTCCCAAAGCTCTTCGGCGATGGGCGAGATGGGGAGGTAACTTCTGGGAGTTGCGGGTCTAACTCCGGTCTCTTGCCTTGCCTCCACTGTCCCCGGACCTGCAAGTCAAGGATCGGCCTCCACAGCCACCTTCGTGCCCACGGCAGACGGGAACAACATCAAAGAAGATGTCATCATCGTTTACGATGGACAACCAAGAAGACAGAAGACATTCATGGTGCAATAGTGAAAAGAGGAGAAGTAACACAACCTATGGGCAGGTTCATCATTTCCAGTAAAACCTTCCATCCAACCGACCCCTTTTAAAGCTGTTTTTTCTTACTTAATTATTTCACGACTAAGTGCCTATATGTTGTTGCCTAATCTGCTAGAAATAGCAGCCAATTGCCTCTTAATTCAAAACCTATTATTTCAAAAGGATGAAACGTCTTTGTTTATGGTTGTGCTCAGTGAAAATTAATAAAGAGGAGTTCAAAAAACAATACTAGCTTTTTTAAAATTATATCTCCATCTGATTCATGTAGACACAGGTCATCACTAGGCAACGCATACTTAAAGCAAACTATATTCTACAGGAAAGTTTATATAAATATTCGATAAGCCCAACCGCTTTAAGGTATACTGAATCTAACAATTGTGTCTCTGTGAGAATAATTATATTTATGTTATATCGGCTCAGTTCTCTTGCAACAAATACGAGTTGCAGTCGTATATAATTTCTTTAGAGCCAACAACATCCACAGCTTCCAACAAAATATGTATATTCTCGCAAGGCGTTTGTAATGTTACCTTTGTTTTAGGAGCTCAGAATGAAAGTTGTTACCAAGTTCAGAATTTGAAACTATACCACATATCTTTAGCTGAAATGTAGCTAATATTTACATGATGAAAACAGCTGTTTCTCCCGAAGTATTTTTAATTTCTGTTATTGGCAACCTTCGGAGAAATTAAGTAAAAACAAAAATCTTCCTATATATTCCATTTTATATTCTATGATATACTGCATTATATATTTCGATTGGTATTTTGTTAAATATTTCAATATGTGAAATATTTCAATTTTTTCAGTTATATTGTATTGCATATATCATTAAATATGGAATGATATATGCAAAAATATATTTCATTATATATTTCAATACATTTTTCATTCACCATTTCATTATGAATTTTATTAATAAATTTCAATGAATATTTCATTATACAATCCAATATATATTTCATTATATAGTCCGTATATTTCGTTATATAGCCCATTAAAGTGAACACGTTTGACTTTATCACCAAAAAAGCTTTTACAAAATTTCAAAGACATTTACTTACGTATAATAGATGAATGCATCATTATAAACTACAAACACTACCCATAGATATAGTCAATCCCATTGAAACCATCCGATATGCAGAGTCAAATAAAACTGTGAATTGGATATTTAAGCTATGTTTATGTCTTTCGATTTATCAAATACACTTTTACAGAACGAAATGGACCTCTGTCGATATGGCCGTTGAGTTTACTCTTGCTGGATGAACAGAATAGGCTGAACCTGAAGTTAACAGGTAACTGGCATAGCTTCATAGATAAACATGACTATAAACATAATGCTCCTGGATATTAAACATGTCACAGCATATGTGACAAGTTTCGCCATTTGAATTACAGTCAGGGTTAATCGGACGAGGTACCAAGCTGTTCACCATTACCAAATCACATTTACAATCCAACACTTGCGGAGGATGGAAGGCAGTGGGATCGAATCAAGAAACTAGTGATTGCAATATAAACTTCTTAGCCATTCAGCCATGATGGGTTCAGACACGCACCTACTTATACAAAGACACATACATATATACCTACATGCATATAAAGCCTACTCGCTCACGATCTCTCTCACACACACACATATATACGCACACATATACACACACACATATATACACACACACACACAAATGCACACACACACACATACATACACATACACACACGGTCCTGTAGAAGCTTTTTCTATATTAAACATTTATACTCTGCACTGTGTTGAGTACCTTTCTTACTGTGGTTACCACCGATTGAACCCGGGATAACTTATCTTATATATATATAAAAATTGTTTCTACATTTGGCACAAGGCCAGCAATTACCCCAGTGCATTTGTGCTGCTTTATTTTATCGACCTGTAAAGATGAAAGGCAAAGTACACCTCGGCGGGATTTGAACTCAGACCGTAAATGGCCATAACTCTATGCCGAAACGTATGACCGGCCGTCGAAGAAACAACATCCCCCCCCCACCCACTCACCCACCCACCCACCCCCTGTATGATGGAATAGAAATCTTTTTCGAGGAAAGTATTGGATTTTTCCAAATTTAAAGTTTTCTTAGTAACTT
This sequence comes from Eledone cirrhosa, assembly GCA_964016885.1. NCBI lineage: Eukaryota > Metazoa > Mollusca > Cephalopoda > Octopoda > Eledonidae > Eledone > Eledone cirrhosa. Next base: position 125,054,414 of record OZ024742.1, read on the forward strand.
CCAATGTTTATTTAAGATTTTGCCGTCTGAAGAGCTCAAGCTATTATAACTGATAGTCCCCAGTGAAATATGTATAAGGGAGTGTTAAATAAACAGGAATCAACTGAATATGGCCTCCGATCTTTTATTAATATATAATGTTCCGACTAGCACCATTTATACAGGCCGTTAAGCGCTTCTTTTTACTTGCTTCACAACCGACAGACCATAATGAGGTCCGCACATCTCTGTTCAGTTAACCCGATGCTCTAATCAAATATATATATATATATATATATATAGGTTTGTTGGTTCACCACTGGATAGAACTGGTCATTCTCTATAGTCAACATTGATGTAATATTAGGGAGAGCACTCGACGTAATGCAACTCACCCGTCTTCGTTTGTGCAGTTGGTGGTGCGAGTAAGAGTTAATTATTATGAAATAACAGGAGGCTGGACTGGTGTAATTCCTTAAAGGTTTATTATACTGTGAACATTTCAATGACCGGGTTCAGTATGAATCCGTTGAGCTCATCAGGTATTCGAAATTTAACAGAGGAATATAATAGACACAATCCATGGGGCTGAAAAGGCAGAGAGACAAGAAAGCGGCCAAACATTTAGCAATTTCTAGTCCGGCCGGCCGCCTTCAAGTGAGGACTACTAAGTCTTCTTATGTCTTTCTGGTGAAGTGGCGTAAGTTTATAGTGTACTACTACCACCCCGGCATGGACAGAGGCTAGCGGTGGGATCAGGTCAGAAGTGCTAAACAGTTGCAAGAAATATATTTTTTCAAAAACCATTTATCTTTAACAAAGCTATATATAGTGGGCACCTGTACAGTATATTTTTCATTGTAGGGTCAGAAATTACGGCTAACGATTAGAAAAGTAAAATTTTTGTTTAGAATTAAAAAATGTCATTTAAGATGAGATTAGAAAAGTAAGATTTAGGTTTAAAGTTGGGAGATTTATTTAAAGAATTTACAGAAGGAGGCGTTTATGAAATGGTTAAGTGTATTATTGATAGTCACGATAAAGTTTCAGGGTAGAATATAAAGTTAAGATTAAGATTAAAAAGTAAGATTAAGCCCATGTTTGGCGGTCAGTAACCAGCGACGTAGCGGACTCCCAGCCCACTCAGGGCCCAATGGCGTGTCAACCGTTCCAGTATTTTCGTCTACCGAAAGAAAGGGAAATTTATTTTTCCGAGCACTACACGAGTGTTAACTGTCTCAAGCGCCGGGGGTGCTAGTGGGAAGCCCGCCACCGTCTGATGATCATCTTGTATACCAAACGATTATTATTTATTCACACTGTTGGGGGATTTAGCTAAAGGGCTAGTAGAAGGAGGCATGATAAATTTTAAAGTTATGATTAAGCTTAGAATTTGAAAGTAGTGTTTGGCGGTCAATAACCGTTGGCACGGCGGATTCCAAGCCCGCCCAGAACCCAAGGGCGTAACAACCGTTCCGAGTATTTTCGTTTACCGAAGGAAGGGGAAATTTATTTGTCCAAGCAATCTAGGAAGGCTGGTCGACCCAAGCGCCTGGCGTGCAATCAGGAAAGCCGCCATATCAGTCGGATCATCGCGTGTACCAAACGATTATTAGTTATTCACACCCGTGGTGTGAAGTTTAAAAGTGAAAAAATCTCATAAAATGGGTAAGAATACTATAATTAGTACCCAGTTATCCCGGGTTATATGTGGTGTGATTCCTGAGTAGGTATGGGGAGTGATTACAGATAAACAGATATAAATGGTACAGAGAGTAATAGTCTAGGGGCGTGTACTAATTTTAGGTAACAGATGAGTACAAGGATAAGTATATAAGGAGAGTAAAGTGAATAAATACATAAATAAAAACATAAATAAAAGGCATACATACACAGGGTGGTAATTGTGGGAGTAAAAATGGAAGTAAATAAAAGCATATCGAAGAAATCAAAATACAGAAGAAATAAAATACAGATCAAGGTGTAGCAAATAAACAATAGATAACATGGTTGGAGAATACAAGGTATAAATATAGATATAGAGGATGGAAGAGTTGGAGTGGTATCAGGTGATAATCAGTGTAGGATCGAGTCTTAATTTTCAATGTGAATCCCAAAACCTTGAAATATAGGATAAAGAATTTAGTCAATACAATACAGGGTATAGTAGAATATGTTGCATTTTTGAAGAATCTATGAAGTCTGATGGAGTTTGAGATTGTTCCTGACATTTATATTAATAGGCGGTGGATTAGCAGTATCGGTAGAGGGTCGGACGCCATGCTTTGACGCATAGAGTTACGGCCCTTGCCATTCTGAGTTCAAATCCCGCCGAGGTTAACTTTGCCTTTCATCCTTACGGGGCCGATAAAATAAAGTACCAGTAATACACTGGGTAATTGCTGGCCTTGTGCCTAACGTAGAAACAACTATATATATATATTTATCTATATATGTCTAACTGCTACGTACATACCTACCTATACCTCTTTAACAATTCATATATCTGAGTATATGCGTTTATATGTATGAGTGGAAGAAAATACTGAATAAGTGTTAGAATTAGTTGACGTACTTCAGACAGGTCAGTAAATTGTGCCAATCTCTAGGTGAATAAATATAGAATTAGAAATGTCAATTTACACTGCGTCGTCAAAGGAAGCATTTCTGAAAAAAAATCTTCATGCATTATTTCAATAATCGAATGTACTAAAGGGAATTTTGCTTTTATAAGCAAGTTTTGGTGAGTCTTAGATCCTGAGGTGAGCTTCTGGCAATTCGTGATTACAAGTACGTCTCGTATTATATTTGAATCATCAATATAGCTTTCATATTTAACAAGTTCCTTGCTACTTGTTTTCTGAATATTCAATCCACCAGCTGCAGAAATTGCAGATATGTACTGTGACACATATGTAGAGCGAGCAGTAATCTGGCAGGAGGAGAAGGCGGCTACATGAATTTAGATTCCCGGTTGGATATGATTTACTTATATTTCCCGATAACATCTAAAATCATAGTAGTGGCGACCTGATTTTACTTTGATTACTATTATAAGATGTAGTTCCATTGTTCAGTTTAAATACTCTACAAAATTTGTTTTCTGATGCCAGCACGTGAATATTTATTTATATCCACGTAGTGATACATTGTCACTGGAAAAGCCTGTGTTTCACTGTAGAGTTCTAATGGTTCGAAACAACTCTTCAGTCGCTACTATAAATATTTCGATGTTCTTCCCACATACCTACAGTTCAGATTAAATCAATCTTTGCCACAAATCTTGTTTTAACTCCTTACTGGATTGCAAATCTACATTTAATTGATGAAAACATTCGAGTTGATACCTCTCTTTGCCTCGACGAGATTTGATTACCATCAGACATTGAATCGATGACATCATATCCCCCCCTCTTCATTGGAAGGATAAATTTAATTAATTGAATTGTTTTCGCTCAGTAGTCTATTAGCACTCACTCAAGTACATATAAAAGTAGTAGAGTAGGCGCTAACATGCTTAATGTATTGATCAAAGAAGATTTAATTAATTAAAATTACACACACACTGAAAAGAGCCAGTTATTATCTTAATTACTAACTCTAGTTAAGAACTATGCACCAGACAAAGCCGGTATTTAAATTAAGAAACACTAATTAAAAATAAAATGCTATGGCGAGTTTATCTGAACTTTTGGCAGTATAGTGGCAATTCAGCCGTGAGACACAGACTAACCATTAGTCTCAGATCTAAATACGTATATATGTTTTACAATGAACATCATTAGTGAAAATTGTCGTACTCACGCGTGGCATTGATACAATGTGCACATTCAACAATAGTACAAATAACACCAGTCAATTAGACTTTCAATATAAATATTGCTCAATTGGGAGTGTTATAGATCATAGAAGATGAACCAGTTTTGTTCCAAGAGAAACTGCAGATAGGCAGCCTACGGGAAGCCACCAGATTCCACCCAGTGTGAACGTTCACAAAGGTGCCTGGTAAAGGATTCCGAAAAAAGAACTTGAAACAAAACTGATCCGACAATCTATCTATGCAAGACTTTAACATCAACCCTTAAGGACCTTATGGAAACGATGCAAACTATATGTTTTAAATTTGCTCTAGAGTGAACGATCAACGGACACTCAAATATAATTCCCGGAGACTTTCACGTGACAAAGCCCAAAGATCGCGAATCCCTTAAAATCACAATTAATCAACAAAAATGAATCGCATTTGAAGCGGAAATTGCACGGAAATTAAAATGAACTCAAACGTTTCCATGGAATTGAAACGGCAAAAGAAGAACTCAGGGTTATGAAAAATACAAAAGCAAATCCTAAAGCGTTCTCTAAATGATCAATGAATCTTTCTCAGTATATTATAAGATAGGATCATAATTCTATAAAAATTGCTTAGTGATTGCAGACCGCTAAAGGGTATGTGAAATACTGAGGATTTATATGACATTTCATGTATCATGCTATGCGCATATCGCCAAGATGGTGGCATTCAAGACAGGTAAACAAGGAACAGTCTTCGTTCTGTGGAGGATACTTTTCCTCAGCAGCCAGTAATATTGCTCTTATCTATGGACACATCTCACCGGCAAATTAACTGCGGTATCTGAAATAATCCAACTAAGCTACACAAAGAAGATTTCTTTAATGAAAGAGATGAGATACTGGAAGATAAAAAATGAATTAAGTCTCTCTGGAACGAAAGTATGAAATATATGTAGGTACGATATGGAAGACACATGGAAGATCCTGGAAGGGCTAGCAACAAACTTTGGCATCCGGAGTTACGCAAACTCTTCAATAGGATGCCACTGCATTGTGCAAAATTACCGACATACAAAACCTAGAGAAAGGATCGGATGCAGCGATAGTTTGGTGTTAAAGCACACAAGTTTTTTTTATTTGTTACCAAAGGCCTAAGATGAATGTTTTTAAGAGGCATCTTATAATACCATCATTTAAGGTCCAGCATAAACAAACGCCTGGTAAGAAACACAAATGAGGCAACAGTTAAACACCTCCATTCTTCAATGGCTTACCAAAGAAGTTGTGTTAGAGAAAGTGTAGCAAATATAGTGGTGTTCCATCATGGCCTCATGCCATGGGCTGGAACACAAAGGTATAAACGAGTACATCACACACAGATACACACACACACACACACACATACACACACATACACACACACACACACACACCTTTTATGTATATATATATATATATATATACATAAAAGGTGTGTGTGTATCTGTGTGCGATTCATATTGTTTCATTAATTTTATTGATATACCTAATTAATTAATCTAGTAAATCGGTAGAAGTATACTGTTTTTTTTAAATTTACTTCAGTTAGTATTAAGTAAGACAATGTGTGACACATTATTACACTCTCATATACGCAGAAAGCATATTGCAGTTGTGTGATTTCGTAAATCTATTATACTTCACTCCTAGTAGTAATTCTAGTTGAGTGCATATTTTTGATATGCATGTGTATTTTTCCATTAACGTTCTTCCCGGCAACACAGATGCGGTACCGTGACTTGTTTTCCCACTGATGTCAAACACACGCAAACAGAGCTTGCTACTGACAGCATGACGGATGCCTGAAAATATATCCTACTATTACGTTGTTCACTTGATGGACATTGCTCTCTGAAGAACAACATGCCAATTCTGGGCTGTTACGGAACTGTTGTAGGAGTATGCATTTATTTACATAACTGATACTAACATTTTGGCATTACTAAAACCTACGCTGGCTTGTGTTTATATCAATATTTATGATACATTTTTCATAATTGATTTGGTTGATATTAGTTGTATTGATTTTATTGATAACCCTAATTAATTTGTTCAATGATTGCCACCACACAACTAGATCTGTATGAGTATGTTTCTGGAATATATTTCAGTTAGCATTGAATGAGTCTGTAGCAGGGTGTTACAATACCATAGGTACGTAAAGGATCCTGTGATATGACATCCTAGTAATATGGCAATATATAATTAAACAGATCCAGCCTAGTCCATTTCTGATTTTCCTTTCTTAAATCGTTTGCTATTGATAGAATATTTTATAGTCCCGTAAAACCTGGGGTTGTCGTTAGTGTGCTGCATGACAATATGGCGTTTCTATGGCATTTTAAAACCTCGTGGAGCCCATCTTCGCTCTAGATCAGAATACAGCAGATTTTTCCAGATTTTTTTCCGACGTTCTAAAAACCTTTTCAATTCGCAGCCTTATACTCTTTTTAAAAAATTCACGATTTGGGAGGGATTTTGCTGCAATATTTAGCAGTTTATCTAATCAACTACAACAGGCATTCCTTACTTATGTCGCAAATGTAAAATGAGAAGCGGATTATCATGAAATATTTGCCAAGTTTTGTAACTTGTGTCCGCTATTAAGAGCTATATAATTATATGTAACTAGTTTTCGTATTCGTAACTAATATCTGGATGGTTATTGGATATTGGGAAGAATATAATCGTAAAGCGATTCACGTAAACAAGCTGGTAATGGAAGAAGATGTTAAATTATGAGAAATAAATTGTTGTTGCTATTATTGTTTAGCTGCAGGTCGGTTCTGATTGATTAGTGATCAAAATGATTACTTCCGCCAAGATCATGTTTGTGTGTGTGTGTTCATTTTATATATTCTTAACATATATAGATAAATAATATTTAATGATCCCCCACCCCACCCCAATATATGCATTAGAAGGGATATAGTTTCAGTTATTATATGAGTGAAGCTTAAAGAAGTGCTTCCGTTACTTATCTTAGAATTCTTAAGGAAAGGAACATACAAATCCTACGATAAATCATGGATTTAATGCACACAGAAACACATGCATTCATAAATACATGCATACATACATATCTGCATATATACTTGCATACATACGCACAAACATTCAAACCTGCACGTATAAATATATATACATGTGTGTTCGCACGTGTGCTTGTATATGTATGTACATATGTATGTCTGCGTGTGTGTGTGGGCATATGCGCGTGTCTGCGCATGGATGTATGAGTGTGTGTGTAAGTGTGTGTTGTGCATGTGTGTGAGTGCGTGTGAGTGCGTGCGTGTTTTCTGTATCTCTGTGTTTTATCCCAAACTTAATCAAAACTTACGTTTGATAGACTGTTATATTTTGAGTGATATTTGTATGATATTTCTAGCAGATCGGGATTATACAGGGAATGGCAGTATCGGTAGAGGGTCGGACGGACGCATAGAGTTACAGCCCTTGCCATTCTGAGTTCAAATTCAGCCGAGGTTAACTTTGTCTTTCATCCTTACGGAGTCGATAAAATAAAGTACCAGTAATGCACTAGCGAATTGCTGGCCTTGTGCCAAAAGTAGAACCAATTATACAGAGGTTCTTTTGTATCCATATTGAACTCGTAAAATGGAAGTAAAATTACATAGAAGGTAGTACTAGGCATATTTTCAAGCATCAGTATGCAGAGCGAATTTTGCGAGAACTAAGTATATAAATATATATATATATATATATATATACGTCTTGATTCTACGAAGCAGGTTTTCCTGATAGGAAAATCTGCTTCGTAGAATCAAGACGTATCTGAGGACCTTTCGATTTTCAGAGTCAAGTTCGATCATCACATCGATCGTCCCTCGAGTTGGTCGCCAGAGAAACGATTGTAATATGTCCAATAAATTCCATTCGTCGCAACTCTGATTCGCTTTATTCTGTGATGTCATTCTCTGCTCTATGAGAGCATCGAGTGCTCATACGGCCTACCGCATACGGACGCTTTAAGCATCCAACACCGATTATATATATATATATATATTGTGTGTGTGTGTGTGTGTGTGTGTGTGTGTGTGTGTATGTGTGTATGTGTATATATGCACAATTTTGATAGGTTTCAGCCCAGTATTGGCTAAGACCATATCTAACTTAATAGCGCCACCTGGCACAATCTTCCAATTCCTGATTTTGATATTATGGCACAGTCAAGTAGAGAATTCTTGTTTTCAGAGAGGTACCCGATATTTCTTGGAGGAGTTTAACCGATTCATCTTTGAATTTTATGGGATCTGTTTCTGTTTTCATGAGTTTTAGTGTAATGTTAAAGAGATCATGACCAATGGAGGTGAAACAGTTGTGCCGTGATATGAGAGGTGAGTTTGAATCTTGTTGTGGACGGATATATATATATATATATATATATATATATATATATATATATATATATATATATATATATATATATATATATATATATATATATATATATATATATATATATATATATATATATATATATATATATATATATATATATATATATATATATATATATATATATATATGATTGGTTAATTATTTATGGCTGTTTAATAACGTCTAGTCGAGAGCTTTTCATTCGGAATGTGTAACGGAATTGATTTCCTTCGTTCACATTTTGAATTTGCCCGCCAAAAACCGGCTGTTACTTCCCCTGTTGGAAATAACACGTAACAGTGAAATACTGAGGGCTGCCAACGGTAGCAGTTCGACATTACATTCCACACCGGCTTGAGGCATAGAACAAAATTTCCTGTTGATGACGTGAATCCACTTTTCGATCATGCAATACCACAGGCTTATATATTACGTAAGTTAGACGGATGAAAACGATTTCATAGAAACCTATCGCACGTATTGCAAAATATCGTTCGATATGTCCAGGTCAGTTGTCTAACCTGATTAGGCTTTTCGTTGATTTTGGTATTGTGTGGCTACGTCTATCTGCCGCAATTTTCAATTTGTCAAGCTGTCTAAACGTATGTTGTTACTCTAAGGCCTACTACCTTATTGAGTACTTTGCTGCTCATTCCTAATTGTAGGTCGTTAGCTTGGCCACAGCCAAAGCTTCGAGTTTCCTAAACTTCCACATGTATATGTATATATGTATATATATATATATATATATATATACGCATATTCATATATATGCATGCATATATACACTCACACGAATGGTGACAGACAAAAGATCTGCCCTCTATTGGATCAATTGGGTAAGTTTGTGGAATGTCATCCTTATTTACCGTCATATGTCTTCTAAGAGCAGAAATTGACTAGCAGATGTATTTGCACACCACCCATACTGTCTCAGCAACTATTGGAGGGATAGAGCTGCATACAGTTGGCTTTCATGTGATATTAAATGAGTGATGTACCCTGATTTAGAGAGCACTAGACGACCACACAGTTCACAATTACAACTCCCTATGTTCTTATTGATTTTTATACTGTGGTCTTTTCAAAGCTGACGTTTCAGTTTTTCATGGTCAACACGTCTCTCATCAAACATTCTGCAGCCTTCCTTCACGTGTCCTCCCCATTCAACCCTCTTTACCCTCTTTAAAGCAAACACTTCGCAGTTCTGAACATCAAACTGTAGATTCTATATGTCGTCTTTCTGCAATCTTTATACATTTCACATAAATTATGCTGAGTGCAATTGAATGCAAAATAGCTGTTTTGAGAATCTTTCCTCATTCATGCACACATCATGGCCAACCCAACGCATTTGAGATGATATGATGGCAGATTCAATGCTCGTGCTGGGGATTTGTGTGTCAGGTATTTGTTATCGCCCTTTAATGTTTGGGATTAGTCTTAAACACTTCTGAATAAAATGTTCAAGCATATGAAGCTATCTACGATGTACTGTCCAGGTTTCCGAAGAGCACAACAGAGTACACAGTATGCATACCATGTACACTCTAATTCTGGTTTTGACAGGGACACCTTGATCCGCCCACACTCAATTTTCAAGTTTTCTGAAGTCTACAGAGGCCTTCTGAATGCGCAGTTATATTTCTACATCCAGCAAACCATCTCCCAACAATGCACTGCCCAGGCAAACAAAAGTCTCAACTACATCCAACCTATTTCCATGCACCATTATATTTGGTTGAATATGTGCTTCCCTGGAGGTGGGGTGAACATTACCTTTGTACTTTTCAGATTAATGTTCATACCAATGGCATTACAAGAAGCTACAAAACAATCCATGATGTGTTGCATGTCATTTTGAGAGTGAGCCAGAAATTCAACATCGTCTGCAATCAAAAGTTCTGTAATTAGTATTTGGAACAAGTTAGACTTGAAATTGAGCCTAGTTAGGTGAAACACTCCTCCTATAGTTCTAACATACACCTTTTGCACAGTCCTGGAATCCATATGCCAGTGTGGAATCCGGCATTCTTCATATTTCACGCCATTATCCACTGGGACTTCATTGGATAATTTTCGATTCAAGACAATCCGAGCCTCCATATTTCTGTGCAGTCGGAGGAACATATCGATACATGTTCACCGTATCAAATGCCTTTGTCTTATAGATAGAATGTTGATACAAAGGAAACTGCTGCTAAATACATTTCTCATGTATCTGCCTTGCAGAGAGGATACTATTAATTGCCCCTCTGCCAGTTCTAAGTCCACTTTGTGATTCGCGGATCACTATAGGACAAATTTAATCATCATGCTGTTCAACAATTATCTAGTAAGAACCTTGCCCACAGATTCCAACATCATCGCAAATTCCTTTATACAATTTACCTTTAAACAAGTTCACCAAGATACCATATATCTAATATTGTGGTATAGGAGTGCCAACCCAGCACTCTGATGAGATGGAGTATTATGTGTGTCATTTTCTTATTACTAACCTTCAGCAATTCGACGGGGACTCCACTCCATCTGATCCAGGTCCCTTGCCTGGGTTTAACTGGTTGATGGGCATTTTAACCTTATTATAATCTGGTTTTCGATCCATTGTAAAATTTACAACACATTGGGGGGGGGGGCATCTAGCACTTCATGATCAACTGATGATGGATTATCAAATAAATCAGTGAAATATGGCCAACGCTTAAGGATGTTCACTGATTCCTTGATGGCAGTGTCATCTTTGGATCTTGTGAAAACAATTTATTTTTAAGCCTTCTCAGCTAACCTGCTAAGGAGGCTTCATACTCATTGTAAGTCTTTTTAATAGCAGTTAGATTCTTAGGGCTCTGTCCCAAAAATGTACATGAAGAGCATGTTTCTTTTTTAATAGTTGGCAGAAAACCTGATTATTATCATGAAACCATCTTTCTGGTTTTTTTTGCCCTTAATCTAGGTTCTTCTGCTCCTGTGGTATACAATTGATCGCTGATGTTTATCCACATTCCATGGAAGTCAATATTATTCAAGCGTTTATTCAAACTCTCACGTATCTCTTGCTGTTTTAACATTCCAACATCAATACACTTCACTGTTTTGACCCCAAACATACGAGTCCACTCCGCGCACGTAACTGAAATATCCCCCAAACCATCTTATGGTCTGTGTTGCATTTTGCACTAGGCATCAACCGCACGTTACAGGCATCATTCAAGTCACATCTCCGGCTTACTATGAAATCTATCATGTGGCCATCTTCTGACCCTGCGTGTATCCAGTTAACTTTACGGTTTTTTTTTAGGGTGGGGGAGATCTTATTGAAAATGGCTAGATTGAGTTCCGAACAGAGCTTAAGTAACTTCAGACCATTGTCATTCATCTTACGAATGCTGTAATAGCCACGTGCGTCCCATGTGTCATGGTATCTTCCAACTTGGGTATTGAAATCAAGAATTATCAGTTTTTCTTCAACTGCAGTGGATGTTAATTTATCAATACGCAGCAATTCATAGACCATAATAATACTTTCTTCACTGGACTGCAGAGTTGAGGCATAAAACGGCAAAACGGTTGCATATTACCCACATGCAAGTGGAATGCACAAATTCATTATACGGTCACTGATCTTAGAGGGACATCCTAAATGTTGTGCTAGCGTATCTTGCACTGCCAAACCTACACCGACATCTCACCGTTCTCCTTTTGGTTTCCCTGTCCAGAAAAGTGTGAAATCTGAAGTTGGTTCAGTCAGCAGATCAAACCCTGCGAGACGTCTTTCTGACAAGGCGGCAATATCTATATTCAATCTTTGGAGTTTGTTCATTACCAGTGCGTTTCTTCTTTCTAGCCGGTTTCATGTGTTTTGATTCAAAAGGGTTCTAACATTCCAGCAGCAAATATTGAGTTTCACTCGACTTTACATACACGATTTATTATATCCTTTACTTTTGTCTGTGCTGCTTGAATGAACCGACGATACTGTAACAACAGCTCAGGTTCCTTCACTCCCAGTGGATTATCTGTTTACCTATCTTCGGGCCACCACACCTGCAGATAAGTTGCGATAATTCGATGACTTTCTCATATACTCAGACTAAGGTTTTATTCCAATTGAAAGTTAAAACAAAACTATATACTAAAAGAATTATTTAAAAGTTTTAAAAGTTATTTTAAGGTATTAAAAGTTTTTTAAATGTTTTATTATGGTTTTTAAAAGAAATAAAAACTTAAGGTGTGTAAATATGTATATGAATAAACATATTTACACACCTTACGCTTTTTATAACTTTAAAAATCATATTAAAACATTTTAAAAACTTTAAAAACCTTAAAATATGTATGTATGTATATATATATATGCATATATGTATGTATATATGTATATATACATACATATATGCATACATATATGCATACATACATATATAAACCTCTAAAGGGAGATGTACATATACCAGGGGGTTGACATTAGCGCAAATCATATTGGTCTCCAACAACAAAGACACACACTTGGCAAAAATCTACCGACCCATTGCATGCCAAAACTTAATGTATAAGGCCTCCCAGAACCTATTTCCCCAGCATCGCTGTGACAGTAATATTATCATCACAGATGAGCAAGCATTTAGGAAGAAAGGCATTTGGGGGTGTGCTGAACAATTCCTAATTAACAAAGCCTCGATGTCAAAGGTGCGACAACATAGGAGCAATATGGTTTCAGTCAGGCTAAACTACAGGAACGCATTTGATTGTGTTCGTCTCAGATAATATTCTCACAGCCATAGAGAACCAATCTGCTTACGGTATTTTCAAAGGATATAGGAACGAAGTTTATCCGGGATAAATGTTCATATATGATTGTAAAACGGGAAAAGCTACAGGCCAATCTAGCAACTTTTTTATCAATGGCCTAACGAGGAATGCTACAGATACCTAAGAATAGATCAGAATATATTCTATGATGGTATCTGTAACAAGGAATGTATAAGCAGGGAATATTACGCCCGATTAAGAAAAATATTTTCATCTGAAATCTCTGTACACAATATAACAGTGGCTCTCAATGTGTTTGCTGTACCTGTCCTAACATCAACGTTTCGAATAGCCGAATGGACGATAGACGGAATCCGTGCAATTAATGTTAAAACCCGAAAAGTCCTGAAATACGCCGGGAACTTCCACATCAACCGTAAAATACACCACCTCAACTTGAAAGGTAAGCATAGAGGCTGTGGCTGAACATCAATCCAGACTAATTGAGTGTCGCATCATATCCCTCCGACAACATCTATGAACCTCCAAGAGAAGGAACCCGTTTATTGATCAAGTCTGTCTACATGAGACGGATAAGATCATGAGAGTTGGGAAGAAACTATTTAAAAGATACGGCCCGCATGATAATCAAATCTTCACAACAAGGGAGACTGCCCAGCAATACCACAGTGAAACCATGGAAGAATAATACTTATCAGCAAAGCATTATGCAGGGATATATTGCCTGTACGATCCACAAAAAGAGTAATATAGATAAGCAAAGTGGTCTCTCTTGGAACAACAAGCGTTATATTGGCTCCGACTTTGAAGGATGCGTTTTTGCAATCCAAGAACAGGAAATTAATACAAAATACCTGATTTAAAAAAGAGATAGGAATGCTGGCAAAACACTTAGATGTGACAACAAATGCACACTCTGCAGAATTAACATCGAAGATGTCACCAATTTCATAAGCAGCTGCCGTAAGATATCATTACAGTACTATATACCTATTTACCTATGAGGCATGATGTGTTGAACAAAGAACTATATAATACAATACGTAGAAATAACAATAAACAAATTAAACGTTACAGAAAAGTGGAGACATGTACATACATTATATGAAAGTGTAATAGTAGAATGTCCCCTTCAAAACAATAAAGTGCATGCATAACACACCAGATATAATGATACGTGTCAGAGAAGAGAAAACATACACAACAGTGGATAGCGCAGCAGATGCCAAAAACAGTATTAAATATTAGCGAAATGGAGAGTATCTATGCTGAACAAATGAGGAATCTGCAGACACTCCACAATGACTATACCTTCAGATTTATACCTGTGTTTATTGAAGCACAGAGATGGGTTAGTAACTGCGTCAGTACAAATCCTGAGAAGCTGAGTTTTACAGAACAGAGGGGAGATAACGAGTTAGGAATCTACTAGTACAATTTATTAATGGAACTGTAAAAATATTTAAAACATTCCAAACAATGTGCATCAAATAACTGCATGTGCACACGAGCCAATACAAATGATATACACAAGCACACATATAGCTAAGAAAATCAACATCCACACATACATATACACATAAGCACGCAGGCAGACATGCATACATATCTACCTAGTTGATATTATCTAAATTCCAAGAGTCTTGTGTCTATGTTAGAAGCCGACAGATTTATTCTACTGGTAAACATGTATAACATTATATAACCAGAAGAACATACACACACTGATATATGTATGTATATATATATATATATATATATATATATATATATATATATGATAGAAAAAACGAGGAAGTTTCGTTTACACGTGAAAATACCTGATCCACCGTAACTGAGCTGTTTCGGATCACATAAAAATCAACATACTGACTTAGTAAGAGTGATGAGGAACGCGTCCCGCATCTGCAACCCCGAAGAATGAGAGAGACGCATATAACACTTCATCCACCTCTTGCAGTTCTCTCGCTACAGTCGGAGGAACAAGATCAGGGTATATAAAGGAGCCAGCACCAAATGGGCAAAGATTGTAGAAAATGATGCAAAGGGGTCTTGCCCCATGTATAGGAGCACATTTTGGAACAGAATAGAAAGGATTGGAAATAAGGCAAATGAAATAAACTCATGTTATGATAGCAATAAATATCAGACTGTAATGTTCATCAATACAACCCCTAGAAACGAACTAGCTTACAGAATTAGAAGGACCCTAGAGAGACAAAAATTAAATATTAAGATAGTTGATAGACCAGGTATTCCCATAAAACGCTAATTAGTAAAACATACCCATTTCAAAGAACCCTCTGCGCTCATCGGAAATTCATAGTCTGCAAGCAAAGCCCGGAAACTAACTGCAAAACAAATAGGAACGTAGAATATAGCATAATATGTACTGAGGGACAGTGTAGGAATAAGGACATAACATACATAGGTGAAATAGCCCGTAGGCTACGAGAAAGGATAAACACTGGCGAGAAATCCAGGATGTGAAAAACTCATTAGTACTCCACCAACATGCCAAAATAGAACATAGGGTCACATTAGAGAACATTGAGATAAAAATGATATCCACACACAAATAGAACAAACAACCAAATAGTGACTAGTAAATAAACACATACATAAATAAATAAGCACCACACACACGGATGTAACGCATGTACAAACTAAGCACACAACGTACAACACACGAAACATGATGGTGTAGGACAGAACAAAGGAGAGACACAAAATAAAAACCTAGTCACTGATGAGGTCACAGAAAGTGTGACGAAAGACCTTCGAAAATATATAAACAACCTTCAGGTTATCGAACCAACCAACCGGAAATTTATAATAAATTGAAGTGAAAATCGGCAGGCGCGTGTGTTTTTATTGGCAACATGACCATCCCAAAGTATAATAATATATGTTTCAACACATGATTTCGGATAAGAAATCTTGCAAAACACATTCAAAATCAATATATATATATATATATATATATATATATATATACACACACACATTCATATACACATACGCATATATATTTACACATGCGCATATATATATATATACACACACGCACATACACATATGTACACTTAGATCGCAGAATTTTCGTATGAACATGTGTATGTGAGATTGTGTGCATGTTTGAGTGTGTGCATGTATTTCTCTGCGTAGGTAAATGGAATTACGAATATTTTTATCCAATAAGTTTTCTAGATTCCTTAATTAAATACGGATATTTAAAGCACCATACATATAATAGTTTTTCTGCATACAAACACTGATAAACACACTAACACGCACACAAAGGTTTGGGTGCGTGCGTAATTGTGCGTGTGTGTGTGTACGTAATTGTCTGTCAGAGTTTACATGTGTTTGCATGCGTTTGCATGTGTGTGTATTTGTGTGCGTGTAAATATGAGACTATGATCAAAAAGAAAATGGCTTTTGTGTCTTTGATAATAGTCGTAAATTTTAAACAACCTTCCCAAATAATACCAAGATAATCAGTTTCATATCAACGAAATCTTGATCACCATAATCTTTCTATGAGACATAAAATACACACGAAACGATAAACACGCAGCGGGGACATGTCTTGTGTTTATATTTTTATGTTATTTCACTTATATGTTTTCGGTTGTAAATGGCAACTAGTATGAATCAATATCTAGTTTCTTAAAGCATGCATTAGATCGCTGCAATTACATTACAACTATGCTTAAAGCCACCTTTCAAAATAGCCGGCCTCCTAGTCAGCATCAGGTGCAGTCAAATTACAATTCATATAAGCAGGCATATGAAGGTTTATTACTCTGGAAGTGAATTATTTTGAACAGTCTAATAACTTTGCCTGCCTGTCAAATTCTTGGCAATCTTCCGTCTTTTCTACCTACCTGCATTTCACCATTTCATTAATTGCTAATATTCGGTGAATGGAGAATAATAAATGCAGTCGTAGTCATAAACTTCAAACACACGCCTACTAACACAAGCAATAACACCCGTGTATCCGTGCATACACACATAAACATATCTATTTATATGGGAGAATGAATGAATGTATGTACATATACATATATATATATATATATATATGAAAGACGTAAATAAGAAAGTTATGAAAAGTGCCTTACTCACTAAAATTTCACTCCAACTAATTAGTTTCTGTAAGGGGATAAATACAGTTATGTAATACCTGTAGAGAAGCCTTACGTCATCAG
>OZ024742.1:125076614-125144114 GCA_964016885.1 Eledone cirrhosa
TGCTCGACTAGTCGAGGACTGTGAGCGCCTGAAGACATTCCAGCCTCCAAGACCTCCCTCTCGGTCTTCGCTTGACCCAGGACTGCAGCTCCGCCAAGGAGACGAGCAGGGGAAACACGCGTCTAGCAAACGGCGACTCCACCTGATCACCGTCGAGGAAGAGGTGGAGATGTCGTGGGCTGAGCAACTGTCTGCGCATCAACAGCCACGGCAAGCCCAGCCCTCCACGTAGCGGGTGTTGACAGCAGATGGACCACCTGACCATCAGAGCGCGTCCCTTTAACATAAAGCGAAAGGTGAGGCTTAGGACAAGGCACAACGGTCAGGCGGTAGTAGATGAATGATGCGATGTACGCATTCGCCACCTCCGCTCGACCTTTCAGGGATCTCGTCATCTCTGCCCATTTCTGGATGAGAGAAGCCACCCTGCTCGTCACCTCGTCCCAGTTTTTGTTCGTCTGGAGGACTGGACCGAACCAGACCCCTAGCAATTTAACCGGTGCGTCCGTCCGTCCAGTGCCCGCGACGCTATTGGACGGCATGGACTTGTCTCTCAAGGTGCCGAGCTGCAGGCCCACCGACTTTTCCTGGATGATCATTGCTCCTGTCACCGCCTCGTATTCTCTTAGTGAGTGCTGATCGCCTCGATGTGTTTGGCGTTCGACACCACTACGGTGACATTGTCTATATATGCTGACACGCATCTTCCGCATCCCGGTTCGCGGGGGGTACCCCCTCAACATCTCCAGTTTGTGCAGTAATGGCTCGAGAGTTAATACGTACAACAGGGATGAGAGGGTACATCCTTGGCGGACCGCGCGCATGATGTTGAACGGTTCAGAAAGGTGACCGTTCACTCTCACCACAGAGCAGATGTCGGTGTGCATAGCAGCAATCCAGCCGCTGGAGACGGGCCCAAAGCCAGTCGCCCTCAGGACTGCCGCCAGATAACGATGGTCGATCTTATCGAAAGCTTTCGACTAATCTAAATTGATCAAGGAGCCACCAGTGCCAGGTTCCCTAGCTTCCCTCTCCACGATGTATCGCATGAGGTGGAGGTTGTCGTGGATGGATCTGTCTGGGATGGCGGATGTCTGCGCCTCTCCCACCAGACCATCAACGACAAAATCTTGAACTCTGTGTTTAGCAGAGTTATGGGCCTGAAATTATCTGTGTTATCCCCTTGTTCGGATCCTTTCTCAGCAGCACCACCGCTCCTCGGCTCACAGAGCTGGGAATTCTCCCGTTCTGCTGCCAGTTGCAGTAGACGTCCGCCAAGAGGCATCCGACCATCTCTGGCATATGTACGTAAAGTTCGTAGGGCAGAGCATTCAAACCAGGCGAATTACCCCTTGTGCAGCTAGTCATTGCCACACGTACTTCATAGGCTTTTGGCAACACTCTGCCTCAGTGGCCGAATGCCACGGCAGTTCGTCGAGTTAGCCACTAAAGTCCATCCCGCGATCCGGCCCGCCGCTGCCCCCGAACAGCTTGGTGAAGTGTCGCTGAAAAGATTCAGACATTTTCCCGGGATCGAGTAGCTTGCGCCCGTCGTGGTCCACCAAAGACCGGATCGTGGCCTTGTTGCCACGACGAGCCTCCACCTCTCTGGCCCATTGAACGGCTTTAGTCCCCTCGTGTCTGACAACGCAGCCTTCGTGCTTTGCATTGAAGAATTGGTCGAGTGTCAATTTAGCCGCAAGCACGTCGGTCGCGATGCCTTTACTAAGCGCCCCGTCTAATTTTCTAACTAGTTCTCCCTCTGCTCTATTTTTCCCTATAGCTAACGCTTTACTAAACCTAATGGACACTATTCTAATCGCTCTTTTCAGAGCAAACATCATTTGTTGTTGACGATGGCCCCCGTCAACGCCCGCTTAACTAGTTCGCTAATCCGGTCTCTGTAGGCTTTGCGCGCTGTTAACGACGCGTTTAGCTTCCAGTCGCAGGGTCCCTGCCTATGAAGCCTATCTAAGTCAACCTCACAGATTACGAATTTATGGTACGTGCAGTCGACTATTTTGAATTGTGGTCGCCTATGCAAGACCTATCTATTTCCCTACAAAATACCCTATCTAGATATGATCTGGATGACCCGATACGGTTTGTCCATGTCCACATTGGCACATTCGGGATGTCCAGACGGTACCTGTCAGACAGTTGAAACCGTCTGAGCAGGTTTGCGAGGCTGTTACACCCACCTCCCTTCGCCGCTAATCCCACGTAGTTCCAGCGTGCATCTAAGATCCCGTTCCAGTCGCCCACTAACACTAAAGAGCGAGATGTTCCAAGAAAGGTCACCAGACTCCGGAAGAAATCAGGTCGCCCTGCTCTTGTCGGGGCGTAGACGGCCACTAGCCTGAAAGCTTGTCCGTCTCCGCTGGTCACGTCCAGCACCAACAACTTACCTTCTGGGTCCAGGAAGATTCTGGTCTAGATGATGGCCACCACATCTATGTTTAGTGACCTGAGGTCATTGAGCAGGTGGCCCTGCTTGCATGACGACCCCAGACCACGCGCATTTATGCTGCCTATTCTGAGTAAGGTCATGTTGAAAAGGAGTGGAAAAAGATGGGAAAGACCACTTACCTCACTTCTTTCGGGGGAAGGATGGTTTTTCCGTCCTTCTCACTGTTTGTGGCCCCTCCCGAAGGATGTTTTTATAGATCCTCCGGGAAATTGTTTGTCCGAAGTCTCCGATGTCCTTGAGGAATCTTAATTATAGTGTCGTTTATGTTTTCTGTGTGATGTGAGTGATTTGTATGTGTGTAGGGGGGATTTTTGAGGTGTTGTATAGTCTTTTTCTGTTAATATGGTGTTCTGTTGGATGTAGTGTAAGAATTGGTTGTTGTTCAAATTTAATTGTTTCTACTTTAGGCACAAGGCCAGCAATTACCAAGTACATTACTGGTACTTTATTTTATCGACCCCGTAAAGATGAAAGGCAAAGTTAACCTCGGCGGGTTTTGAACTCAGACTGTAAAGAGACGTAACTATGCTAGAAAGCATGGCGTCCGACCCTCTAACCATACTGCCAATTTTCACCGCCAATGTGAATTTGCAGTATGGGTTGTTGTTCAAATTTAATGCTGTGTAGTGTGTATCGTTTTGTTTGCGTTTGTTGTGGGTTTGTTTCTGTTTCGCTTTTTGGTGATTTTTGTGGTGTTGGTGATGGTGGTGTTGGGGTTAATGATGGTGATGGTGTTGTTGTCTGTGGTAATGGGGCTGGTGATGGTGGTGTGGATGGTGACATAGCTGCCTTCACTTGTTTGTTAGTTTGTTTGTTTCGCCCTGCATTTTGTTTTTGGAGGGCGAAGGAAAAGGATTTGGGGGGGGGGTCTATTTTTTTTCTTTTTTCCAGGTACAGAGTCCCACTCCTCCTCGTCGTCACAATCAGTCTCCAGTTGGGATAGGTCGGGGAGTGGAAAATCCTCCGCATGCGTTGGTTTTGGCTGTGGCGTGGTGGATGGTGGAGGCGCTGGCGCTAATTCTGGCACGGTGGGTGGTAGTGGTGTTGGTTTTTGTTACTGTTGCTGCAACAGTTGCTGGGGTTGTTGCTGCTACAGTTTCTTCTGTTGTTGCTGCTACAGTTGTTGCTTCGATTTCTGCTGCTGGCAGGAGAGGTAGCCTCAACATTTTAGCCTGAGGGCAGAAAGCCTTTAGGTGTGTTTCTTCGCCATAAACGACACACCTAGGCCTTCTACCCTCGACGATTACGCTGAGGTGGCTGCCTTCATTGAGGGGTATCACCTCTGGAATTTCCTGTATGTTGTTTTGGTCCTCTTGGATCAGGAGCTCCATCCCAGATCCGGACCAGTTCTCTTGCTTTACTTTTATCACCTCAATTACTTTAGTGTCGGCCTCGATGTCGGCGAGGACGGCAGCCATTAGCCAGTGAATTTCAATGGCCTGCGGAACCTGGGTCACCCTGATCCTTACCAGCTTCTGACCACAATAGCTTGAGGCGAGTGTGAACTCGTCATTTTTTAATGGGGCCATGGAGTGCTCTCTGGCTTCCTGTGGGGTTCCAAAGAACACTTCCACGGTTCCATATTTTTGCCCACGTCTGATGTGGGTTTTTTGAGCCCACACATGTCCCAAAGCATTTTGTATCTGCGATATGACACGGTGTATAGGCGCCGTTGCTCCGTGGTATTATATGGGGGGGGGGGTGATGCTGACCCTGTAACCATATTCTTTTTTACCATTCGCTTAGCTTCATTCAATTTTTCCTGGTTTACCTCAACAGTTTCACTTTTGTTTGTCATTTTTGTGAACCCTGTTACTCTGTTAGACTCGCTGTCAGCAGAATTGGGTAGCTCAAAGCCGTCCATGTTTTTTTTTCAAAGAAATTTGTTGTTTGATAAATATAACAATTTAAATGTTGGGCTCAAGCAATATATGTGAACTTATAAACACTTAACAACAAACATTTTCCATAACTGGTAATTTGAAACAACTGAAAACAACAAATATTTGTGGAGTTGACGATAATACGAATTCCTACGTAAGTCGCCAATAATAATAATAATAATAATGTATGTATGTCCTACTACTACTAAATTAATCCGCATCTTTGTGGTGACATGATAAGATCTTTCCATCTTACAAGATCTGACATTAACTGCCACAGTTCTTCACCATATAATTCTCTACCTTCCTCAATAACTCTCTTTAATATCTTGAGGATTCTTCCGCCTTTGCATTTCACATTAGTGGCCTTACAAAGTAAAGGTTTTGTAGCAGTTTCGTTGCTTCTCATAATATAAACAGCAGTATAACACAAGTATAATCTGCTGTGAATTCGCTAGTTAATGTAAGGGAATCTAAAAACCTCAAAAGGAAAATTTAGATTAGTTAAAACTACAGTGAAATCAATCTTACTGTATTCCTGTGAATGATGGTCAGTGACAATACCTATCACCAGTTTTCTGCGGTTCCCAGAATGATAAAAACATCAATACTTTTGACGGTGCTACAAATAAAATTCTCGATAACAAGCTCCCTCCCATTAGCCATTACCATCCTTGTTAGGTGTCTTCAACCTACAATATAAACCAATTATAATGAATTATAACACACAAAACCCAGGTAAAACTAGATAGGAAAACAAATAAACTACTTATTTACGCAATATATAGAGGAAATAACTATACGCAGGTCTATATGCCTTAATATTTATTATCTTAATCTGACGTCATCGTTTTCACAAAGGGAATCAAGTTGCCTGCAGTGAATTAGCTACCGATCTCACTTACCTATCATTTTTATAAAATATTTCGAGAAGGTGGTGAATTCCCGAATATTTCATTTCATTGAATGTAACAATTTCCTTAATCTCAAGGATCATGTCTTCTATCATGGGAAAAAGTAATTAACAATTTGATAACGTTCTAATGATTCTACAGTAGATTCTACTATAGAGTGTTGAATGCCTCCTTTTGAACAGAGCTCAGCTTGTAGTGAAAGACAGACTGCAATTAAACTCAGCAAAAGCCGTTAGCGGTGTTCCAGAAGAAACTGTGTTGAGCCAACTCCGCTACAATGTTTTCATAAATGACATGTTTAATATGACTCATGAGTTCTATTAATTGTTAACATTACCTGGTCACTTTGCATTGAAAGTAATGGTAGAGGGTCGGAAGTCATGCTTTGTAGCATACAGTTACGCCCCTTTACGGTCTGAGTTTTAATCCCACCAAGGTTAACATTGCCTTTCATCCTTACGGGGTCGATAAAATATAGCACCAGTAATACACTGGAATAATTGCTGGCCTTGTGCCAAAAGTAGAAACAATTATTTAGAGATTACATTTGAATTTCTATGTAATGTTTGTAAACACCTGTATTAAACAAGGATAATTTTGAACCAGATCCATTGGTCTTTCTATGTCAGAATGGAAGATGGAATGATGCCAACACAGATATATTATGGGGACAAACCAGAGAGAAATGCCACATCATAAACCAGGGAAGCGGTTTAACGATGTTATAAAAAGCAATCTTAACACTTTGGATATTGATGACGAAAAATGTTAGGGAAGAACACATTGATTATTCATTTTGTTTTGAACCGTTTTCGTTTTTACATTTGAAAAGAAGGTTAAAAGGTCTTAAATATTATGTTCAAATATTACATTATCATGTTTTATTTGTCATCCTTTGCCTTTTATAACTTCTACCGCATTGTGCCGCCTTTCTAAAATATTTTAATCATATATTTAATATGCCTGTAGTGAGAATGGAGTATGTGTCATCATTGTGTCAAGATAAGGTTGTGGTATTCATTTTATCTACATTTTCAAATGACATATATATATATATATATATATATATATATATATATATATATAACAATTTCAGGTTCCCTTCCCCCTTCCCCAATTGACACTTTATAATTAATACTACTACACCAAATGACCAGCCCTGTCCACTGTCCAATTGGTCAAGTATAGATTAAAATTGGCACTCCCAAAAATTCGTATTTAGATAAAATAAACCATTTACTCATGGTATTCTCATTAGAAACCCTTTATATACTTGTTTAGCAGTAAATTGAATTACCATCTGTCATATACTATCCCCTCTCTTCTTCCTCTATTACTAATATAAATACTTCAATTTTTCTGATTTTATCCAATTTATCCAAAATCTCTGAAGAAGTGACAACTGATTATACATTTGCTATCGAATACTTGCTAACATTATATGATTACGCAAGCAGCGATACATAGGTATTCGGTCTGTTACAGAAACATATGTCAATACCTAATAAATTCCTTTTTTAAAAAAAGCACTTTCATTTTATATTCATCTTTTCTATATATATATATATACATATATATATAAGTCGGCAGACCTCGCAAAGACTCTATATCTTTATGATGTATTGTTTTTGTTTATGCCACGAAACTACGTAGTCGAGGAATCTAGGAGCAGTTTAGGTATGATACATTTTATTACTAATTATATCTAAATGTTTCTTCTCTCTTCATAATGTATTTTTAACTCTGATACTGGTTCAGTCTAATTCAACCGGATTGGTCTGTCCCGGTCATTCATTGAACAACATCGGTGAGGTTGGCACCATTAACTCACGGTTGGGTGTGGATGCATTCATGTATATGTGTGTGTCCGCATGTATCTGTGTGTTTCTAAATATATTGTTATATATATATATATGTATATATTGGAATGTGTTGGAAATTTCAACAGTTCGTTATGAAGCCATATATCTTCATATATATATATATATATATATATATATATATACATATATATATATATATATTGTAATTTCCATCACACATTCCAATAGTATATTGATAGATGAAGGATTCAGCTTTTATGAATTTTTTAGTTGGCATGATTCTTTCTATTAGAATTTGCCGTTATATATTTACTGCTCAATGGGATTGACTTCATTCTGCTCAGAAGTCCAAGAGTCATCATCGTGCGTCAACCCTACCCGCCCCACAAGTGCCCTCTATCGCTCTTAGTCAAGTGCCACCACCTCCGCTTCTTCCAATGTGAAAATGTCCCTCTGGAGATCTTCCTTGAAAACGGCCTGCCATCTCGTGCGAGGCCTACTGCGTTTCCTCTTCCAGCATTCCGCTGTTGTATTGAACGAGAGTAAGGCCCTGGTTAGATGATCTGGTGTGAGGCGGAAGACAGGTCCATAACAGTCGATGCAAAAGATGGATATGAAGTGGAAGTGTGCAAGTACGCAGCTCTTTGTTAGAGATGTGATGGGACCATCTGACGTTCTTAATTGTCCGCTGCTGCATGGAGCTCGATTTCTTCCGGCCAAAATTTATCCTGGTCATCCGTGATGACTTTGTTGCATATTTGGTTGAGCCGCACATCGGGATTATCTCCTGCATCTGCAGAGAAATCTAATACCGTTTGGAAAGAAAATTTGTGTTTTCCAGAACGTCACGTACAGACTGGTTGAATGTCTACTAGTTGTCGGTCTCGTCCGTGGTCAGGGCGCGGATAATTTAGAGGCGATACTGGCATCACAAACGTAAGACGAGTCAACGTTGGGCTGCTAATATTAATGTCTGTCAGCATGATTGTGATATCGGTGGATGGGATGTGTCCTAACCTCTGTTGGAGCGTCACGTATCAATTGTCCGTGAGCTCTGCAAGGTCTGTAGGGCCATAGGCCATGATGTTAGTCCTATTCCCGTGCCGGTGGAGAAAACGGGCCTGTAGCAAATATACCCTCAATTTAGGGGCCCCTCTGTGTCTCAGGGCCACTCCAGATGTCACAGTGCCCTTCCGCCATGAATTGGCCTCTGCCAGGCCTGCATTTCTCGGAGACTCCAGGATGATGATATAGAGGGATAGCTCTCGTGACAGTAGAGAAGCCGCCACGGGCGAAGGAGAGACAGGACATTCCATACATGAATCTTTTAGTGTAATTCGATTTCTCCTTGATCGGGTGTGAGCAGGAGTTCGTTCCGATGTTGAGCAGTCCGCTTTCTTCTGGTCGGTGTCGTAACAAGTTGATAATTTTCATGAGTGGGTTGTTGGACCTCCGTAGAATAGTCTTGGCGACAAGCCGATACACTGCAGGTCACCGTTTGTCTGGAATCTCCTCGAGAGACCGACCTACCATGGGTGGCCTAACCAGAAGCAAAGCTACAGACGTTAACGATCGCTTGGTTCAATGGAACACGCAGGTTCCTTCGCCAGGACAAGGCCAGACAGAGGAGGTGGTTATTTACAGCATAAATTATATTAACAAAGGTTTATTCATATATCTTTACTGAATTACATTCAAAGATCTTGGCTTTATTCCTAGGTTTTGAGCCTTTCCTACTTGCCATGATGCCCCTCATATTAATTATCCGAATATTGCTTTAAATTAAATGTCGGTTCAAATAGATTTGAGTAATTTTTCCCGATCTTTAAACCTAATGCGGGGAATTGGCAGAGTCAATAGAACGTCAGATAGAATGATTTGTGGTATTCGTTCTGGCTCTTTGATCGCTGCGTAAATATTCCACCGATGTCAACTTTGATTTTCAACCATTCGTGGTCGATAAAAAAGTACCCCTCTAGTACTGGAGCCGATTCTTTCTCTGTATCTCTTTCTCAATTGCTCTCTCACTTTCAATCCTTCTCTGGAAGAAATCTGCTGTAGTCAGGCCTGGAGAAAGGTGGGCTCCGACAGGCTTAAATATGTCATAGAAATACCGTATATCAATACGGCGCCCTACGAGTCCATCAGGAGCTACGGGACCATACCATACGATGTAAACCTAAGCATCAGTTGAACAGACTCATGATTTCAGTCGCGGGCCTGTCTGTTTGTTTTCTTTTTAATTATATTTTTTCTTGATCTATAATAGCTACTATATATTAGCGTGGGAAATGTTTTAAGGCATATAGTGACGTTCTGAGTTCACATCCCTCTTGGATTCGCTTTACCTTTCATCTTCACGGGGTCAATAAAGGAAAATTTAGTAATTATTTCTTTTCAGACAAATGCCATGTAAAGGTCTCTTCAGTATAAGAGATCTTTCCTGTCGTTTTACAAAGTTGGCCATTAAACAAAGGAACTAATCAATAACACATACTGATAATCTCACCTTTGGCACGTCATTTGAGTAAGGACTTTGGAACATTACTGCTGTTGAACAGCAATCGCTTTAGTCACATATGCAAATATTTGACAATGCATTCTGTAAAGAGTAGTTTTAGTTCGGATAGAAATCAAGGAAATAAACCATTTGATTGAATATGGTAAATAATATACAAGTGTAATCCCTAGTATAGTTACGGGGGAGTTTTCGATAATTTTAGTTTTCAAAGTCATCCGACTGACAGGAAGTAAAAAATATAAATATAAATAATAATAATACGGTGTCATTTATTAATGTGTGTATAGCGGAAGCAGACCGGAAATTATTGAAGAAGACGACAAACAGTGTATGTAAATATTTATATACAATAACATCAATCTTATCGTCTCCGATTGTCTCTCCATCAATAGTTTGTCATTGATAAGTACAACAGAAGCAAAACCAACAGCTCGAGTAATTACAACAGCGACTAGAGCAAGAGTTGTAATAACACCAACAGTAACATGAACAATACTACAAGCAATACTACACAATTCCTCTATAGAAAACCTATTATTGAAATTACTTTTCGGCTCTGATTGTCGATATCATAATTAAACTTATCTGCCGCATTCAATGTATAGTAGCATTGATCGAGTTTCAAACAACTTTCAAGGATAAATTTCGTATTGTTTATAATGGTAGTTTGTCATATCGTAACACACTTGTAGCTATAGCATTTTCCTATTGTCGTTAACATCCTGATTTGAAGCAATCATGGCGCAGTGGTGTATAAGTCTATTTCGCAATCATGAGGCCAGGGGTCCGATCTTATTGTGTAGAGTGCAGATGGTCTAGCTTCTTATTTTTGCATCATTGCTAATTCGGTTACGAGATGATGATAAACGTACGCGTGCATGTAGAACAAACTTCAAATATATAGGCGTTCATTTGCTCGAAGAATTGTCTATTCATCAACTGACGGATGATACTTACTAATACCCACCCTGTAGTCATGTTACACCTTTCTGTGGAAACATAAGCTCACAGAACCTTAATTAAATACATATACGACGTAGATGGATATAAATATATATATATATATATATATATATATATATATATATATATATATATATATATATATATATATATAATGAAAAATTGAACAGGGACAGAACAGAGAGGCAGTACGATAAATGTTTATTAAATTCACGATATATATATATAATAACAGGAGGCTGAACTGGTGTAAATCCTTGAAAGGTTTATTATACTATGATCATTTCAATAACCGGGTTCCATATGAATCCGGTGATATCATCAGGTATTCGAAATATAACAAAGGAATATGTAAAAACCATGGGTCCGAAAAAACAGAGACAGAGAGGACGACTGAGCAACTAGCTGCCTTCACCTCGGCCAGTCGCCCTCAAAGTGAAGGCTACTCGGTCTGCTAATGATCATCTGGTGAGGGGGGCGAAGGCTTATAATGTACTACCACCTCTAATGTGTGAACAGAAAATTGGAACGTTAAACTTGTGTTACGAGTTATAGGATGAAGTTAAATTAAAAAATAATAAATTGAAAAATAAATAAATAAATAAAGAATTATTAGAAAATGTATTTAATGAACTTACAGAGAGAGTCTTATATGAAAAAAGTTAATCTGGATAAGATATCAGGGTGGGATATAGAGTAAAGATTAAAGCCAGCACCTCCTAACCACGTGTCAGCCGGTTTCGCGTGGTATCGTCCAGCGAAAGAAATGGAAATTAATTTTTCCGAGTACTCTAGGAACGTAGCTACCTTAGGCCCTGGGTGCGCTAGCGGGAAGTCTACAATTTCTGCAGGCCATCGTCTATACCAAACGAAAACTATTAATTCACACATGAGGGGTTTATTTACGTGCCTGTAGAGGCATGATACAGCTAACAGTTATGCCTAAGCCTAGAGTTTATAGGTATAAATATAATATGGCTGCGGGCGGGCCCGGGGCAAAGCCATCCGCTCCGAGTAATTTCGTTTAACGAAAGAGGTGAAAATTATTTTTCCAAGCACTCAAGGAAGGCTGAACTTTCCGAGTGCCCGGCGCGCAGCCGAGAAAAGCCACCACATCATTCGAAGGTAGCAAAACCCAATGAAAAGTGCAAATAGACTATAATTATTTTAAAGTCCCAGTTCCAATTTTCTGTTCACACATTAGAACATACAGACTCCCATTATATATGCCTTTGTTAAAATATAGATTCTTTGGAATAACATTTTTCGCGGCGTTTTCTAGCATGACTGTAATGTGACCTTTACGCTGACTCCTTTCTTTTTTCTTCAATCTTTCTTTCTTTCTTCCCCTTTCTTATTCTTTGGCGGAGAGGTGGTAGTACATTATAAGCCTTCGCCCCCTCACCAGATGGTCATTAGCAGACCGAGTAGCCTTCACTTTGAGGGCGACTAGCCGCGGTGAAGGCAGCTAGTTGGTCAGTCGTCCCCTCTGTCTCTGATTTTTCGGACCCATGGTTTTTTACATATTCCTTTGTTATATTTCGAATACCTGATGATATCACCGATTTCATATGGTATCCGGTCATTAAAATTATCATAATATAATAAACCTTTCAGGGATTTACACCAGTCCAGCCTCCTGTTATTTTATTTCTAATTAACTCCGTATTCGCACCACCAACTACACAAACGAAGACGGGCGAACTGCGCTAAGTGGAGTACTCCCCACAATATTACATCAAAATTGACCATACGGAACAACCAATTCTATCCAGTGGTGAACCAACAAGCATAAAGATATATATATATATACCTAGCCTTAGGATCATCATATTTGTTATCTTTTCAGTTGTTGCCAATGCTGTAGTGGAGTACACCAAACAGTTCCAAGGGCTGTATGTGCCACCATTCCTCAAGAAATACACTTTTGTCTTCTTCGCAGTAGACAATGCGGATTTCACTGAGGACACTCCAGATGGTAAAGGTACCACCCATGGCACTATTACTGTCGTATACCAGAAAGCTGATGCCCCTGGAGAACCAATTGCATCACCCCTAAATATCACTGATGCACAGAGTCTCTCTGTGACCCCATACCATACAGCTATAGTTCCTTGTGAGAAGCCAAAGCAGAAGACACCATCCAAGAAGAGGATGATTCAGTTTGCCATTGACAAAGAAGGTGTGGATAGTACCTACCAGCTCACACAATGGGATGGGTCGTTGCCTACGCTGTTTCCCGAATGAACGATGGAGACTCGAGTCGAATTCCAGGCTGGGCAGGCTATAACTCACTTTTGTCGACAAGCCTACCCTTAACTGAGGTTGAAACTCTACCTTTGCTCCCAGAAGTGGCGCATGAATGGCCAACATTGCTAACCGTTATGATGCAAGCAAATAAATTAAAAGAGCTGGCAGTTGCTGACAAGTACCTCACTGTCATTTCCTTCGACATGGCCCTCTACGAGAAAGCAGTACAGTTGGTTGATGCTAGGCCGGATTTGGAGGGCAAAGTGCTGCCAAGACTTGGTGAGTTTCATGTTGTCATGGCTGCGTTTAGAGCTCTCGGCTCTTCAATTGAAAACTCGGGAATAGACGACGCCTGGATGGAAGCCGATCTGTATAGTTCTGCCACAACCAGACAGACTCTCAAGTGCACACACTACAAGCGTTCGCTACGTGCACACATTTACTCCCACATGGCAGTTTATGAACTGGCATTGGATCAGTTCCAAGAGGACAATCCTCATCTGAAATATCTGTGTCTAGAAACAACGATTCAAGTGGAAGAGGCGGTTCAGAACAAAGGCACCAAGGCTGAGTCTGTGAAGCATGCAAATGCTCATCTGCAGCAAGTATTAGCAGAGTATGATGTGATCAAGAAACTGCAAGACTGGGAAGCAGAGAAGTCTAAGAATGCCATGTTCAGATCATTGATGAACTATATGCATCGGGTAGAGAGAGTTCTGTACTTTGTAGCGACATCGCGGAATGCTGATCTGAATCTTCATCTTGAAGCTGGAGAAGCACCGAGTAAGCTATTCTTCTCAATGGACAGGTTAAAGTATAAGAGACTCTGGCCACGCTACATAGCAGATATGCACGCATTGAAGACCAACCACCCCGACCCATGGAGGGAACTTGAAGAGGGCAATATATCCATCAGCAAGAATGCCATCCCGTTCGTATCCATTGGAGGTGACCATGCCTGTGAACATCTTAACAAATTCATGAAAGTTCAAGATGGTCTCATTGGAATTTCCAAAAGTCCAAATTCAAGGCAACGCTTCTTTATGGCAGCTCCTGAAATGTCCTGCCTTGCAAAGGAGTTTAAGGACCAATTCGGTGTTGGGGAAAGCCATGCCCTTGAGCATCATGACCTATCTCCAGCTGCAATCAAGCGAGATCATGGAGCAGTAAGCAAAATCAAGAGTGCTATATTGACTCACCGCAATCCATTTGCTGCTGATGGGGAACACACTACAACTTGATAACTCATGCATATATCCCAGATAAGTATGTAACTCAGATCTTGGAGATAGATGACACTGGACATAAGCTGTACGAAGAATATGTTGCTGAACGGATCAATGGGGACGTCAGCCTTTGGGCACCAGTGAAGATACAAAAGAACGAGATGTTCACATCTAGCAACAAGAGACATGCTGTAAAGGTTCGTGACAAAACCATTGACATGAAGGAAACCAAATATTTGTATGGCAGACTTATGGTTCTTGCCAGGTCAGACTGAGACGTGAACCAGAAAGAAGCAATTAGCAATTACGAGTTCACCTTGACGCCAAGAGCACTCTTTGCCCCAAATAGTTCAGTGTTGCCATGCACTAACAAGTCCAAACTCATTCCTCTCCTTGAGCAGATAGCATCAGAGAAAACAGCACAAGGCGATTCACTGCAAGATGAAGCCGCTGAAAAGGACATTCTCAACCACAACAGGAGGGTTGCGGTGGTAGATGGAATAGTGCTTATTCAGAAGCTGACTAAGAAACCAGCTACCATGGTTACAGTGAGATATCTAAGCCAAAGTTTCTATGAAAGACTGATGAACCTCACGCAGAACTTTGACGAAATAATTCTCGTGTTTGACAAATATAAGACCGATTCCTTGAAGAATGCAACCAGGCAGAAGAGACGCCAGTAGAAGGATCCAGTCCAGTATCAAGTCAGAGATGAGATGAGCATCAAGCACATAACCATGAAAAGACGAAGGCTGATTTGACCAAGTACTTGGTAGAAAAGACTCTGTACTACAGCAAATATTCCTCCAAGCTTGTCATCACTTCAGCATCTGGCCAAACCAGGCGCAACAATGATTTCGAACCTTTCAGTGAAAACAACCACGAGGAAGCTGACACACTGATGATATGCCTTGCAGTATCTTCAACGAGGCGAAACCCAAGATATATGCAACTAACTTTTTTCTCACCTGGTTCTGGTAATTGCCAACTATGATTTTTTACCTAGGCACACCTCCAAGTCCATGGGATCAAGTGTTCTAAAGATCCAGCTATTCTGGGACGTTCTAGGTCCAGCAAAGGCGAAGGATTTACCTGCATTCCATGCCTTCTCTGGCGCCGATAATACGGGAAGGTTTGCTAGAGTAGGAAAGGCCACATGGTTCAATATCTTCCTTGAAGCTGACGATAACACAATTGACGCTCTGAAAAAGCTGTCTGATGATACTGAAGTGACTGAAGAACTTCTGACCAGCTTGGAAAGTGTTGTGTGTCCTGCCTACAGTCCAAAGGGAATCCAATTCTGTAAATACATGTCAGAGAGTGACAAGTTACCACCTACAGTTGGTGCCCTCAAGCAGCACATCTTAAGGGTACATGTGCAAGCACGAGTTTGGGCCAGGCAAGCACTCTCTAGCAAGTTCCGCTGGATCCAATGCAGAACGGCTACTACAAGGGAGATGATGGCCAACTAAAGCCAACCACTACTGATGATCCTCCAGCACCTAAAACCATCATTGAGAAGGTGAGATGCCAGTGCAAGGGAGATTGTTCCTCACAAAGATCTTCCTGCAGGTCAAAGAATCTGCAGTGCACCGACCTTTGCCTGTGCACCACACAGTGTGAAAATGACGCGGAAAGAGTTTATGAAAACCTTGACTTAGGTAATACTGATAGTGAGAGTGATGACTGATATCATGGTTATGACTGATTCCGTTCTAAAAGTGGCAATAACAAAGTGTGCACAAATTTGTATTCCTGCCTGTTAAAAGTCATGACTGATTTTATCGTGAAATGGAGAAAAGCAAAGTGTCCACGAATTAATTGATTTATGTATTAAAATAAAGTGTGCGTGAAGACAAATTTAGTTTTATTTGTTTTATGTATTAAAATAAAGGGTACGTGAAGACAAATTTATTTTTATTTGTTTTATGTATTAAAATAAAGTGTACGTGAAGACAAATTTATTTTTATTATGTTTGACTCGTGCTTCGATATCCTGATTATGAGTGGATCTAGAGAAGAAATAGTATATTTACATGTGGTGTTTGCAGTTTTGTCATTAAAATCGGTATTTTTATTTTAAAAAATCTTTCTTCATGTTAAACGTAAGTGATTGTAGTCAATTTCTCTAGACTTCTGGCCCCTTAAAATCTAAGTTTAGCCATTGAAAGTAAAAGGCTACATGGCTTGGAAGTGGATATATTGGTAAACTTCAAACGGTCGCCATTTTGAAGCCCTAAGACGGCCATGTTCGGAACCCTAAAAAAATGGCAACATTGATTTTTGTGGTTAATACATCCTAACGTTTCTAAAAATATATAGTTTAATAAATCTCCAAAAAATTTGAACGAAAATACACAAGGAACTGGACTATTAATATCTTAGTGAAAATTTGGAATCAACGTGTATATTGCGTACGATTAATATAAAATTTGAATAGACTTTAACTCATAATATGAGGCTTTATACAAAACGTAAATACATAATTACTTTCCATTTTACAAACCGTAAGATATTTATCGATGTTCATATTATGGTCAGCTATTAATCGTTCACACACTTCCTCACGTCTATCTGTACATAGCTTTCTATGCTTTTTTCCTCTAATTTATATATATATATATAGTTTTGTTGTTGTTACTGTTATTTCTACCATTGTGGTTGTTTCTTTTATTATGTTTCTTGTTTTTATTGTTGTTGTGTCTATCATTAATGTTGTTACATGTATTATTTCTATTACTACCACTGTGGTCGCTGCTGCTGTGTCTGTCGTTAATGTTTCAACAAAACCTACCCTTTTAAGAATACCTACTGTACTAATAGGAAATATATTATATGTAAAGTAAACTCCCGGATAAACTGTAAAACTGGAAACGTAGTCTATAGCATAAGATGTACAGAGGGTACTTGCAGAAACATGACAACAACATACGTAGGCGAGACAGCTCGTAGCATACGTAAAAGGATAGACCAACACTGGGGGAAACTAAAAGGAAGCAAAACCGGTTCAGTACATGCCAGACAACAACACGACCGTAACATAGACAACATAGGAATTAGAATAATATCTAAACATAGAAATGACTCAGCAGATAGGCAAATCAGAGAGGCCCGCGAAATAGAACTTAGAAGGCCAAGGCTAAACAGAAAAAATGAATGGAATAACAACAACAAACAAGAGACGTATAAATAAATAAATAAATAAATACATACACAAGCACGATAACAAGAAACACATATAAACACACACTAGTAAACTAAGATAGAATACAATAACCAATACACAGTCACCCAAACACGAACACACATCAAACACGATACACACACGCAAACGCATGCACAGAGAAGGCAAAAATAAATAAATAAATAAATAAATGAATAAATAAATAAACAGAATAAATAAAGATGGCGTAGGCACACAATACAACAGGAGGAAACATAATAGCACTGCAACGAAAGAACTTTGTTAGACTATATATGTGTTTGTGTCTATATTGTATCTGTACTTTTAACCGTTGGTCAGTGAATGGTAACATTGAGGACCGAATAAATTAAATTAACCGATATAAAAGACAAACAGTGAGTGTGTTCTGTTATTAATTCTGGCAATATTATTACACAAATATGACCCTCCCCAAGTATAACAATATATATATATATATATATATATATATATATATATATATATATATATATATATATATATATATATATATATTATATATATACATATAGTATAAAGAAAACGAAAAGTCAGTGATGCATCTGGACTCAATTTATTGCGTGTTACAATTGTTTCGCCGGCAGGTAGCTCGAGACATGATCCCTGTATGGATCTGGCTCATTCTACGGCTGCAGGTTCATTCAGACACGGGTATTTCGTGAAAAATCTTCTCCGAACGAAATACCCGTGTCTGAATGAACCTGCAGCCGTAGAATCAGCCAGATCCATACAGGGATCATGTCTCGAGCTACCTGCCGGCGAAACAATTGTAACACGCAATAAATTGAGTCCAGATGCATCACTGATTTTCGTTTTCTTTATCCTATCTACACTCTACTCCGCTGAATATTGAGTGCTAATTTTGGCATACCGCCTATGGAAGCACCATAGCTACCATTATACACAAGTATATATATATATATATATATATATATATATATATATATCTAAGGCGGGTAAAATTCCCGAGATCCATGGACGAGTTCTCTCCAGCGGTCTCTGTCCCTCATTATCGCTGCCATATCCTGCATCTCCAACAGACCAGTGTCTGTCCTTAGGGCATCAACATATGTTAACCTTGGTCTTCCTCTTCTAGTGTGTCCATGTAGGGGCTCCCAAAGGAGCACTGAGTGCAATGTCAACTCTGGATGTCGGTGAGCATGTCCAGCCAACCTCAGTCTCCTCTGTGTCACTTTTGAGCTGACTTTTGGGATGCTCCCATACAGCTCTGAGTTTTTCATCCTCAGTGTATACTGATTAATGTTCAGAGCCATCCTCAGCATTCTCGTGTAGCACCCATCCACCATCTGAGTGAGTCTCTTGGTCAGTGTCCAAGTCTCAGACCCATACAGCAGCACAGACTCCACTACAGCAATGAAGAGGCGGATCTTCAGGTCTCTACTAATAAATGTGAAGACTAAAATCCAAAGAGGGCTCGATAAGGATAAATATAGTTTCAGAAGATCCCGTTAAGCGTGAAAGCAGCGATTATTTGCTTAACATTTAATCTGTTATTTTAATGAATATATATATATAATTAATTACAACAGAGACATATGCAGGCACTTATGTTTCTTTGGTGTATGCACCTCAACTCCTTCAGCCTGTTATATGAAGTATAAATTGCTACATTCACAGGTCTATTTTAGGTTTTCGAAAAAATGTGAGAGTTCGTTAAGGGCAGCTATTAATAAACAAAAACTTTAGATAATATAAATGGAGGTAATTATTAGAAACAAAGCAAAAAAATGCGGGAACTTGCACGAATTTAGTAATTCAAAGAAAATAAATTCCTTGAAATTAAAATCAGACTAAAGCAGTCGAGGCACGTATTT
The DNA here is from genome assembly GCA_964016885.1 of Eledone cirrhosa. Lineage (NCBI taxonomy): Eukaryota > Metazoa > Mollusca > Cephalopoda > Octopoda > Eledonidae > Eledone > Eledone cirrhosa. The sequence goes on from OZ024742.1 coordinate 125,095,723, forward strand.
AAGCAGCGTTTCTCTGAAGCCTGTTGTAGTAGTATGTTCCACTTTTCCGAGTTACATAGACGTCAAATTTTGTCCCATTAACATAATGGGTGGACTTTTTAACATGATTCATCTTAATGTAGAATAGTGTATTGTTATTTGTGAGGTTCCATACATGGTTATCGAGCTGTGAGTCATGTTGTCTGAAGCTTCTTTAGTGGTTCAGGTAACCGTCTCTCTGACATAGGTCCAGGCTTGAAGAAATAATAGACAAATGATACAGACTATCTTCCGGGAAGAACAGCCAGATAAAATTTACCTAGTTATTTCTTTTAGCCCGTAGAAATTAACTAGACAAATAATCAACTACACGGAGTTAGGTATAAAATAGAAGTTTGAAGAAAAAATGCATTAAACTTTACCAAAATTCCTCTAGTCTCAGCTACCGGTAGTTTATATGCATTTTTCCTTCAAACTTCTATTTTATACCTAACTCCGTGTAGTTGATTATTTGTCTGGTCAATTTCTACGGGCTAAAAGAAATAACTAGGTAAATTTTATCTGGCTGTCCCTCGCGGTAGATAGTCTGTATCATTTGTCTATTATTTCTTCATAGTTACACTTTAAATTTATAGCCTCGTTTAAATGATTATTTATGTGGTTGATTTATACGGACCAGGGAGAGGAAATACTGTATATATTTTATCTAATAATTCTTCCAACTTGCAATTTTATATATAGCTCTGATTAATGATTATTTGCTTAATTAATTCTTCATTGAGCCACACCGTGAAAGGTAGCCAAACTCATATATGTATCTGTGACTATGTCTAATTATATACATATATCCCTTTAAATTATATATATATATATATATATATATATATAAACATATAGTAGAAAGGAAAAAGATTATTTCAGTAGAAAATCTCTTCAACATTTTCTACTAAAAGAATATTCTTCCGTTCTACTATTTGTTTATATATATATATATATGCGTGTGTGTGTGTGTATGTGTGTGTGCGTGTGTGTGTGTGTGTGTGTGTGTGTGTGTGTGTGCGTGTGTGTGTGTGTGTGTGTGTGTGTGTGTGTGTGTGTGTGTGTGTGTGTGTGTGTGTGTGTGTGTGTGTGTGTGTGTGTGGTTGTGTATGTGTATATGTGTGTGTATGTGTGTGTGTGTGTGTCTAAAAGGTAAACAGAAATAACAACACAATCGGTACAGGAAGGAATATATTAGGTTAACGCTTGATATAGCAGGAAGAGGGTCTTAACGTTTCGGACGCTAGTCCTTCATCAGAAGAATACATGAGAAATAAGATAGATTGTGGGGATGGGCGGGTTGGAATTAGAAAAAACGTATTTAGATAAACGTAACAGGTCCACTCATGCTGACATCTCTTGGAAATGTGTGGGTGTGTGTAGGGTATATTTGAAAGGAAATGTGGATTTCATTCCTAAGGCATTATGTATTCGTGTGAATTAGTACAGTCATAAGAACCTATGTACGCATGCATACATGTACATAGACATGTACCAATGTATGTGAACATGTATATATGTATTTCTTCATGTCTGCATGTGAATGTATTTCATATGAATGCAAGCATCATATGATGTCCAACGCTTGTCTGAATATGTTCCAGTAGAAAGAGATTTAATTTTAATGAGGAGTTTATATGTGTTTCATTAACTTTACCAAACAATATCATTTTATAAGTCTTTATTTTGTCTAGACCAAAATGTCTACATATGTCTGTGATGAGTTGTTAATATGATAATTTACAGCCAATTACGGATGCCTGCGTCAGTATATATTTACCATATTTACATATAAAGCACAGCGTGGCTGAATTGGCAGACTTTTTAGAACGTTGAATAGAATGATGTCCGGTTTTTCTCTCTGAGTTCAAGTTCTAACAAGGTCAACTTTGCCATTCACTCTTTCGGAGGTCAATAGATAATTACCTGTCTGATACTTGAGTTGATTCTTCTTCTGGCTAGGTTTCGGACTTTCTATTCTTTTCTGGAAGAAGGGATGAGCTCTGCCAAGAGTAAAATGTCTATGAAACGCCTTATGTAACTACGGTGCCCTACCACTCCATTAGGAGTTACAGGACCGTACGATATGTAAATGTAAACTACGGATTAACATTTGAAACGCGTAGTAAAACGTTCAAGGGAAAGAGTGAAACAAAAAAAAAGTATATGCCAAGCATATTTGCCAAACAGTGGAGGCGCGTGGCCAAGTAGTAAATGTGGTAGACTTACGATCATAACGTCGTATGTTCGATTTGAGAACTTGGTTGTGTTTTGTATTATAGCTCAAAACAGACCATGTCAGGTTGCCCCAGTATACGCAGCTGAAAATGAATAGCTGCGGGTTTAAACCTGTGATGGACTGATGCTCTCTACAGTACGTGTGCATTCAGTCGCTTAACGCTAGACATTGGAAATGGGCCGAAGCACTAGAAAATCAAATATTATATATTGTGACTTTGCCGTATTAATTCCAGATACTTCTATTCAGATTTATACTTCGATCGAATTAGGCTTTCATCAATTAAATAAAGTATCCTTTATTTAAGTAGATTCCCTTGTGGTATTTGCTCCCGCCTTTTCACTTTTAAAGACTAATCAAAACAAGGGATTTGTGTTTTACCACGTACACTGCAGTTAGTCATTGTAGAGATCCATGTTATTCAACCAGACGATATATGATGCAGAGTGGCGTGATGATGAACATAATGTTGAAGATGCTGATAATCAAATTCATGATTATGATTGGTTGGGATGGTGGAGGATCAGGAAGATGATGATGAAGATGATGAAAAAGATACACAACAGTCAACAATGGTTTATTAAACATACTTGATAAGTACAGCTTCTTTTTCCGAATTGCAGAATGAGACGACGATCGAAATATCAAAATTTAAACCATATGCAATACAGTAAACATTGAGTTTAATACACTGAGAAACCAGAATATTATATGGTCCACTTCAGTATAAACTATAAAATCAGGAAGAAAGATGTTCGTCTATGTTGAAACAATATCCACAAGAAATCTGCAGAAAATTTAGCGCAGAAATTAATCCGATACGCACAATCGAAAAACCGGGAATCTTTATAAAATGGCCTAGAATGTAGTGGCTAGGGCTATGCTTGATCTGTGTGTATGAGTAGGAGAGGGTTCATAGCAATAGAGGGTAGGAGGGTAAGGCTATTCATAAATGGGGTTTGTATGCCGAAGAATTAACAGTTAAACGTGGGTTATATAGAAGTAAATGAGCAGATGGTTAAATAAGATAGTAAATAACTTCAGGTAAAATGAAGGGCCTTGAAAATAGGTAGTGTGGATTAAATGAGTTGGTAACCCATGATGAATTGTATGTATGATGTGTAAGTATAGAGCATACATAGAGCCAAACACAACAGTATACGAAGGACTTTAAACGGTTTTACATACATTGGTGAATAAAAGTGTCCAATGGAAGGATTGCGGTAAATGAGCAAATGGATAAATAAAATAGTATATGGGATCAAATAAGATCAGATAAAGTATGAGACTTTAAAATTAGGTAGATTGGATAATATGTGTTGATAACCATTGATTAAGTATATAATACTTGTTTTATGCATACTACTTACATAGCTGCATACACAACATTATTAATGGAAAGAGTGTGGTGGGGCAAGGTTTTACATAGCAAATAAATGAGTAGGTAGAAAGATTTGATAAAGTATTCACAAACAGGCACAGGCGCATTCATACATGCACACATACATACCCGTGTATATATATATATCGGTTATTCACTTGCATGTTCCATTGTCCTGTCCCCCCTCCATTCGGTATGTTTATTTCGTGTGTTCCTCTTTCCTTTTTCCTCTTTCTTCCTCTCTCTTCACTATTTTTTCTTTTCTTTCCGCCATGGCCTTTTGATCGATAAAAGGCATTGGGCGCGCTGCTGATCGATTTCGATAACCTGTTTTAAGCGCCGAAACATTTATGATCTGCAGTTAAGAGCTGATGAAGGGATTCTTCTCTTGTTTCGTCCATATTACCATCTTAAACTTTGTTTATAGTAACCACACAACCCGCTTCGTATTTTGTGTATATATATATATATATATATATATATATATATATATATATATATATATATATATATATATATATATATATATATATATATGCGCACATGCACATCCGGTACAGTCTAATATATATATGATTGGTTATATTTCAAATATATAGTATTTAATTTATCACTTTGTATTTCGCTAACTTGGGACTTAAATCCAAAGACAGCCCCACATACAAATACACGTATACTAACATGCGTGATAGTTGCGTCCCGATTTAGAGAATTATCATCATTTTATCATGTTCTCATACATGAGCGAGCCAAATGTAATTCTTTGGCCTTACAAGAACTTACACTCCACTAGACATGTGCTGCAACAAATGAAAATACAGAAAAAGGAGAAAAAAGTTTAGTTCCTCGGCCTTTGATTTACACCCCGCATACATAGATATGTGATATATACATATATATATATATCTATCTATCTATCTAAGGCGGGTAAAATTCCCGAGATCCATGGACGAGTTCTCTCCAGCGGTCTCTGTCCCTCATTATCGCTGCCATATCCTGCATCTCCAACAGACCAGTGTCTGTCCTTAGGGCATCAACATATGTTAACCTTGGTCTTCCTCTTCCAGTGTGTCCATGTAGGAGCTCCCAAAGGAGCACTGAGTGCAATGTCAACTCTGGATGTCGGTGAGCATGTCCAGCCAACCTCAGTCTCCTCTGTGTCACTTTTGAGCTGACTTTTGGGATGCTCCCATACAGCTCTGAGTTTTTCATCCTCAGTGTATACTGATTAATGTTCAGAGCCATCCTCAGCATTCTCGTGTAGCACCCATCCACCATCTGAGTGAGTCTCTTGGTCAGTGTCCAAGTCTCAGACCCATACAGCAGCACAGACTCCACTACAGCAATGAAGAGGCGGATTTTCAGGTCTCTACGAAGGTCCGACTTCCACACCGATCTCAAGCTGTTACACGCCGCCCAGGCCTTGCTCTTCCTCTCAACCACATCATCTTCCGTATTCCCAATCTTTGCTCCTAAATACAGGAAGTCCTCAACCAATTCCAGCGGCTTCCCGCCTACATTAGTGATCCCCTCTGGCTTCTCAACATTCTCTACCAGATATTTTGTTTTAGTCTCATTCATTCTCAGCCCCACACTCATCGACACAGTCTCAACCTCCCGCATCAAATCCTCTGCATCCTTCACTGTATTTGTCACTAAAACTATGTCGTCGGCAAATTCGGCATCCGATACCTTTTTCGCCCCAACTCTCCTGCTCTGAGCCGGTGCTACAGTAAAGCCAGAGTCCTGGTGTTTCTCCAGTGCAAGGCGCATACAATAGTCCACTACGATGATAAAAAGGTAGGGAGCCAATGTATCTCCCTGGAGCACTCCAGCCAGTATCTCAAAGAACTCTGTCATCCCATCAGGTGTAATGACTTGGGCTTTGGTGTTGGTGTAGAGCAGTGATATCAGGTCCACTATCCTCTTGGGGATTCCATAAGCCTGTAAGTTCTTCATCAGGCAGTAACGGTCCACAGAATCAAAGGCCTTCCTAAAGTCAATGAAAACCATGACCGCAGGAAGGCACTTTGCTCTAGCTCCCTCTAATATCCTCCTCAGCATCAGGATGTGACAGGTGGTTGATCTACCCTCTCTGAAGCCGTTCTGGCTGTCCCTGAGCTTCTTCTCCATCTCAGGCTGGATCCTGTTAAGAATCATCCTGTTGAGGGTCTTTGCCACAAGTGACGTCAGTGAGATCCCCCGGTAGTTGTTGGTGTTAGAGAGATCTCCCTTCTTTGGCACTGGGACGATGTTACTGATCCTCCACTGATTCGGGGCAACTCCTTTCTCCAGTGCCCCGTTACAGAACCCCAGGATGATATCATCAAAATCACACCTCTTCATCACCTCTGATGCCACTACATCTTCTCCATGAGCCTTGCCTTCCTTGATCTTCTTCTTGGCTCTCTGAAGCTCCTCTCTGGTGAAGGGCTCTGTCTCAACATCCAGTTCCTCAAACAGCCGCCTGATCTCCCCAGTGCTCTGGGCTGTGGAGGGTGGCTCTCCTAGTAGGGTCCTAAAATGGTCTAGCCATTTCCTCTTCCTATCCTCGGGCCCCGTTCCCTGGATCTGACTCGAACACCTTTTCTTCCTCCCTGTGATCTCGTTGATGATCATCCAGCTCTCCTTACATCCAGATCTGTCAACCGCTCTCTCCACACTTCTGATCTTCTCTATCAGTGCCTCCTCTCTGACCTCAGTGTAAGCGGTACAGAGCTCTTCCCTCATCACCTCCACAGTCTTCATCCTCTCCTCCGTAGGATCAGCATAGAATTGGTCCCTGGCAGCTTTCAGGTGTTCTCTGGCTGCACACACTTTTGGGTTTGCAGAGCTGACGTGCTTCCCTTTGTTCTTTTTCCTCGGCACCAGGGTTTCACTTGCTTTCGCCACTGCATTGGTGAAGTGCCCGTACCTCCTCGTCACACTCTCCTCAGTCCATCCAATCACTCTCTCCTCTGACTCTCCACACAGAGCACTAAACCTGTTTCTCACTTCCACTGTGAACCTCTCCTGTAGCTTATCATCTTCCTTGAAAGCTCCCCAGTCATAGATTGTTCTCCGGGGCTGAGCCTTGCTCTTTCTTAAGCTCACGCGGACCTCACTCATAACAAGCCGGTGGTCACTACCCAGTGTACTGAAATAGCTGTATGGTTCCGTGTTCAGAACACTATTCCGCCACTTTTTCCTCACCAGAATGAATATATATATATATATATATATATATATATATATATATATATATATATATATATATATATATATATTCATATATACACATATACCAACACTGTTCGTACTGCACTCTTTGTTATTGTATTTGTTTTTTATTTTACTTATATATATATATATATATATATATATATATATATATATATATATATATATATATATATATATATATATATATCCGTATAAATATTCTCTTCACAGAGAGATGATTGTGTAGGTAGCTGTAAAATTGTTACCAGTTATTCTTTGTTTTGTAGTACCGAATCTAATTTCCCCAGCTGCGATATATCAATGATATATCCAGTTCACATGTTTAGAAGCGTTTCAACCAAATCCAATTCTTCCTGCTGGAATAGTTACTTGAAATATGCAGAAAGTGAAATTTGCAAATGTATTAATGGATTTCTGAACTAAGTACGTCCACGGAAGTTTAAACAAGACTAACATATGTGTAAAATAACATTTTCTGTTACCTATTTTATCCGAAAGACAGGAACTTGAGAAAATAACATTGTATATGGCCTATTTATCAACGCCGAACCCCCTTTGAATGTAGGAGGGATACAAATAATGGAAAATTAATCACATTCTCCTAGATCTAGGTTTTTGAATCTGTTTAGTGTCATAATTATGTTCAGATACAGATGCAGTATTTTCCAGTGATCTGGAGCAGTTTAAGACATATTGTTACAAACGGCAAGGAATAGATATGTATCCTCCTGTTTGTCAAATACCTTCTATCCAATAAACACCCCGGCTGCTGGATCAGTTTGCGTAACGCTCCATATTTTATGAGAAAAAAATATATGAATGTTTTAATAGAGCAATGCTGAGTGGATTCCATTGGTACATATAATGCCTGCAAGTCGAATGGTTAGTACAGTTGAATTTATAGACTCATCTCAAGTAAATATATGGTTCCTACCTAATATGTGCCTCTCCTCGTCCCCTGGTATCTCTACTGTGTCCAGCTCCTGCTTCCAAATTAAAGATTTGGTCCAATCGTCTACCCATGCAAACAGTGTATCACACCTTGTACACTATATTAGAACTGATAAACTGTATCGCAACTATTACTCGCAACTACTAAGAAAAAAACATTTACAAACATCATACCTTAAGAAACAAGCCACCTCGTAGTCCTAGCCGAAAGGATAGAGAAACCATTGCTCCAGATGACGGCGAGCAAGATGAACTGGAACATCCACTCCACCTCGCGGTGCTCGCAACAGTGGGTGGTCAACTCAACTTTGGTACAAAGTGCCACAGGCTCAAACACAAAGCTATTATAGAGTGGTCGATACTTGGACAGTTTGCCCCCCTCGGCCCGGTAGACTGCGAAGCCTAGGCTAGTGATGTATATGTAGTTGTCGCATTACACTTCTTGAGGACCTACATTCATTATTTCAGAAGATATGTTAGAGACTTCGGATAACATATTTTATCAGACTGAAAAATCTTTTTAAATCCCAAAATGTCATGTAAAATGTGAGAATTGAATTCACATGATTGGAATGCAGTCTAAAATGCTGACACAAATTTAACTGCTATGTAGATGGTTCCTGTTGATGTATCACATTCTAGTGAAGGAAATATATCTCATTCGCTATTGTATTGGCTGATTTACAAGCTTATATTTCATACAGTAGCTTAGTTTTATTTTATTTGTACAGTTTTATTGTCGTAATAATAACTTGATTACTGTTTCACAATATAGTTTCAATAAAGTTGAATATATTTTATTTGTGAGAAAATGGATGATGGAATAGAACCTATAGGCTTAATCACATTTTGTATTTTTACCTTGAAGGATTTCAAGCGAACGCAGCATGTAGCTATAATATTGCATTTCTACGTTTTTTGTTAAGAGACGTATAATCAATATGATCTGCAATAAACCCCACAAATGAAAGATATATGAGGCTAGATAATTTAATATGCTATTCTTTTCACTACCAGATATTGTCGGCCCTTTGTGTGTATGTTTCCTCCAACCATTATAAATGGTCTTGATCTCGTAATCATGTTTACTAACATTAAAAAAATATCAACAATTATTGAGGAGGACAGAGCTCTTAAATTTAGTCCAAGTATTTGACAGGTAATTACAGCTTATCATTGCTTGAAAGATGAACAGCAAAGTTAACTAAGGAGGGAATTGAACTCATAACATAAATAGTAATAGCTAAATAATGGCAATGTATATTTAAACAATACTTATACAGCACCACTACATTTTTCTGTCGAACTTAATAACACACCCAGTGAATATATTTTAATATTCATTGTACGCCGAGAAACTTTTACAATAAGAGCTTATGGCGTCACAGTGTCTAAGGGAGATAATTCTTTCAGACAGGATTTTAGTACATTAAAGAATATTATACTAGAATATACAAGAAGATAAAAATATTGTATTCAGTGTTTTCTCGATATCCCGGAGACTTTCTTGTAGTATTATAGAGAAAATGGAGATTAAACAATGAAAACGCAGAGGGAAATCTGTCAGAAAGAAAAATTGTATGAAGAGTGCAAAACTGAACACGACAAAAAATATAAGAAAATAATAATGATAATAATAAATTAGTAAAAAAGGTGAAAATACAAAAAGAAACAAAAAAAAACAGCACGAAAGGAATCAAATAATCTCTGAAGTTAAATAGCCATCACTTTTGTCTCCTACAGAATAAAACATTTCAAGTATTTATAAGGCTTGCCAGGTGAATCTATGTACAACGAGGTGCCACACATGAGCACCACGCCTATCTTGTCAAGGCTATCTACAATTAAAATATCTAATGTGCTTCTTTTTTCATCGATGGTAATATAACATCGATCTCGACAGTTTACTATGAAGTAAATTTCTACTCGAGCATCTAAGCAGTTAAACATTCCAGAAACATATTTTTCCTTAATCCTATAAAACCTGGGGATTTAGGGTTTTCCATAAGCCTCGGTTGTTGAGGGGGGACTCTCACATACCCCCTCCTGTTTTCTTCCATGACCACTGATAGTGTGACAATAAAACTGGGACCCAGTATAGATCATTGAAAGGTAAATATTTCTACATTATAAATATGTTGCTGGCTCCATTATTTTACTGATGACGTCATCAGATGTACCTAGATGTGTTAACATTTAGTACTTTTACAGTATTCAACATTTTTGGAGAACCATTACGGTTATTACAATAGGTATTGCCATGTGCCGTCTCTTTGCTGTGTGTGCTATTAAATAAAACAAACAACAATACAATGTCAAGAAGGTTTCAAAATGGATACCAAACTTCTTTTGTGAGCTCAGCATCTGAGGGTTTAGTCATCGCCCTCAAATGCACCTTGTGTACATCAGAAAATGTCTTTCTGGTCGGATTTAGGAGATCAACAAAGTATTCTCTCCGCCTCGCAAGGATGCACCTCTCTGGAGATAGTAAAACCCCAGACGCGACCTTCATAGCGGGTTTGGATGAGGACGTCTTATTAAGAAGTCGGTGGGTGGACTGCCAGAACACTTTCTTTACTGATTTGAAGTCGGATTCCAGCATAACCCCAGAGTCCATCCATGTCTTAGCTGTGGGTGACTTTACTGTCTCTGCTGTGAATGTTCATACCTCTTTGTACCACAAACGCAAGAAGGAAAATGTATTTCCAAGTCAAGCCTTGTAGGACTCGTCCTTTGGCCGGAGGGCATCTTTGACATTTGATTGAATTAATATGTCCTGCTACCGTTCAGTACCACAACAAGCCTCTTTCGCCCGCAGCCCTTAACAGCTGAAGCAGAAACTGCTAAGTTGAACAATTTCTACTCCGTTTCAATGTCCTTAGTTTGCTCAGGGTGTTTCTCTGAAATTTGGATAAATATCTTCATACCTGGTCCTGATTTCCTTACCCACCAACACTTCCCCCCTTTATCCTGAAGATCGGTCTTTACATGTCAGCTATCTTGGCTTCTTTGGCTTTTGGCAGTTTCAGGTTGCTGATAACTAGATGGTAATCAGTAGACAGTTTAGCCCCTATCTCAACACGAACATCCAGCACAGAATCGAAGAAATCGGACACAATAACAAAATCACTTCTTGATCTCTGACCCTGATTCCGCTTATACAATGTATATTTGTAGATGCCTCCGTGCTAGAAAAGGTGTTCATAATAGAGAGTTCATTGTTATAACAGAAGTGTAATGCGGCCTCTCCATTCGTATTTAGATCGGAATCACTCCTTACCCTGTCAGGTGGTCTGTGCCAACTAGTTTGTTGAACTCTCCCATCAGGATATATGTCTTAACTACATCGAACGTTACAGGAATAATTTGAACTCGCACACCTTGTTTGGTGCATAAACTTACACCACAAACATAGATCGATCTTTCCGAAAAAGCTTCAAGAAGCAAATCCTCGCACCTGATGGGATCCTGTCCATAACACATTCTGACTGCAGGGGGCTTCTGAGTCTCCCCTTCCCAAACCCTGCAGCCATTTCTGACGCCACACCTGAATAGTGGAGTTTCCATCCTCCATCCAAATCTACACTACCAAAGCCACAGAACTGTGCTGAGGAAACTCTGGCTATATCTAGCCTGTATAATCTAGCCTCCTTCACTAGCTTCTGCCCTTACTGTTGGAGGTTTGATGTTAGAAGTTCCAATTGTCAAGGTTTACTTCCTACAAACCCTCTTTGAAGCCTCGGCATATGCAATTTTTGTGCGTTGATCCCATGCCTCCCAAGACATGTGGCGGGCTATCGCTAGTTTTGCAGCATCAAATGGAGACTGAAATATATCTTTGGAACAGGACCCTCTACTTATAGCCTGAACCCGTCGCTTGTTTACCCGCGTGAAGGACGATGTGGTATGATACTTTAGTTACCTCTCACCATATTGCAGTTGTGGTGGTCTTATTTGCGCCAGTCACAAATCTGGTACTCTCTCAGACCCTCGAAGATTAGGCTTTGTTACTAGCGACCTATACTCGCCCCTTTCTAACTACCTCCAAACTAGCTGATGAACAATGTGGTTTTTGTCCCGGATGTAGCACAGCAGACCAAATATTCAAACTACGGCAGTATTTTGTTAAATTGTTAGGATTGCTTTGTAGATCTTCAAAAGAAATATGACCGCACTACATGGAACCTGCTGAGAAACGTTATGCAGGAGTATATGCAGGAGTATATGATCGATGGTCCTCTTCTTGATGTCCTGATTTCGTTAAACGCATGCCGAATAAATTGCGCTAAACCGAAACCATTCAATGTGATAGTCGGACTCCGCCAAGAGTGAGTAATGGTACCTCTCCGGATAATTATTTTCATGAATAGGACTGTTATACGCACCCGAGTACGAAGAGGTAACAGAATTGGCTGGTGGACCATTAGTCGACTGGAATTTGATGATAACATGTTATTACTTAATTCGTCAGAAGGTGATCTCCGAAACTCACTTGATTGGTTACATGCAGAGTGCTGCATAGCTGGAATGAAAATCAGTGCTGCAAGGATTGTGTTCACGCGTGATTGAAGGCAAGTATTGCAGGAAATGCTGCAGTAATGCACGAACTTCAGCATTGGGTAATCAGAAGATGGGAGGTATGCGGAAAAGTCAAACTCGCTATCTTCAATTCGGTATTCCAGCTTATCCTTACCATTGGTAATGAAGCTTGGGTAATGACCGACAAAATACGATCGCTTAATACAAGCGGCCGAAACGGGTTACTCCGAATAGTCCTTGGAATAACGTTACACGATGTGGTCCGTAATTCGCGGATCAGGGAGTCACACCAGGCAGAGCCTCTACTACTCCGAATTGAGAGACCACAGCTCCGATATTAAGCATATGTGGTCAGTATGTATCAGAAAAGAATCGCACTGGACAGATCTTATGTGGAAAACCAGCCAGCAGAAGACCCAGAGTAGACGTTGAGCAACATTACTGGATAACATCCAGAAGCTTGGCCGGTTTCACTTGAGTATTCAGCCGGATCCATTTGAGACGGTTGCTTCATGGTAACCACGTTGTTGGTGTGGAACGATGTTGTTGCCATGCAACTCAAAACATATACATTAGATTGGTAATGTTGTTTGGCAATAATGTATTGCTTACAATCCTTGTATAATCAAATTTTTTAACAAGAAAAATCAAAGAAATATGATCCTTTTATATCCCCCTCCCCCCATTAAACTCCTGATGCTTCCGTGGCAACGGGAAATTTTTCAAAATCAGCTATGTGAACATCTGACAGGCTAAACCACCAAATTTCAGAGGAAAAGTTTCTCCCTTTGAAACATGACACCCTCCCGCCCGACATAATAAAGTTTAAAAATTCTATAAAAATTGTATGCCATATAATTCTTTCTACTTCTTGGCACAAGGCCAGCAATTACTCAGTGTATTACTGGTACTTTATTTTATCGACCCCATAAGGATGAAAGGCAATTTGAACTCAGAATTGCAAGAGCCGTAACTCTGTGCGTTAAAGCATGGCGTCCGAACCTCTACCGATACTGCCAATCCACCGCTCTTTTATGTCATATAATGTGATTAAAAAAAGCTTTGAATTATAATTACAACCCAGAGATAAAGAGAGCATACTCGACTTTAGTACTGGACTGGAGTTTTATTTATAGACACAAAAATTGTGTAAACCAATTTAACCTCGGTGGCGCAGAGAGATGGAAAAAATACGCCAAATTATTATATTTGACGCTCAAACAATTTTGTCAAACCGTGGCCTTAAGATCGTCTGGGATTTGATAAAGAATTTCTATTTCTAACGGTTGCCCCTATTATACAGAGATTCTTTCAAAAGAAATCTACCTGCTTGAGATGTATATGGTTCAGCCCACCTAATTGTAAATAAGCAAAAGAGTACAAATAACCTAATATGATAAGCTTGTCTTGGTGGTGTATGCATGTTGGGTTTCGAAGAGAAAATATAGACAAAATTGGAAATACCCACAGCTTAGGGTTTGTGTGAAACATGTAAGTAGATTGTTATAAAAAAAATTGTATAGTAGGGTTGACGACATGTTGATAATGAGGTGAAATGGTTGATTCTTTGTTGGTATTTGAGGATTGGCTTATACACTATTCTTACACAGTATTTTGAAAATCTGAGGTAAAAAAATGGTGGCGATGCAATAGAATAATGGATTATAAAACTTACCATTAAGCCAGTAGCACAGCAATGTGAATGAATATTCTCCAAATGGAGTCGTCAGTCTTACAATGGAATATTTTCTTACATTGATTTTTGTAATCATGACCAGAAAATAGAATTCTTAATGAAAGCAGCAATGAAGATTCCCAATACATATTATTCTGACATACTTCACACACATTTTTATAAATTCAATCTATCAACACAGTTAACAAGATTCGGAAATTCCAATCTTCAGTGAATATCAACAACAAACGAATATGTTTGGATTCATCCTATCATCACTGATTACAACAAGACCAACTTAAACAGCAACAGCGACTACGTTAACTCAAGCAATAAAACAACTACAACATCACTGTTCTTAATACCACTCCTGAGAATGGTGTGGCAATGACAATAGCAGTAGCTAAATAAATAAACAAAACAAAATTGATAGCTAATGTAAAGTATTTCTATCGTTATTTCTTGTAACATGAAAGATGATAGTAGCAGGAACTCCATCTATATTATAAACAACACAATCATATTTAAGATAACAGCTACAACACCATCCACAATATTACTACAATAAATATTTGCATCATTATAGAAAATGGAATGGGCCCCTGTCAGTTTTAATAATAATGATTCCGTTGTTCAATCAGAACAAGAGCTTAAACTTAAACTTACTGGGCAAGTGATTGTGTATTCCACAGACAGTGTACTCATAATGAATTTCTCGGGGAGATTCAGCAAGTCAGTTTGTGAAAAGGTGACCGTTTGGGTTAGAGGTGAACTAATCTGTTTCCGTCTACTCCATTACATATCTATAGTACTCTTTTACATTTTTACCAGTTCCAGCTGATGGGCTGAGCTCATGTTGGGGCACCACCATTAAACGATACTTTACCAATATGCCAAGCTTTAGGATAGGACTCTAGATCCTATGATTAAGAAGTGAATCTCTGAAACATTCTACTTTGTTGGTTCCTCATTATTGAATATAATGCAAACAACAACATCCATATTGATTGTTCTAATTTGTATCGGTGACAATAGCAATAAGAGCATCAATAATCTGATTTGTATTCTGGCTAAAAAAATATATATAATAATAATGCATTTTAGCATCAGCATAAACCACACTTTCTTAGTGGAAGGGTGAAGCCGATCATATTTACCCCTGTACTTCACTGCTACTTAATTAATCGATCGGATTGTCAATGTTTAATATTTCACTGTTTCTTATCATAATCAATCGATTGGAATGGCAAAGTCTACAAAGTGAAGAGATTTCACTAAATACCTTAAGATATTTCGCCTGAGGCTCTATAGATTTTAACATCCAGCACTCTACACCAGTCAACAACAATTATAATATTTGAAGTTGCTTATGTTTGTAGGAAGTTACATATTTTTCGAAAGAGGACAGTCGTTTCATTACACTTTCCTGGTTTGCTTCCGACCATACTGGTATAAAGGTTTCAATAGTTTTTTCGTTGACTATATGATGCTTTGTACCATTGACATCCAGTACTCCTTTAATCAATTTCTTTTAATCAGTTACACGCTTTGAACGGTACATTACGTGTGTTTATTTTAAGTCACAAGCATTCATGTAAGGTTTGAAAATAAATGCAGCATCGGCATCCGCACTTACACTCAAACACACATACGCACTCAATAACAAACATACCTCAACTAGCAGAACTTGCTATAAATGGATCAAAGTGCGTTTGTGCTGCGGATATTCTTCAATAAGTATAGACTAGTTCATAATTTAAATGAATAATTACCATATAGTTAATTCATGTCCAAGAACTCGCGATTACGATAAAGTGAAAATATTATTGAATATTCTTTTCTACGTGCAATTATCTTTTACTGTTTAGTCAAGCGCGTAGGCAAATTTTCTCCTGGGACCAGAGCACATATCTTTTAAAGACTTCTAGATTGGTAATTTTAAGTGTACTTAACCCAGAAACATGTGCTGCATATGTGTAACAAAAGGGACTCCACTAAGACCGCAAGGACAGTATATTGGTCTGTAAATGGTTGATGGATTAAGTTAATCCAATAGACCAGAATCCTGTTTGAACTGAGAATGCAAGAGAGTGATTAATTAACACAAAGCATCCCGTCGAATATTCTTACTATTCCAGGAATTCAGCCCGCTGAATTGTCTATTTTATTGTGGAAATATAATCCTCCGTATGGAAAGCATTTTCCCTAGAGATGACCCATTTACCTAAATATTAGAAACATAGCGACGATATTGATAGAAATATTCGAAGGTTTGTTTTAATCCTTTAACATCTAAAGAAAAAATAATTTTGTATTTATTTGAAAATCTGATAATGATGTAATCAAATATTTGAAGATACAAAACCATCTTTAAATAATACATTCATGGATCTAAATACAACCTTTGATTGTTTTCACCCTTAGTTAAAACACTTACAAAACACCGTAAACCCGCATTGGTAACGTCCACTATACGAACCCCACCCTGCAATCCCGATGCCACTGACAGAGTGGTTCGGAAAACATTCAAACACGATGTATTTTCTAAATTCGCCCGCTCATATTTAAAGGGGAAATTAAGGTTTCATATACATGTTAATATAACAAACATTGTAATGCGACATGCACCTGCAAAGGAAGTCAAAAGAATGTTATGAAGAAATATTGTGAACCTATTTCTATGATCACTCCGCTGAGTAATAAAGCTGTAAAATGCTGTATTTATGAGATGGCAGATGATGTTGAAAATACGATAACTTCAGAAATTCAATAATTAAATTTCTCTATCCAGCTGCATGGGCCAATGTTTAGATGTTTTAATATTATCATAGTTTCTATAAATTACTGCTGTGCCAATGAATAATATATTATTGATGAGTTTCTCTTTCGCGAAATAGTTTAAAACTCAAAACCCTCTTAAGAATATTACAATGGTTACTTAAATCACACCAAACGGCATGGTGATGGAGTTAAACTGACCATTGACGTAGGTTTTAGCGTGGTGTGTGTTCAGAAGAGAAAAGTCAACATTCTTAATTACGAAATAATGATTTCTGATTTAGGCAGCAAGCCAGCAATTTTTGTGGTGTGTACGGGCTCGATTAAATCGACCCCAGTGCGTGACTGGTACTTTATTTTATCGATTTCGTAAGTATGAAAGGCAAAGTTAACCCCGGCGGGACTTGAACTCAGATCATAAAGGGCCACAACTGTATGCTGCAAAGCACGGAGTCCAACCCTCTACCGATACTGTCAATCCACCGCCATTGTTAAGAACGATATAATGAAACACAAGTAAAAAAAAAAGACTACATTGCAAGAGGTGATGAATCTGGTAAGCGGAATGTGGTAAGTTGGGGTCATGTTATGAGAGTGATGAATAGAGAGAAAGGTAGACAAGATAACATTGATTCAGCTCTGTGTTAATAATTAAGAGCAGGTGAACGCTACACAACGGAAAAAGGATGGGGATATATACATATTTTCTAATTTGGTTGTCTGCACCTGACATACTCAAAATTACAAAATTTACCACCAACAAGGTTGTACATATAATTATTCCTCATCTGGTACTGAAGGTTTCTAAACAATTTATTAGTATATATATGACTGTTATTTCTTTCAACTCGAGTCTAAAATATTTGTATCGCTCTCGTAAAAATCCACAGATTTTGAGCCATTACTTCGTTCAAGTATCTCCCTCGTGAATAGTCGATCAGTTTTGATTCAAATTCTAACACGCGTTTGGTTCGTTAATTTCTTTCAAAATTAGTTCTGTATGACGGGAACACTTCATTGGCAAGTTTCCGTTCAATATTTAAATATTTAATTCCTTTTGTGTCATTTTCTCTGTCATTCCATACGAATATTTCAATGGTGGAAATATATTGACAAGTCTACACTTTCCATTCAGTTAAACAATTATCAAAACCCTTATTCGTTTGCGGCTGCAATAACTTCCAATATTTGCTTATTTCTTAAAGTGTCATCTGAATACATATACGTGAATATATGTATGTTTTTCTGTGCTCACTTTACTCAAAAATTAAAATATAATGTACACAATACCACACATATTTTTAAGGACTTTATAAATTATATTTGGATCTATACAAACAAATACGTTTCAATTCACTTTTAATATATTCTTAATGCTTTCATAAATGTGACATATTTATATCCCAAATTTCTCCATTTCTCTCCTTTTCTGCGACATTTGTTTAATCTTTCTTTATATCTAATTTCTCATTCTTTGATAATACCTAAAGTAGTGTGTGACAATAATAACATTAAATCCGAGATAGTGTTTACTGAGTATCAAAAGGTTTTGAAATTAATTCTAAATTTTGCACAATACAACACATTTTGGGGAATGTATATAATCAATAAATCCAGTCTTTGTAATTTAATGAAGCATCGAGTTGACTGAATCATTAGAAATTCTGAGCGAATGCCTTGTGTTCCTCATCTCCGCACTCTGGGTTCAAATTCTTGAAGGTTCTACGTGGAATTTAAATTCTGCATTTGATGATGAATAATGTAGTAGTCAAATACTGAGGTGGATTCGTATCTCTTTTCCTTCCTGTGTCTTTTTCTTATTTCTTTTCTTCCCGTCACATAATAAACTGCTTTACGCCGTATAACAATTAGCCAGATGATGCTCACAGGAGCTGAACGGTGGCGTAGACAACTTTTTGTAAACCGTTCAAGAACGATACGGAGTATTATACTATACGGACATTCATTAATGAAGAATAATTGATTGGCATTTATGTAATCACTTGAGGTAGCATAATGAGAGGATAAAAGAAATGTTGTCCTCGGTGGAATCACATATCAGAAGGTATTTCATCTTTCGCCTAATTAAATGGTACGTGGCATTTTGCCCAGCTGTCTGTCGATTCTACCAAACTCCAGGGACTGACTACGGTTATTGATAACAACAGTATTACCGCTAACATTTATATTATGTAAATTTCTAGAGCCACTACAGGAGTTATGACAAATTACTAGATTAAAAGGAGGAAAACATAAAATAATCAGATTAACACGGTGAGACCAGAGCAAATAACAAACCAGAGTGTCGAGGGAGGAAAGGTTAGTGATAAAGAGATAGACAAATATCTAGACACGTGTATATATATATATATATATATATATATATATATATATATATATATATATATATATATATTAAAATAACAGATTAACGTTTAAGAAAAGAATCGCTGCTTTCACCCTTAACGGGATCTTCTGAAACTAACAAAGTCAATCTGTAAACGCAGAACTGGATATTTCAAAAAACGTTGCAACCGGAGGAAGACAGGAAGACGATACTTTGGTTCATGGTGACGTTCGCTGGCAAAGAACGGGAAAAAACGAATAATACGTCATTAATAGGAGCGGTGAAAAACAATTACGCGCAAAGACAGAACCACGTTTATGGTATAAAAGAGGTCGTAGACTAATGTTCTCTTAGGTGGTGCATAGAGACGTTCTCTGGCAATGAACGGAAAAACGAAGATAATAAGGCATATGTGGTGCGTGGAGAACAATAGCACGCAAAGACAAAACCACGTAAATGGTATAGCAGAAGTCGTAGACTAAAATTAATCTCCGCTACAGAGTTAAGAACAAAGCTCTACGGTTCTTATATATTTGATATATATGTTCCTTATCGAGCCCTCTTTGGATTTTAGTCTTCAATTTTATTATTATTACTATATATATATATATATATATATATATATATATATATCCGTCCCTTCAGTCTTTCTTATTTCTCATTCTTTCCTCTGATGAAGGAGATTACTTCCGAAACGTTAAGGCCCTCTTCTTGCTATTTCAAGCGTTAACCTAATATATTCCTTCCATATACTTTACCGATTGTGTTATTTCTGTTTACAATTTATATATATATATATATATATATATATATATATAGGAACGAGTAGGACCCCGACGGCTGAGCTCAAGCCGTTTCCATATATGGTAAAAGTGATTCCATATATGGCAAAAGTGATTGTCACAAGGATTGGTCAAAAGTCCCACCTAGTAAACCTTTCTTTAGTCTAGCAGTGCGAGTGAGAGACTTGATAGCTGTCCTTAGGTTATAGTAACCAGAAATTGTTTTTTTTTTATATTTAATTGTTTTTTTAACATTCTCGGTATTTTTCTAGATATTTACCCCATATTATTTTACTTATTGTTTCGACTTCCACCCTCTCCCCCTTCCTAGTATACTTCCTTGACCTCCTGTCCTGCTGTAGTTGGCACTATCAACGCTCGACTGGGTTACCTCCACCCCCTCTCCCTCTTTCTTCTACTGGAAGGTTCAGCTACCCCTTCCTTCCACAAATTGCCATGATAGAATTATGTGTCTCAACAACAAACTTTTAACCAATCCTTGTGACAATCACTTTTACCATATATGGAATCACCCCACGAGAAGCTCGGCTATTCATATACCAGGCTAAAAATGTTCATTTAGTCCAGAATTAGCCGTCGAAACGGCTGAGCTCAGCCGTCGGGGTCCTACTCGTTCCTATTACCCACTCTACTACACTAAGTATTGAGTACTTTTGTGCGTTATGGTCCACCTGGTCCCTTACCACATTCCCTTCGTTATATATATATATATATATAGGGAGAGAGAGAGACAAAGTCAATGAAAACACTTCTGAATAGTTATTTGGGAATGTATGGAGTAAACGACCAGGTATTTGCTTTCGAAATAGTTTTAAAGAATCTATGGCTCCTCTATTTGAATATATCGAACTGCTTGTATACGTGGTTTTAGTAATATTAGAAAGTGAACTAAACAAAGAGAACAAAATATGGTGACAATAAAGATGATTGGTGATGATTATGTTGATGAGGTAGGAAATCGTGGCAACAGCGGTGGTGATGATGACGATGGGTGTGATGATAATGATGATGATTATGATAATAATAGTAAAAATTGTTTCTAATTTTGGCACAAGGCCAGCAATTATAGCAGTACATTACTGGTACTTTATTTTATCGCCGGCCTTTGGTTTCTTATATAGGCACGAGGCGAGCAATTTTGGGGGAGAGGAAAGTCTATTAAATCTACCGCAGTGCATGACTGGTACTATATTTATCAACGCCGTAAGGATAAAAAGCAAAGTGAACCTCGGCTGGATTTGAATTCAGATCATAACGGGCCGTAACTCAGTGCTGCAAAGCATGGCGTCCACCCTCTACCGATACTGCCAATCCACCAGTAATAATTGTTTCTACTTTTGGTACAAGGCAGGCAATTACCCAGTGCATTACTGGTACTTTATTTTATCGACTGCGTAAGGATGAAAGGCAAAGTTAACCTCGGCGGGATTTGAACTCAGACCGTAAACCATGCTAGAAAGCATGGCGTCCAACCCTCTACCGATACTGCCAACAATGATAGCGATACTGGCGTTTGCTAATGGACATAATGATAATGATGACATGGCCACAACAGTTGAAACAACAGCTCTAAAAAACAATGATATAAATGTAAACAACAGCAACATATATCATTATCTGCCACACGTTCATCAAAATAATTTATTATAAAACAATACATCGCTGTTTTATTTATATCAAGCATATTCCCATTCCCTGTCTCTCCCTCGCTAACTACGCCCTCTTTTTCAGTCACACAAACGTTCAAACACACAAGTGTTCAAATATATACACATATAACAGCTATATATACAGATTCACTTAATAGAACCAGATTATATGGAATCACGTGCACATATTTATATATATGGAAGTGGGTGGCATGTTTATATATATAATATTGATATTACTAATGATAATTAAAAAAATAGAAATAATTATGTTCTATATTGAAAGGAAATCGGTATATACTGTATATATATATATATATATATATATATACAGTATATACCGATTTCATTTCAATAATGAATATAATTATTTCTATTTTTTATTACCATTAGTAATATCAATATTATGTTGTGACAGTAGTAGTAGTAGTAGTAGTAGTAGTAGTAGTAGTAGCCATCACCATCATCGCCGTCACAATGGACAATTCAATGTTTTTGTATATCTTTTGAATGATAGATCGCGCCCTCTCTATACAAATTGAGAAAATTACTTTGAATTTCTCGCCTGTTTACACTAACTTACAATGACACGTATATTTGCTTTTGGTTGTTATGCTGCCACTGCTTCTGTTAGCTTTATGTTCAGCTAAATCAAACGATACATTCAGACACAGTGAGGCTTGAAAAAAAAAACATCCGCGTAATCAAGCAGTGTTAGATTTTGAATAAATAAACATACTCAAACGTAAATTCATTCAGTCTGTGTAATATATGCGCTTCGACGCATTTTTACAAATGCATCATTTTCAGTATTTCAAACGTATGCAGACACAGAAACGAGTTTGAGTGGATGGGGGTGTATGCAGAAATAAATAAATAAATAAATAGATGATTAAATAAATATATGACATTTAAAAAGAAATTAGATTAAGTTTATCTAGATGAGGAATTAATCAAAACATACACATACAGTTTCATGTTTTAGATAAGAAGTATTCTTTAAGAATTTCCTTGTTGTAAAAAGAGGGGGGGGGGGGGGCAGGGCAAAAAATAAAGAAAACCGAAAAAAAATAGATGAGATGCTCGGTTAGACCCAATCTTGTCTTACAAAAGTTGTTATCACACATATTGATTACTTGCCGCTTTTCAACTAAAATTGTTTGGAATCTGCTCTCGTCACACTTCACATATTCGCTTTTAGTGGGAGTATAATTTTTGTTTGTGTTATTCTCACTCGTGCATAAACGAGGCTGTTTATAATTGTTATTTATTTACTAAGAAACTGTCTTTTGGGATGTTTACATAAAAATTGAAAAAAAAAATAATAATAACACAAGAGAAATGAAAGTGATGTAATTTTTTATAGGAATTTCCTTAGTTTGTATAATATATTTAAGATGACTAACACCTGCTTTATAACGAACAGAGAGAGCGAACACCGTTCTGAATTTGTGATTAACTAAGTGTGTCCCCTCTTCATTTCCGGTTGTTTCTCTAGCTTCTTTATTGAGGTTGAGCGATCGATAGAAGTAAAACCACAAATTAAATAAATTCACGCAGTTGTTAAAATATATTAACACCTATTTGTGATTGTGTATTTGAAATGAAATTACATAGAAGTAAATTGTGACATGTAAACTGGAAAGATCCATCAATACATTTAATTTGTAGTCAAAAGATTTTATTGTGTGGATATTTGAAAGGAATGTGTAATGAAGTTCAGCTGGATATTCTTCATCTATTTCGGTATGTAAAATAAACATACAAACAAAGGATATATAAATCATTAAAAGCGTGTGTGTGTTACAATCCCTTCGTGGTTCAATTTGCATTTCAATCAAATATAGGTCCAGTAACACACTGTGGTTGATTTAATCAACTTTCCCCGCCACCGCCCCAAACTGGTGGCCTTGTGCCTAAATCAGAAGCAATGAGTTCAAATCTCACCGAAATGTGTTGGTCTTGTGCCTGAGTCAGAATCTATTACATGCGTGGATGATTTTGTAGCATGTAGTTACGGCCCTTAAACTTCTGAGTTCAAATCTAGCCGAGATTGGCTTTGCCTTTCATCCTTACGTGGTCGATAAAATAAAGTTCCAGCTCCCTTAAAATTGTGGGATGTGTAGTGAAATTGTTGGATAAAATAGACACGTTTTCGGGGTAGGATCAAAACTATACGAATTTGAGTGTGGAGAATATTTCTGATTTAGGCACAAAGCCAGCAATTTTACGGGAGGAGAAAGTTGATTAAATCAGCCTCGGTGCGTTACTGGTACTTTATTTTATCGACCTCGTAAGAAGAAATAGTAAAGCTAATCTCGGCGGGATTTGCACTCAGAAGATGAAAGAACGTAACTGTGCCGCAAAGCATATTGTCCGACGCTCTAGCGATTTTATCAATCCACCAACTTAATGTAAGTATATAATTGTTTCTACTTTTGGGACAAGGCAAGCAATTAACTTAGTGCATTACTGGTACTTTATTTTAACGATCCCTTAAGGATGAAAAGCAAAGTTAACCTCGGCGGATTTGAACTCAGACCATAAAGGGCCTTAACTCTTTTCTGCAAAGCATGGCGTCCATCCCTGTACCGATACAGCCAATCCACCGCCATGTCAGTATATAATGAACATTATTTCTTCAAGTAAATGAAGATTCATGAACAATTCAGAAGCTTTCAAGATAAACACCCAGCTCCTACATTGTATTGATTTACATTCCTATCATATTTTACTTAATCGATTAATATCATTTACTATTCGTGCGTAATATACGTGCACATATGCACGAACAAGGATAACTATGTGAGAATATATAATTAATCGATGCTGAACTCGGACAGCCTGGTGAATATATTTTACTAATGAATGACGTTCAAGTGCAATCGGAGTTAATTAACAATGCCAGTTAATTATCATGTTTTACTTCAACATATATCTACAGTATGCAGAATGGTAGGGGGTGAAGTGGCAGAGTCATTAGAACGTCGGAACGTTATTCGTGTCGGCTCCTTGTGTTCAAATGCCTCCGACGTAAACTTTTCCGTTCATACATTTAAATTCGATAAAATGAAAAGTACTGAGGGACGATTCTTCCTCTATATCTCTTTCTGGAACAAATCTGCTGTATTCAGACATGGAGAGGAGATGGCCTCCGGCAGGTTTTAAAATATGCCCTCGCAAAACTGTGTGTCAATATGAAGCCCCAACGACACCCTCAGGAGTTACGGGTCCATGCATACATAAGGAATGGTATCCATGCTATTTTACCAAATTATTTAGTTACGTTCCTTTCGATTCGAATTTGATTTCATTGATCAAGGGCAAATAAAACATTTTCCAGTAATGTTCTATTTATATCTCTGCATGTCATTTATGGAGAAGAAATCAGGAAGTTATACATAAGCTACTTCTTCCGAAATCAACTCCCGGGAGACGCAGTAGAGGAAGACCTACTCGAAATTCAGCGATCAACTGTTGGGTGATATAAACCTGGAAAATCGTGAATTGTGGAGACTTTGTTAGGAATGTTAGACTGTGGTCGCAATGATGAAGATTTATATTGATAACACTATTCCAGGTCAATTTCTACCCCTGTAATTGTGTCATTATCAATTTCTATAAATGAAACAAACAGGCCTAAACAAAACAGTTTACTATATATTATAAGCCTTATAGAACAAAACACACGGTATTTCTCCTTTACCCATAACCATTTTATGATATCAAAACATATCTGTTTCTTCCTATGGTTTCATGTTTCTATACAAATAAAGTGTTTATCTCCTACAGGCACGAATGTTATCCAAGTTGATTGAAATATTTAGCATATCATAAATGTAATCTGAGTGTTTCGAATATTAATAATAATATCCGATTCATTTGCAATTATGCAAACGGCTTCTTTTATAAGCCATGTCAGTAGAATTTGCCCCTCATTCTCGCCCTTGTGTTAGCATGTAAACAGAACTACAGACACTAATGTTCCTGGGTGATTACCCTTCATCAGTGCAGTTTACTGCTCACCTGCAGCTCTCAGAGCTAGTGAAAATATATTATATTTTCTGAAATATACAGTGATAATCGGCCTGATTTGCATATTAGAGGATGGGCTGAGCAGTCAGATCTGCATATTGGCAGACCAAGTGATCAACCAGATTTGCATATCAGCCAGTCTGCTGATATGCAAATCAGGCCAAACCTGTACCAGAAGCAGCATTTTAACATAATTAAAAAAATCAAGAACTCTCTCGCTCAAGTTTTCAAGCATAAAAATGACATTAAAACAATCAGTGATCTCAAGAAAAGGACAGTAAATATAGCCTAACAAAGTTCGTTTTTCCTCAACCCCGCTGTCTTTTACTTTCCCTCTCGCAAAAACTTTGGGCAATTTATTAAATGTTCGAGCGACATAAAGATGACTTGTTCACTGAGAAGTTTGTACACGGATGCTTAAAACGAATGATGCAAACCACAAAAGGGGAAACTACACGAAACGCTTCTGTATGCAGTTCCGTTCAAAGATAACCTCATTCAATCCCAGATCAACTAATAATTTCAATTGTTGCGAGTTACTACCTTACCATGAGACTTACCATGAGACCATGTGGTAGATTGACCAATATGGAATGACAAAATACAGGCAACACCTATACATGTATTTCACAACATTGTCTATCTTGCTTTTTATACCCTTTAAATATTAGGCAGATTGGGCAATTACTACTTGTGAATTCAGGAGCTTAGCTCCTCTCAAAGAATACAAATTCAGTTACAGATTCTCTTAGGTGATTGGTTATATAACTTGTACGTCTAATAATAATAGGTATGAAAGGTAACGTGTATATTTTATCTGCAAACCGACTGTTAATGACCCGTGGATATCATCATTATGGTGCTGCTTTTTTTACTGATTTGACATGTTGCTAGTTGACTTTCACAAGAGAGCATATTCTCAATGTGGACTCAAACATTAATATGCCTGTTGTGTATAAACACACACACTCGTATACACACACACACATAAATATATATATCTTCTATTCTAAGGCGGGTAAAACTCCCGAGATCCATGGACGAGTTCTCTCCAGCGGTCTCTGTCCCTCATTACCGCTGCCATGTCCTGCGTCTCCAACAGACAAGTGCCTGTCCTTAGGGCATCAACATATGTGTGCGTGTGTATATATATATTTACATATATATATGTATATATATATATATATATATATATATGTACATATATATACATACAACATAGATAACAATCAAATTGTGTTTAAGGCATTTATTTATAATTATATATATAAGTATAACTACTACTGTATATATATATATATATATATACGTATGTGTATATATATATATATATATATATATATGTGTGTGTGTGTGTGTTAGTGTATATAGGCATATATATATATATATCTGTGTATATATATGTATGTATATATATGTATATATATATATGTATATATATATAAGTATGTATACGTATATATATATAAGTATGTATACGAGTGAGTGAGAAATGAAATTTTGTTTCATTTTTTTCCATTTATATATATATATAAGCATATATATTGTTATACTGGGGGGGGGGGGGATTTTGTTGTAATAATATTGACGGAAATAATAACAGAACACACTCACTCTTTGGTTGGTTTTCGTGAGTGTGTTCTGTTATTATTTCCGGCAATATTATTACAACAATATGACCCTCCCCAAGTATAATAATATTTGTTTCGACTCACGATTTCATATCGAAAACCTCGCAAAACAAATATATATATGTATTGGTAAACGGAAAAGAAAATGCTGACAAATTGTTCACAGTGAAAAATAGTTTAATAAGAAATAAGTGAGAATTAGTAATAGTATTGGTTAGTATTCAGTTTTGGTTTTAAGTTTTACCGGTTGCGCATTTCTAATGCTTTTCAAAAATAATTTTGAGATAGAGCGTCCGTGATGTTTGCTCTGATCTGTATTTTATATATATATATATAAGAAAGAGTATGACCCCGGCGGCAGAGCTCAAACCGTTTCTGCTATTTCTGAACTAAATTAGAATTTTTAGCCCAGTAAATAAATAGCCAAACTTTCCAAGGGGTACTTCCTTATATGGTAAGATTGTAGTTGTCAGGAGGATTGGTCAAAATGTGTTGTAAACACAAATAAGTCTATCGTGGCAGTGGATGGCCTGTAGAACAATGAGGGAGTGGGTGGAGCCGGTCAAGGGTTGAAAGTGAATTCTATATAGCAAATTCTAAGGATAGTGTATGAAAGTAGGCCAGAGGAAGTAGGCGAAAAAAGTCCTGGAGGAAGTAGAGGTGGGACGTTATAGAAGAGGTAAATTAAATGAGATTAGGAAGCAATGAAAAAATAAGAGAAAGATATATAAAAATATAAAAAGGCATATATATATATATATATATATGTTCAGGTTTGAGGTTCACCACTATATAGAGCTGGTCTATTCCGTATGGTCAATCGTAATGCAATAATATAGAGAGTAGTCAACGTAAGGCAGTTCAACCGTCTTTGTTTTTGTTGTTGGTGGTGCTATTACGGAGTTAAATATTATAATGAAATGACAGGAGTCTGGATTTGTGTAAATCCTTGAAAGGTTTATTATACTATGATCATTTCAATGACCGGGTTCCGTATGAATCCGGTGATATCATCAGGTATTCCAAATATAATACGTAAATGTAATAGATAAAATCCATGGGGCTGAAAATCGAGGACCCGAGGGCGACCGCTATTCTGTTCCTTCAACCTCAGCCGGTCGCCCTGGAGTGACGTGGCTAAAGTTTATAGTATGCTACTACCGGTCAGATAAACGAAAACAGAAAGGGATGGGAACATAAGTTAACGTCAATCTCATGACACAAGGTAAAAGAAAGAAAGAAAGAAAGGAAGGAGAGAGAAGAAGGGGGAAGAAAGAAGAAGAGAAGCCGGGGTTAATGTCAGCTAAAAGAAGAAAGGCAACTACTACCGGTGAGATATACGCAAGCAAGAGGGGGAAGGAAGATAAGTCTGCGGGTGGAAGACAGGAAGAGGGGAGAAGAGAAGGAAGAGAAGAGAGAAGTAGAAAAGTAAGGGTTGATGGCTACAAGAAGGAAGATAGAAAGAGAGAGGAAGGAAGGTCGATATTAATGTCAGACCACAGTCAGGCCAGGAGTGGCGCGAGAAAATGTTCACAGGGACCCGCATCATGGCGGAGGTGAATATATTGGGAGTCAGTGTGTTACAATGTTTATACCTATAGGATGAAGTTAAAAAATTAATAATCAATATTCAATATTAAAGAGGTTAGAAAATTTAAAGTTCAACTGTTTAACATTTTCAGGTTGATATATCTAATAGTTCCGATTTGTTCTGTAATTTAAAGGTACTATGTGGCTGTTAAAACACCAGCCGCGCCCCGGGCCCCATGGCGAATTAAGCTACGCCGAGTATTTTCATTTACCGAAAGAAGGGGAAATTTATTTTTCCAAGCACTCCGGGTAAGCTCGCGCGCCAGGGAGCTGGTCGCGCCGCCATTAAAACCCACCCAACAGTCCGACAGAAATTTGGAACTTTAGAATTTTGCTTAACTCTATCGGATGAAGTTGAAAGAATTCAGAATAACATTATAAAACTAAGGAGTAAGAAGATTGAGAATTGAACAAACAGAAAATTGTAGATTAAACATTCAAATAACCTCTATGAGGTTTTGGGTTGCGGGCTTTAATTAAATAGAGTCTTTTATGAAGAAACGTTAATTGTATTATGTAGATCTGTAATTTATCCTAGTGGAATGTAGAGTACGGGATATAGTCGTGTAATGTTTAATTTTTGTTCTCAGGATGAGACATTCTAGTGTCGTGTGCTAATGGGTACAGGTCCCAATGTGAGGAGTAGAAATACATGGATACATAGAAGTGGAATACGTGGAAGAGCACATTGGTACAGCAGAGGTATAAATATATAAACATATAAATATATAGGTATAAATATGTAAATAAACCAACAAGAGTGGTGTTGGAGTAAGATGGAGAAATCAAGACATAGGAGAGTTACAATATTGAATATTGATTACGATATTACAATATTACAATATTGAATATTGATTAT
The DNA here is from genome assembly GCA_964016885.1 of Eledone cirrhosa. Taxonomy (NCBI): domain Eukaryota; kingdom Metazoa; phylum Mollusca; class Cephalopoda; order Octopoda; family Eledonidae; genus Eledone; species Eledone cirrhosa. The sequence continues at coordinate 125,125,440 of OZ024742.1, forward strand.
TAATTTTTTAACTTCATCCTATAAGTCTAAATATTGTAACACACTGACCCACGATATATTCACCTCTGCTAAGATGCGGGTCCCTGTGAAAGTTTTCTCGCGCCACTCCTGACCCGACTGTGGTGTGACATTAATATCGACCTTCCTTCCTCTCTCTTTCTATCTTCCTTCTTGTAGCCATCAACCATTACTCTTCTACTTCTCTAAGCAAACTTTTAAAGTTCCAACTTTCTGTCAGACTGTTGGGTGGGTTTTAATGGCGGCGCGACCAGCTTCCTGGCGCACGAGCTTACTTCGAGTGCTTGGAAAAATAAATTTCCCCTTCTTTCGGTAAATGAAAATACTCGGCGTAGCTTAATTCGCCATGGGGCCCGGGGCGCGGCTGGTGTGTTAACAGCCACATAGTACCTTTAAATTACAGAACAAATCGGAACTATTAGATATATCAACCTGAAAGTGTTAAACAGTTGAACTTTAAATTTTCTAACCTCTTTAATATTGAATATTGATTATTAATTTTTTTAACTTCATCCTAGAAGTCTAAACACTGTAACACACTGACTCCCAATATATTCATCTCTGCTAAGATGCGGGTCTCTGTGAACATTTTCTCGCGCCACTCCTGGCCTGGCTGTGGTCTGACATTAATATCGACCTCTCTTCCTCTTTCTTTCTATCTTCCTTCTTGTAGCCATCAACCCTTACTTTTCTACTTCTCTCTTCTCTTCCTTCTCTTCTCCCCTCTTCCTGTCCTCCTCCCGCAGACTTATCTTCCTTCCCCCTCTTGCTTGCCTATATCTCACCGGTAGTAGTTGCCTTTCTTCTTTTAGCTGACATTAACCCTGGCTTCTCTACTTCTTTCTTCTCCCTTCTTCTCTCTCCTTCCTTTCTTTATTTCTTTTACCTTGTGTCATGAGATTGACGTTAACTTATGTTCCCATCCCTTTCTGTTTTCGTTTATCTGACCGGTAGTAGCATACTATAAACTTTAGCCACGTCACTCCAGGGCGACCGGCTGAGGTTGAAGGAACAGAATAGCGGTCGCCCTCGGGTCCTCGATTTTCAGCCCCATGGATTTTATCTATTACATTCACGTATTATATTTCGAATACCTGATGATATCACCGATTTCATAGGGAACCCGGTCATTGAAATGATCATAGTATAATAAACCTTTCAAGGATTTACACAAATCCAGCCTCCTGTCATTTCATTATATATATATATATATATATATATATATATATATATATATATATGTGTGTGTGTGTGTGTGTGTGTGTGTGTGTGTGTGTGTGTGTGTGTGTGTGTGTGTGTGTGTGTATACGTGTATATATACGTGTATGTATATGTGTGTATATATGTGTATGTACACATATGTATATATATATGTGTGTGTGTGTGTGTATGTATGTGTGTATCTGGATGTATGTGTATGTATATATATGTGTGTGTGTATATATATATATGTATGTGTATGTGCATATATGTGTGTATATGTGTGTGTGTATATATATGTATGTGTGTGTATGTACGTGTGTATATGTATGGATATATATATATATATATATATATATGTGTGTGTGTATATATGTGTATATATATGTATATGTATGTATGTGTGGATGAAGGTATGTGTGTATATATAGGTGTAAGTGCACTAAATCCCTTTCTATCAATCTCCCCTCTCCTACCTTCCACAGGAAGATATATGTATGTTTATTGCTTCCACCCCCTCACTGACCATCTGGCCATTGCTAAATTTGACCTTTATAAATTAACCCACACGCCCAAATAACTTTTCATTCACTACCAGAAAGGGACCCAGCAGTCAACGAGCTGCTAAACGAGCTGCTACCAAGATGAAAACTACTGTGAAATCCCACAATGAATATTATACTTGAATTTTCAAATCTCAAATTTTAACTCTTCTTATTATTAATTTTTCTTAATATTAATCAACATTTGAAAAGATGGCTTTTGCAGACCCATCGAAACCGGTCATGTTGTATACCCTTTATTATTTCCTTACCTTATAAAATTAGATGTTTTTTCACAAAAAAGTATTCTGTCTCATATATATTCCATGTGCCATTACCAACCTCAATTTTCTCTCTCTGTCTCTCTCTCTCTCTCTCTCTCTCTCTCTCTATATATATATATATATATATATATATATATATATATATATATATATATATATATATATATATAAACGGAAAAAATGAAATGAAATTTCATTTCTCACTCTTAGTACGGCTGTTACTTAAATATAAGTATGTATAGGTACATACATATATGTATTCAGACGTACAGTAGTATGTATATATATATACATACATGCGCACATATATATATGTACCTATGGATTCACCGAACATTTATTATAATGCTCGGTGTGTTTGTAAACAAATATCCCGTATTAAGCCGTACAGTGTCTAGCAACCATCGCTGCTCATTTGTTCAACACTGACAAAGGAACGCTGTACTAGTTTCAAGCTTATTAGCTATCGTCAGCAACGTATACGTTCCTGCCAGATGGTTGACCGTCTGAAAGTATATACTTTCCTTATGCATATTACCGGCTAAGCAGCCTACTTTGCATATCGAGTGAGTTAATCGGCCAGCGCACCGAAAACGATAAACGGAAAAAATGAAACGAAATTTCATTTCTCACTCTTAGTATGGCTGTTACTTAAATATAAGTATGTATACGTACATACATATATGTATACAGACGTACAGTAGTATGTATATATATATATATACATACATGCACACATATATATATATGTACGTATGGATTTACCGAACATTTATTATAATGCTCGGTGTGTTTATAAACAAACATCCCCGATTAAGCCGTACAGTGTCTAGCAACCGTTTCATTTTTTCCGTTAATCATTTTCGGTACCCCGGCCGATTAACTCACTCGATATGCAAAGTAGGCTGCTCAGCCGTTAATATGCATAAGGAAAGTATATACTTTCAGACGTTCAATCATCTGGCAGGAAGTTATACGTTGCTGACGATAGCTAATAAGCTTGAAACTAGTACAGCGTTCCTTTGTCAGTGTTGAACAAATGAGCAACGATGGTTGCTAGACACTGTACGGCTTAATTCGGGATGTTTGTTTACAAACACACCGAGCATTAAAATAAATGTTCGGTGAATCCATACGTACATATATATATATGTGTGCATGTATGTATATATATATACATACTACTGTACGTCTGTATACATATATGTATGTACGTATACATACTTATATATATATATATATATATATATATATACAGAACACGCACTTATGTGCAGTGCATGATGTTATTATTGTTATTTAGACACTTTCCTATTGTTTTGTTCTATTAGTTCTGAATGATTTCCTTTTCAAGCCTATTAAGCATGTTTTCTCTTCATTTCGTTTCCATCTTGTCTTGTTCGTATTATTTACTTTGACTTTTGACGGAAGAATGCAGCATTTAGCATGGAATCCATTTGTGTTCATATCATTTTTGCTTCTAATATTTATAAGCAGATGTTTCTTTGTCTCAAGTTGTTTTACTTTTTTTACTTTCTCTATTCAATTTCTCAAATATGCCCAGAATCTCTCATATAAATAAGTGGAATATATAGAAATAGAACCACATAAATGAGTATTCGTACAAATATACGCTCGCATTCATCTATGTACATATATATATATATATGTGTGTGTGTGTGTGTGTGTGTTTGTGTACTTCCAATATTACGGACATGTGGTTACATTGTGTCAGGATAGAGTAGTTGGACAGCTTATACAGGCAGGAGATCCATGGATAGAGACCGAGCAAGATGCTTAAATATATATATATATATATATATATATATATATATATATTACCCACTCTACTATCCAAAGTATCGAGTACTCTGGGGCGTTATCGTCCACCTGGTTTCTTACCACACTTCGTTCGTTATATATATATATATGGTCTAACTGGTTTTTACCACCTCTATTCTGATTTATATATTAGAATAGAGGTGGTAAAAACTAGTTAGACCACTACTCACCAGATTACTCGATACTTGGGGTGGTTCGGATCTAGCTGTTGAAACGACCGGAGCGCAGCCATCGGGGTTCTGAATTTTTCATATATATATATATATATATATATATATAATAGTACAAAATATAGACAGGGCTATAATGAAGCAATGACATTTGTGTCACTACTTGGCCACCTCTACCTCCCCTACTACACCTAAAATAACACAAAGCTAGCAGCAAGTGTCATATGGTGACCCTCTGCTATCGATATAACCCCATATTTACAGGCTGTCCCCGAATTAAATTTTCTATCTTCTATTTTTTTCTCTGTCTACTATCTTACATTTTCTGTTTGGGTTCAACGTAATACTATTACATAATTTCTAAAATAACCCCTGATAAAATCGTAATATGTATAGTGATCACGTAATTAAAATTATAAACTTAATTTTCCAGACCGGCCTTCTATTGTTGTTTTAATGAATACTTTATTCAGTTTCTGCATCAACGACTGGATACCACACCGACGATGAGTGCTTCACGTGAATATCATTAAATAAGGTAAAAACTGAAATTTGTGGTGGATATATATATACACACACACATATATATATATATATATATAAGAATATATAAGTTGAAATAAAATGAAAACGAAATTTCATTTCTCACTCTTAGTATGGCACTTACTTAAATGTAAGTATGTATGTATACGTACATACATATATGTATACAGACGTACAGTAGCATGCATATATATATATATATATATATATATATATATATATATATATATATAGATATATATATATATATAGATATATATATATATATATATATATATATATATATATATATATATATATATACACATATATATATATATATACATACAGGTACACATACATATATGCACGCATCAGTTTAGCGGACGCTTATTATAACGCCGCTTTTGGTCGTTTGTAAACAAACTGAACACCTTGCATTTATGACGTGGTTGCCTTAACACTGTATGGCATAAATTCAGGCTGTTCAGTTTGTTTACAAACGAACAAAGCGGCGTTATAATAAGCGTCCGCTAAACTGATGCGTGCATATATGTATGTGTACCTGTATGTATATATATATATATGTGTATATATATATATATATGCATGCTACTGTACGTCTGTATACATATATGTATGTACGTATACATACATACATACATTTAAGTAAGTGCCATACTAAGAGTGAGAAATGAAATTTCGTTTTCATTTTATTTCAACTTATCGTTTTCGGTATGCCTGACCGATTTAACTCACTCAATATGCAAATTAGGCTGCTCAGCCGTTAATTTTCATAAGGAAAGTATATACTTTCGAACGTTCAACTATCTGGCAGATGGGTATACGGTGCTGATGATAGCTAACAAGCTTGAAACTAGTACATCGTTCCTGTGTCAGTGTTGAACAAAAAGGTGACGTGGTTGCCTTAACACCGTATGGCATAAATTATACTGTTCAGTTTGTTTACAAACGAACAAAGCGGCGTTATAATAAGCGTCCGCTAAACTGATGCGTCCATATATGTATGTGTACTTGTATGTATATATATATATATGTGTGTATATATATATATATATATGCATGCTACTGTACGTCAGTATACATATATGTATGTACGTATACATACATACTTACATTTAAGAATATATATGTATATATATATATACACATATATATTTTTTCAATCAATCCAGGGCCTTTTTTCACCTTCCCTGAGGAACCCTTCCCTGATTGATCTCCAACGTTTTCTGTTTTGGTCATGTCAACGGTGTAGCCGTACTCATAACACTTAGTCAATTTCGGGTTGGTCAGACTAATTAACCCATAGCTGGGTAAACTCATTTCTAGAGCTGATTGAACTGGAGCAATGTGAAATAAAGTGTTTTGCTGAAGTACACAATGCCCAGTCCACGAATCGTACTCACAACCTGAGGATTTTAACGTTCACGATCTAACGACTATGCCATGCGCCTTCTCTCTCACACATAAATATATAATAGTATAGTGAAAACCGAAATGAGCATGTGTTTATCCTGGGAGCATGATCCTCCTAAAGTATAACAATATATATATAATTTATTATGACCAAAAGCGCTACCCAATTCGTATAAGCGCCTGGAGATAGATCGCGATCTTGTGCAAGTGTGGTCAATTTTGGGCCTTGAAACGCTTTTGTTCCGTGTATGAGCATTAATAAATAGTATATCATATCTGCTCTCTTCCCACTTCAGCATTGTTTTCTTTATTTCTTTTTAACACCTTAGCATGTTACTTCAGACAGATTCGCGTGGGTGTACATTATATATACATATTCATATATACATATATACATATAGGGCGTTGGATTGGCAGTATCGGTAGAGGATGGGACGCCATGCTTTCCAGCATAGTTACGTCCCCTTACGATCTGAGTTCAAATCCCGCCGAGGTTTACTTTGCCTTTCATCCTTACGGGGGTCGATAAAATAAAGTACCAGTAATGCACTGGGTAATTGCTGGCCTTGTGCCTAAAGTAGAAACAATTATATATACATATTCTAACAATTGTTTTTTAAATAAATGTTTTCTGTTATTCTATGAGAAAATTCTATTAGCATTTTCTAATGTTTTCTTATTTTCCTAATATATATATATATATAAATATATATATATATATATATATATATATATATATATATAAATATATATATATATATATATATATATATATATAAATATATATATATATATATGTATATATATATTCAACCTGATTGTTCTCAACCTGATTAGTTCTATCGTTACTTTGGTATATATTGTGTGTTAGATTCGCCTACACCAATGTTCGATTTGTCAAGCTATTTAAACGTATGTTATTACTCTAAGGCCCTAACTTATCGAGTGCTTTGCTAACTCATCATTTCATATAAGTAGGTCGAATTTACTTGCAAACCGCCAGAGATTCGATTTTACTATTTTCCTATTATTTATATATATATATATATATATATATATATATATATATATGTGTGTGTGTGTGTGTGTGTGTGTGTGTGTGTGTGTGTGTGTGTGTGTGCATACTTTTATACACAAATGCACTCTCAATTGTTAATTATCCTGCAACAAATATAGGAGTGCCCAAATTTGTGTTAATTGTTTATTGTTTTTCATTTGAAACGATGGACAAAGTTATTCAATGTATGATAAAATTATCTGAAATAATTTTGTGAAATGAAATATTGGTTTGTCCCCGGCGGACATAAAAGTGGAGGTCGGTACATATTTTCAATATTGACTGCAATTCAACAATTGAGCGAGAGTATTTTGTTAGTTTTTCAACTCAATTCTAGAATGCATCATATATATATATAAATATATTTGATATTTTGTCAATATTATATAAAGTCTGATTTTTTTAAACAATGGCCACATTTTCATTTGTGTCTACATTATGCATTTATGAATAAAACATGATAAACTCCCAACAGTATTTAGTTCAATCCATTAAAAACAACATATCATATTTTCACCATATTTTGATATTTCTCTCCACCATTCAGTACGTGTTATAAGTAATAACCATTTGAATCCATCCAAGTGTTGAGGTACATGGTCAGGTTTAGCATATATTCGTTACAAATAGACTCTGGGATGGCGCTGACATCCTCCTTGGAGGTTTCCCTTAGTTTAATTATGTGTCTTGGTTTGTTGACATCTACGCTACCATTCAGATAGAATCAAAGAGAGAAATCTGGTGTGCTTAAACCAGGGCTGTGAAGCCAACTGATCACAGAATTTCCAAATTATTTTTCAGCTATTCTTGCAACTCATTGTATATTCGAGGGCTTACTTCTTCTTGAGGGAAGCAGAACTTATTCATTAGAGATTGATACATGGTCATTATCTCCATGTTGAAGGCTTCCACACAGAGTTCCTTTGTGGCTGCAACAGTGACACCATTTTCTTCGACGAAGAATGGGCTAATTAATCCTTTCTCAGTAGTCGACAAGTTATATTTGGTGGCATAGTGTTTTCACAGACAATTCAGTAATTTTTTCTGACCCCCCAGAACATCTTCATAGAGTTGATTTTTCGCTCTAAATGAAAGTGGGCTTCATCAGAAGTCCATATTAAAATTAAAAACTTCTCGTCCCCACAAACTGCTGGATTTAAGCATCAATTAGAAATCAGTTATTTTCTAAGCAAAAAAGAAGTATAGTTAAGTAACACAAAATAATGTGGAGTAGCAAATATATGTAGAGCTCTGTTATTTTGGCTCTTTGAAATACATCTTGCAAGCTAGTGTAATGCGTTATGATACAGCGTGTTGCATCTTTTTTCAGAAATACACCACACAAGTAATCATAACATGTATATTGTAGGAATCTTAAAGAATTCAATCCATAGGTTTAGTGACTTTGTGGGATCTATGGTTTCGCATCTGATTATATAAATTAAATGCTACGTTGCCAATTTACCTCATCCGAGTATCTTAAGATGTGAAGCGTTCTTCAAACCAATCTCATCATCATCAGGTAGAGCTTGTCCGGCTTTCTACGACACGTTTCCTCCATCCATCTCTGTCTCTCATAGCGTTTGCCAGTTCTTCCGCAGTGCATCCAGTATCGTCCTCAAGTTGCTTGACGTATGTCTTCTTGGGACGACCAGCGTTTCTTGCTCCATGAGATGGACTCCATAACAACACATCACCTGCTATTTCTTCCTTGCTGCGCCAACAGTGGCCAGCAAATCTGAGTCTCTGTCCACGTATTGACCTGCTGATAGGTGGTATATTGCCATAGAGATCCTTATGCGTTGGGCGTTCCCGCCAAGACAAGTTTAAAGCATAATTGTTTTATTTCTTTAAGCTCCACTTCGCTATCACATGTAATTCTTCGGGCATGAAATGGATTTTTGTAAAGCTCATCACTCTTCATCCGCGCTAATCATTTGAAAGGTGGTTTATAGGTTACTGGCAGAGGCAGTATGCTATTATACATACTGAAGCCATCTCTTGTATTTTGATCGTACCCTCTCAGTACGAATTAATTCTGAGGGCTTTGCTTTTTGTGGCTGCACATTATGTAACACCACTAAAATGATGGATATTGGTTACACCAGGAAATTTCGAGTTTGTGAAATTGCTTAGCGCAAGAGAGAAGCTATATCAAATGTTTCCCCGAGATGCTGTTTAATAGCTATTCAAATCAGATATTATCATATAAGTAAAGATGGAGCCTATATATAGTATTTCCACATTTTAGAATCATTTGATATATACCCTGACAAGTACAACATATTTAATAGCCTGAAGTTGTTGCCGTCCTAAATCAATACATCTCAATAATGGTTTCTGATTAGGAAGAATGCCAACAATTTTGGAGGAGGAGAAAGACGATCGAATCGACCCCAGTGGGTAACTGGTACTTTATTTTATTTACCCATAAGAAGAAAGGCAAAGGTAACCTCGGCGGGATTTCAACTCAGAACGTTAAGGACCGGCCTCTATGCTGCAAAGCATGTTTACCGCCGATCTATAGATATTGAGCTGTATTTTCTCTTCTTCACGCTGAATTAATTCTTGATACAGAATTTGCTTTGTTAAGGATGTGAAATCGCCAAGAGAGATCATCAGTTTCTGTAAATCCTAGGATTTGTTGTGACGTCAGAATTCTTACTGCGTGTAATTTATGTTTAAGAATGCTGGAATAAATTTTGTTTAACCCGTATATGAAGTGATTGTGTCGTGCACTGATAGAGGAGACCTGTTTGGAATGATACCAGGAGATTATTTTTTAGGTCCATCTTCAAGGAGCAATCGCAGATTTAGCATAAAGTAATTTGTTGAGTGTGGATGACACTTTGCAATTGAATGTTGTTGACAACTGTATAGTATTTGTTGCTGTTAAAGATGAGGGCACGTAGATTGCTGTCTGTTGAGTAAAAAGTGTGTACGTAGGAAGAATTTAAAGAGTATTAGAATTAAATGTTGGTGAGTCCGCGAGCACCCTATCAGAATACTTTTCAAATGCAGTGGTCTGCCAGGTATCTTTCGATATGATCAATAAGGGAGCTTTGAAATTCTGGCAATTTATCTTTGTATTTTACCTTTAATATTTTTAAACACCGTTGGTAAATAAGGGTAAACATCATTAAACACTATAGGGTGTGGAGGATTGACAGTATAGGTAGAGCGTCGGCGACCATGCTCCGTGGCATAAAGTTACGACCCTTTACGTTCTGAGTTCAAATCGCACCGAGGTTAGCTTTGCCTTTTATCTATAAGGGGTCGATGAATAAAACACCAGTAATGCACTGGGGTCGATTTAATCGACTTTGTCCTACCTTTCAAATTGCTGGTCTTGTGCCTAAAGTAGAAGCAATTATTAAAACACTATCAAGTAATTTAATTCGTTTTTTTTTTTCTATGTAAATTTGAAAGCTATTCTTGGTGCATATTTGTAAGAATCATAGTCATTGTAAAATCATTTACGTTATCACCCGCCCTCTTAGAACTACCGGTCAAATATCCCTCGTGTTACAGCCCTCCTTTCTGAAAACGCAAGGATGCAGTTGACAACGTATATCTTCAATGTGTAGCTGAAGTCTAGTAGCAGCGAAGACAAAAATTGTTGTCGACATTCAAATATGGCATTTCCTGACAGTAATGAAGCAATATTGATATTTTTCTGTCATGTTTTTATTGCTTTACAACACCTGCAACGATGATTCAGAATTTCGGAACATTCCATAAAGATTCGGTAAATTTACATTTATTAGGACTGTCTTAGATCTATGACAGCAGTTCTAGCAAGCTGAAGAGTTCCTCTTATATAAACGCATTTGGCTACATTAAACAGATTATGCATTTGATTCGCTGGTGAATCATAGCTGGATGCCAATAGGAGGATAATATATTTATTTGTTAAATTATCGCTTACATCGTATGCACTCTGCTGGGATATATAATTTCAAAATTGATATATAAATCAGTGACAGTTTGGAATAATTATTGGCGTTGAGTTAATCTGATAGAAGTGGTACCTGCGATGTGTCCACTATATTCTAAGCATAAATGTTACAGACACTTAAACCATTAAACTATCTAGATATGCGTTTGGGTTTTTCAAGCAAATTTAATTTAACTAGACTGACCTCATGGCTATGAAAATTGAAAAGAGAGTTTGATGTTGTGAAATCATTAAATCTACTCCTGTAATCGAATCCCAACGCGTCTGATCTTTGATTAACAACTAGTATAAAGTCACTTTAGGGCAATAGATTAAACTTAATTTCTCTTTATGTAAACTTATAATGATGAAAAGTATCGCACTTCCTATATTCCATTGAGTTTTGCTTCCGGTAATTCTCTATATAATATATGGAATATACTAAATATCATATCTTTAAACATTCTAGTTGCAATCAATAACATCGTTTTATTTCAGAATAATTAAACCAGCGCGCATGTTCGCTTTTATACTTCACTCTCCGATGCATTACTAACTATCTCTAAGAAATTTATATGACCTTATATAACGTAAATTGGTAGAACCACAAATATCAGAGCTCTTCATATTATTTAGATTACTCTCACTATATGCTAATTTTCTCTCAATGGTCATGCAACGATGTAGTTATTTTGTCACTAAAATACAGAACAGACATAGAATATAGTGCAACTAACCATATGCGTACATTTTAAATGCTTGATTTTGAGATAGGTTAGGGAAAAATATTATATCAATATTTTAATCTATATGATTTCTAAATGTTTATTATATTTTAAACTTATTTTCTTTATTCTTTGTATGATCCAGTTGCTCTTTAAAGGATGACAGTTTAAGGTTAGGAAGTTGGTGATCTGCAACAAGACGTGTAGCATGTAATACTATCTTATTGTGAGTAGGGAGCCTGTCTCCAACTACATCATTCCACTGTTAATGTCATCATCCTGTGAATCTGCACCTCGAGCCTCTGCTCTCAGGTCCGTTGGACCAGCTGACCATGGAACATTTTTATCAGGCAACAAAATCAAATGTTTAATGCTTTCGCTTCTAATCCGTCCCCTCTGGTTTTATCACCTACTGGCTAGGAATATCTACTCTCGCAGTTTGTGAGATTTCGCACTAGGATTTTGTTCATCGGTTAGGTCAGACACAGGTAGGTGTGAGTGGAGAGGGACATTGATTTGTTGCTGTCTGGGCGCATCTCTATTTCAGTGTCCTCTCTCGCCCCCTATCGTTAGCAATTCATTCCTCAAATATGTGAATCCTGTGGTTGCCTTGAACAAGTAGCGGTGGATTATAATATCTACCCAGTGTTTCATTACTACATCCTAATGACGTAATCTCTGTTCTGAGATTTCGTCAATACTGTTCACAGTTGAATGTCTTTGTAGCGCTACCTTGCTTTCATTAAGAAAATAATATGTCTTCAGAGATTCCTCTGTGCAGCTAAGCTGGAGGCATTGGTAAAGTTATCCATGCAGCATTGACAATACGGTACTGAAGGAAAAGCATACGCAGTTCTGCTGACCGGATATAGGGATATTTCTATACAAACATTCAAGCCCATGGCCATCGTCCTTTTATTTTCCTGAGAAATCATTTTAACACATGCAATATCATGTAAAAGTGTACGATCTTGTTTTTGTTATAATACTTTTTTATTTTTGAAATTCACACGTACCGTAGTCAAATTTCATTTTACGTTTTGCTCTACATTAACAATAACGCAGACATTTAAACATGTTGGATGACACTGCCATCGTATGCTTTTGGTTTACATTAACTGTATAGCTCTCTCATAATTTTAGCTAAATAATACGGTATTGTATTTTATCAATCTAATATGCGATAACAGATTATCACAATATTCATTCGAGCCGTTTACTCTGTGGCAGTGTTTCTAACTTGTATCAATGAATATAAAGTTTCAAAAATGCGAATTGACATAATCATTATAATGTCTAATAAAGCGCTTTGCAGTAATCTTCAAGTAAACTTGATGGCACGCCTTCGACTGCATAAGAATGTTTAGGGTCATCCATTTATACGTGCAAAACACAGCCATGCATACATATATATATACAAACATGCATGTTCCTGTAAATCCTGAGTGATTCGTTTGAAATGCAAAGCTTGCCTCGAGGGGATTTGCACTCAGAGAACAGAGAGCTGAAACGAATATCACAATGTATTTTCTCCGACGTTCTAATGTCTCTACAAATTTGCCGCTAACATACATCCATACATACAACTAAGACAGAATTTTGTGAGAAAAACAAAAACCAGGAGACTCTCTCATTTCGCAAAATACGTTAAATGGAGTGGTTTTTCTACCTAATACGAGATCATGGTACATTAACTTTAGCACATAAGTCCATCCCAGGACAAAAGGGAGAAAGGAATATCAAGTGTATAGTCAACCAGTCAAAACGAATGAATAAGGAGGAAGATGGCGGAAAACACGAGCGTAAAATATTAACGATTAAAATTGAAAGTGATATCACATATGTGGCCTTCCCTAGATATTAATTTTAAATTACTGATATAAACTTAAGATATTGACGGTTGCAAGATGATGAATTTAGAACGAACTCAAAAAAGAACCTTTGAACAACAATTGAAGTTGCACATAGTAAACATTTCGAGGCAGTCGCTTTAGTATTCATATAGAGTATATATTGAATGATACGTAACTTTATTCGGTAAGTAAAATATTAAGGCGATCGCGAAATAAATGTAAAATTGTTTGCAGAACTTACAGATGAATGGGAGTATATTACTGTCAAATATCCAATTTTTTAATAGAATGTTGATATAGAACACATAACTGCTACTAGACTCGTAAGAGCAGCATAATGACATACGGCACTAAAGAAAAGAGAGAGATAGAAAGCAATGCAAATAATATATTGTACTCTGATGAAATGAAGGCAGTATTGCCTAAAGTAAAACACTTAATAAAATATTAATAAATCCTTAAAAACCCTTTGGCGATAGCTCATGATTACGCCTATCTTTTCAGATTAGTTACCGACTTATCAGTGCGATATTTGATATCATATATAAAAATGCATTCAAAAAGCATATGAAAACTCTTTTCGCCAAAAAATTCCACTATAAAATGTTAAATATATCCTAATCTTACCATAATGTTATCAAGAGAAAATGCTTCAATATTTCTGTTTAAATTATCTAGCAGATACATACAGGGAAAGTGATGTTGATGACGGTTAAATGGAAGCGTATAGCACTAATATAAAAATTAAGATAAAATATACATGGTGGGAAATAAAGTGGTATGAGTAACAGATAGTTATGAAGTTATATATAGTAATACATGTAATAACTTATCTATAGCATGGGGTTGTATGGTCCTGTATCTCATGAGGAGTCGTAGGGGTACAGTAGCGGTATACGGTGTTTCTAGGGGACAAGTCTGACGGAGCACATCCCTTCCATGTTTGAACGTTGCAGATTCCCTCCAGAGAATGATAGAACGTGGAAGAGAGGGAGTGAGAAAGGGATATAGAGAAAGAATCAATCCCAGTATTAGTCGGGTGCTTTTTTGTATTGACCTCGAAATGATGAAAAGCAAAGTCGACTTTGCTGGGATTGGAACTTAAAGAGCAGAGTTGAAACGAATGCCGCAAAGCACTCTATCCGACCTTCTAATGACTCTGTTAATTCGCGGCACCATTGATATAAATGAGATATTGTTGATTAGATATTAGATGAGTAAATGTTATTATATATAATTGTGTATATATTCATTTTAAATTGTAATAACATGTAATGTGAAAAGTGTTTGTACCAACATAACTATAATAATTGTTTCTTCTATTGGCACAAGGCCAGCAATTTTCCCAGTACATTACTGGTACTTTATTTTATCGACCCCGTAAGGAGGAAAGGCAAAGTGAACCTCGGCGGAATTTGAATTCACATTATAAAGGGGTGTAACTCTATGCTGCAAAGCATGGCGTCGGACCTTCTGCTGATACTGCCAAAACCATAAAAATTGTTTCTACTTTTGGCACAAGACCAGCAATACCCAGTGCATTACTGGTACTTCATTTTATCGACCCCGTAAGGATGAAAGGCAAAGTTAACCTCAGCTGGATTTGAATTCAGATCATAAAGGGCCGTAACTCTATGCTGCAAAGCATATAAATAACACTATAATAATGATCGATCATTATATTGATTTGGGCGGTGAATTGGCAGTATTGGTAGCGGGTCAGACACGCTTTCCAGCGTAGTTACGTCCCTTTACGCTCAGAGTTCAAATCCCGCTGAGGTTAACTTTGCCTTTCATCCTTACAGGGTCGATAAAATAAAGTACCAGTTATGTACTGGGTAATTGCTGGCCTTGTGCCAAAAGTAGAAACAATTATATTGATTTGGATTCTATATGAAATTCCTTTATCTATAATACCAATGTTGCAAAGTCTTATTTTACAAACATATATTTTCTTAGGTATTATTGCAGCGTTTGTAACATATTTATAACGATTTATACGAATTCTTTTCTTTCAAAAGGTTATCTAATTTGAGCTTTCATTGCTATTAGGTTTCTAAAGTTATTTATGATTTCATATTATAAACACGATCCAACGTGTGCGAAATTATACACAATTGAAATTTAAATGTATGTTTATACCATGAGATCTACATTGCACAAAGGTACATCCTCCTTAGATTTATTCTCAAAATAAATTCTGCAGAGTATATCTAAATAAATAGAAAAAATAATAATTGTAATTGTTCACCGAGCACTGTGTAAAGTGTGCCTACTTTATGTGGAAATATTCAACGACGACATGCTAAAGATTGTTCCTCCAAAGGGTAATAGATTTTACGTCTTATAATGTATAGTTAAATAATTGTTTCTACTTTTGGCACAAGGCCAGCAATTATCCCAGAGCATTACTGGTACATTATTTTATCGACCTCGTAAGGATGATGGGCAAAGTTAACCTCGACGGGATTTGAACTCAGAACGTAACGGGCCATATGGTTACGTTAAACAAGATCTACTTTAATTCATACAGCTTTGATCAACTCGATATTATAATAGACTATTCATCAACAATATACCCAATATTTGAATCGAATACGCCAATAAGGAGTTCTTAACTGAAATTTGCATGCAAATACTGTCCTGTCAGACTTCAGTTTGCCTTCCAACATGGATGATGAGTTATTTAACACTAAAATGCATTATTTAACAATTATTGCCAAAATTATATGAATCACGTTAACATACGACATCACTTGATTAGTAAGCGTATCGTAATCTGGATAAAATAAGCACCCAGATCGCATCGCTCTTAAGGTATTATCTGAAAAAATTATGAAACGTCAGCTCTCAATTGGGAATATTACTACTCTCCAAATGTATTAACATAATGAACAAAACACATCGCACAGTATAGTACAAATGCATATATTTTTATGTATTTACTTGATTGTACTTGTTTCATAAAATACGCCTCCACTAGGAAACATCGTCAATTATTTCCCCAAATTCCCATTAATATTTCTAACAAATAATTGTTTCTACTTTTAGGCACAAGGCCAGCAAATACTCAGTGCATTACTGGTACTTTATTTTATCGACCCCGTAAGGATGAAAGGCAAAGTCAACCTCGGCGGGATTTGAACTCAGATCGTAAAGGGACGTAACTATGCTGGAAAGCATGGCGTCCGACCCTCTACCGATACTGCCAATCCACCGCGCTTTCTAACAAATAATTGTTTCTACTATTGGCACAAGGCCAGCAATAAGCCAGTACATTACTGGTACTTTATTTTATCGACCGCGTTAGGATGAAAGGCAAAATTAACCTCGGCGGGATTTGAACTCAGAATGGCAAGGACCGTTCTAACAAATAATTGTTTCTACTTTAGGCACAAGGCCAGCAATTACCCGGTGCATTACTGGTACTTTATTTTATCGACCCCGTAAGGATGAAAGGCAAAGTCAACCTCGGTGGGATTTGAACTCAGATCGTAAAGGGACGTAACTATGCTGGAAAGCATGGCGTCCGACCCTCTACCGATACTGCCAATCCACCGTTCTAACAAATAATGGTTTCTGATTTGGGTCAAGGGATATGTGATTTAATCGACACCAGTTTGTTACTGGTACCTATTTTTTCTGCACCGTAAGATTGAAAGACAACGATAACCTCGGTGAGATTTCAACTCAGAACGTAAAGAACCGTAACTAAATACTGCAAAGCACGTTGTCCGACCTCCTACCGACATTGCCAATCAACCACCGACGTGTCTAACAAATAAATTATGATTTCTAGTATAGGCCAGTAATTTAGGGGGAGGCGCAAGTCGATTAAATCGACCCAGTACGTTACTGGTGCTTTATTTTATCGACCCCGTAACGATGAAAGGCAAAGTTAACCTCGGTTTGGACTCAGACCGTAAAGGACAGTAACTATATGTTGGAAACCATGGTGTCAGACTCTCTACCGATACTGCCAATCAACCCACGTCGTGTCTAACAAATAAATAAGGAAAATTGTGAACAGCTGGAATCTTCAGATTGATATCGTTCGAGGGAATGAAACTATAATAAAGGCATTTAGATTTATTACCATGAGGTCGGTTGCTTTTCAAAAATCGAAAACGATATTAACAGTTGGAAAACTTAAACAAAGAGAGGCGCTATCATATCTGGATGGATAGCGTTTCTGAGTAAAACATTTTCAAAAAATTCATTTAATCTCATTTTTATTCCCTAATCACCAGATTTAACCTTACTCAAGTTATTTCTAATTTTAAAAAAATGAAAATAATAAAAGGTATTTCTTAAAAGATTTGGATGTATACATTTTTTGAGACGGGGAATTCGCGGAGTCAAGAGGATATCAGATTGAATAGTTTTGCAGTATTTGTTCCGGCACCCTGCGTGCTGAATTCAATTGCCCCGGAGCACAAATGTTCCATTCATCCTTGCGAAGTCGTTAAAAAGTACCTATCTTGTACTGGGGTCGATTCTTGATCTATATCTCTAATTTACTTCCTTCATTTCACTCTATATCTTTTTATGGAAGACATATACTTTGCTCAGACCTGGACAGAAGATTCGATCGACCAGGTTAAAAAATATCCAAGAGACACCGAGGAGTACATGTATTTTTTTTCGAATATGGAATATGGATTGAAGGCTGATTATAATGTGAAATACTTTTCGGTGATGAATGTTCCAATTGTGCAATCAACAGGACAGCCAGCTCCTGAAATTAACGTACAAGTGATAGGACATTCCTCTGACACGTGTACTCTTAACGTAATACTGCTGAGATATTCCTGCATGTCACTATGTGTGAAAAGGATGGCCCTTTAAATTATGATGTACAGCCACTTCGAAGGTCTCCCAGGCCGTTTCTGAATACCAGTTTTACTCAAAACGTATACGTTGACACATGGTTATGATAAATGACACTTTCACTAGATGCCATGCAGTAGGATCGAACACGAAACATTATGATTAAAAAACAAACTGTCACCATTCTCTCATGCTATATCCATTTGTCACACGTAAGAAAGAATTTAAGTTTCTATTTGACGGCAGAACTATCTTTAG
>OZ024742.1:125146614-125174114 GCA_964016885.1 Eledone cirrhosa
TATATATATTTATTTATATATATATTTATATATATATATTTCGTTTCTGAATTTATTTAGCACGATTCTTTATCTGAAAACGTGTGGTGAAACCGATAGTGTTATACTTTGGGAGGGTCATTTTGCCAATAAGAAACACACGCACCCGAAGCTTTCACTTCAATTTATTATAATAAATTTATAAATTTAGGAATTTATAAATTTCCGGTTGGTTGGTTGGTTCCACAATCAGATGCTTGTTTATATATTGTCAAAGTTCTTTCGTCACACAGTCTGTGACCTCTTCATTGACTGGGGATTCTTTTCTTTGTTTTTGTGCCTCTCCTTTGTTCTGTCCTACGCCATCTTGTTTTTGTGCGTGCTTAGTTTGCGCATGCGTTACATCCGGGTGTCTGTGTGTGTTTATATTCGTTTATTTATTTGTTTATTTACATGTTACTGGTTGGTTGTTTGTTCTATGTGCGTGTGTGTTTTCATTTTGTCCTTAATTGTAAGTTGTGATGTTGCTGTTCCACTCATGTTTCTATTTAATTTTGGGTGTAATTCATTTATGTTTATTGCTTCTGTGATTTGTCTAAATATTGCGTCTTTTCTGTGTGTAGATTCTATTTTTATTTCTATGTTCTCTAATTTACCCTTATGTTCTATTTTAGCATGTTGGTAGAGTATAGATGATTCTTTACTATCTTGAAGGTCTCGCCAGTGTTCATTTATCCGTTCCCCTACATTACGAGCTGTCTCACCTATGTACACTATAATTTTATCTCTACATTGTCCTTCAGTACATCTTATGCTATATACTACATTTCTAGTTTTACAGTTAATATGGGGGCTTAATTTACAGATTATACATTTCTTATCTATACAGGGAGGTCTTTGAAAAGGGTATGTCTAGCTAATAAGTGTTTTTATAGAGGTACCTGGTCTTTCTACTATCTTAATATTGAGTTTATGTTTATCTAGTGCCCTTCTAAATTTGTAAGCTAATTCACCTCTAGGGGTTGTATCGATGAACATTACACTCTGGTATTTATTGCTATCATACCATGAGTTTATTCTATTAGCCTTATTCTTAGTTCTTTCTATTCTATTCCAAAATTTGCTCCTATACAAGGGGCAGGTCCCATTACAACCAAAATTAAATAGAAAACATGAGTGGAACAGCAACATCACAACTTACAATTAAGGACAAAATGAAAACACACACGCACATAGAACAGACAACCAAACAGTAACATGTAAATAAACAAATAAATAAACGAATATAAACACACACAGACACCCGGATGTAACACATGCGCAAACTAAGCACACAACACACACACAAAAACAAGATGGCGTAGGACAGAACAAATGAGAGGCACAAAAAACAAAGAAAAGAATCCCCAGCCACTGAAGAGGTCACAGAATGTGTGACGAAAGAACATTGACAATATATAGACAACCATCTGGTTGTGGAACCAACCAACCAACCGGAAATTTATAAATAAATTCCTAAATTTATAAATGTATTATAATAAATTGAAGTGAAAGCAACTGATGGGTGTGTTTCTTATTGGCAACATGACCCTCCCAAAGTATAACAATATATCCATGTTTTGTTTCATTGAGCATTTTACTTAATGGTATAAGTGAGATGCAGAATAAAAGCGGTGATAAAGAGTCACCCTGAAAAATTCCACAATTAATATTAACTTCTCCAGCTTCCAGTGATTTTGTTTCACTATTTAAAAGGAGTGTCGTTTTCCAAGTCTTCATACTGAATGACAAAAACCTCCTGACAACGGGTGATATTTTGAAAATCTCTAAACATTTTTCAATCCAACTGTGTGGCAAAATATCGAATGCTTTTTTATAATCTATCCAAGCAATTGATAGATTTTTGTGTCTATTATGACAATCTTCCAGTATCATTTTGTTAACCAAAAGTTGATCCTTACAGCCATATGAGCCTCGTTTACACACTTTCTGCTCAATGGGAAATAGGTCATTTGTTATCAGGTGGCCATATGTATATTCAGTTAGGACTGATGTTAACACTTTATACATTGTGGTCAAGCAAGTTATCGGTCTGTAATTTTTGGGATTGTTTGTCTCATCATTCTTCGGAAGCAGGAATGTAATGCCGTTAACTAGCCATGATGGTATCTTTTCTGGCTCCTTAACTATTTCATTGTAAAGTTGGGCTAACAGCTTATGAGACTCTGTGAAGGCATTTATCCAAAATTTTGTATTTTGTCTTTTCCTGGGGATTTCCATATGCTGGTTTTTCTAAGAGCCAAACGCAACTGTTCAACTGTTATATTTTCCCATATTTGTTCCTCAAGGTGAGCTGTATCTTTCATTTGTCTGTCTATCCATGGGGCATGTATATTATAAACTTTTTCTTCGGCCCAGATCTTTTCCCAGAATGCTTGCACTTCCTCCTTGGGTGGTATTGATTTAGCAGTTATTGTTGACTTACCAATTTTTCTGTAGAAGTTTTTTTGGTTGTTTTTGGACATATTATTGTCCTTATAGATCGTTTTTCAAAGCGCCTTATACGAGCAGCTTTGGCCTACACTTTTTGCTTGATTATTTATATCAGTATGTCAATGTCACTTGTTGATTTTATACTGTACTTTCTTTTCAATTTTCTAAGTTTAGTTTGTTTAACATGTTCACCTACTTTATAGTTTGTTAAAATTTCTATGTCAGATCGGAGAAGGTTTATTTGGCGATTGATGTTCTCTTGCCAAGTAGATTTCTTGTGGGAATTGCTTTGTTTTTTTCATTTTCCCTCCACATAAGTGAGTGGTGATTTTAGCCGATGCATAATAGAGATGATTTCAATCAGTAATGTTTAGTTTGTTTGTGATGATAATGTTTTTGAGAATTATGTTAGTCTTGTGTATTATCTTTTGGTTCTGTTTGGAGTTCTGGATTTAGGGAGGATGTCTCGTTCCCCCATGTCAGATTCTTTCATTTTCAACCATTCGATCATAATTTCATCCTTCAAGTTGGCAAGTTCATTCTCATTCATTTCTTTATCATTTACGATCTCATTGTTTTCATTTTGAGATTCATCTTGAGCATGCACTCCCTCCACTTTTTCGATCCTTTCTTTAATTTGTTCTGTTGTCAGTGATTCAGCCCCAACCCTGGGATTCGAAGTGTTACAATTGACCTCGTTTTCACTGACACATGTTTCATTTTCCCTTCGCAGACTATGTGCTAATAGCTTGATCTGATCAATTTCTATATCAGTTAGTAACTTTTTTTAACAATATTTCTTCGTATATTGGCTAGTTTGTTACTGTCAATATAGCCTCTGTTTTCGGGATGTTTCTTTTTCCAGTTGATATATGTCTGTTCTGTATTCGATGTATTTGATGGGTAGTACATGGCAGTGTAGAAAGCCTCAAGGACTTCTTTATTATCTTCCCTTGACCATTTTTCTCTCTTTTTCTTTGGATTTCTTGGTGGTGAGCATGGAGAGCCAACAGTAGGAGTATTCCGGTTATGGGAGGTCTCCAGCTCCGAAATGATGGGAAGGTTTGAACCATTAGCTGATTTTTCGACCCCAGTCTGGTTCCTCTCTGAGGGACGCGGCCTTTTTTGACCCGGGTGACGGCTGATACGGTATGAGATTTTATCATTTGACATTTACTTTATTTTGTCGCGTTTTATCCTTATCCGCCAAGGGTAATCATTTCGTGTTACCACTTCTAGGACGAGTGTCAACCCAGACTAGAGGGGTCGTCCTCCCCTAGAGACACGGCTATTCCCCGCCGGCCGCCATCCCGGTATTTCTTGGTCACGGGGTTTTCTTTTTTGTTGTTTTTTTAAATCGTTATTATCATGAGTGGTTCCTTAATGTGAGCATTGCGTGGCTTAAGAATGAATTTATTAATAATATAATATACGTTTTGCTGAAGTTGCCTGTTATTGTTGTTGGCTATGTCGGTGGTGGTGCTGGGGCTTTTTCTATTGTTGGTGGGGAAGGGAGGAGCCAGCAGTGCCATAGTCATTGACATTTGACCCGTGGCCGGGTCACTAAGTCAGTCTAGTTATATCTTTTGCTAGCCTCTCCCTTGTCTAGTGATACCGCCACCTTCCCCTTTCTTAAGTTAACAGAAGGTAATGGGGGAATAGTGGTGGTAGCAATGAAGGATTGGTGGCGGCGGTGATGGGATAGTGGTAGTAATGATGAAGTGAGTGGTGGCGACGGTGACTATAGCGAGTGAGTTGTCATTACTGAGTTTTGTTGAATAGACTGTAGTTTGTTTGATCTGTGTATCTATGCGGATTGTCGCGTATGTTTAATATGTGTGTTATTATTATTATTACGGGACAACAATCCAACTAATGATTGACGGAAGAAGGCCACTCTGCTTCGTCTGCGGGGAAGCAACGCATCTTCAAGCCTTCTGCCCTCAGCGCAAAAATGCAGGGGGTCGCAAACCTCCTTTGTTGCCAAAGCCAGTGTCAGCACGGAAAGCTGCACCACCACCAAAAACAACATCAACAAAAACACGGACACCAACATCAAAAGCAGCTGGATCACCACCAACACCAAAACCAATCCAAGGAGAAAACGAGGAAAGCCCCCCCCCCCCCCCCAATTATACACATATACAAAACAATAAACGCACACACAGACACAGAGACACTCACAGACACAGACCCTTTGTCTTCCAGCAGCGAAGATGAAGGAAAACCCAAAATTGCAAAAAAACAGAGAAAACTCACAAAAGAAAAAGCTCCAACAAAACACAAAAACACACACAACAAAAAATACAGATACGACTAACGCAGACACTTCCCCAATAACATCATCACCAACAGCAACATCGACACCACCTCCACAATCCGCGAAACGCAAACAACCTAAACAAACACAAGTACAAATAAACACACAAATACCTGAAATTGCAGACACCACACCTACAACAAACATAGACATACCCGAAACAACACCACCAAAACCATCGCCATCACCTTCACCAAAACGAAAACAAATAAAACCACACCAACAAAATGTTAAAAACTTCGTGCTTGACAGAAGGGCCAACGCTAAACTGATGGCCCTCTTAGCGCGAAGCGAGGACATTCAAACAGAGGGGGAGATTTTTGAAATGAGCACATTTTGCCTGCCAGAAGATTTGCTTCTGGTCTGAATGTCACTCAATTCCTTCAAAGAAATTCGAGAGAGCTTTCCTCAAGACGTGGGAACCCCGAATGTGAAACCCACATCAAGACTTTTAAAGGGGTTCCCAAAAGAAACCCCCACCAACCATGGAGGTCAAACCACCCGACCTTCACAAGACCCGCGAGGTAAGTAAACCTTCCCTCTCTCTCTCTCTTAGCTTACCAATATGGCCATATTAAGAGTAGGAAGTTTATATGTTCGCGGCCTGGGGTCACCCTGGAAGCAGGGTCGCCTGCTCAACGACCTCCGGTCGCTGGAAATAGATGTGATTGCCGTAAGCGAGACCAGAATTTCCGACACGCGCGCACTAGCCCCCATTTTCGACGACTATCAGATCTACGCATCTGTTAGCAGGCCGGGAACGAGGGGTGGGGTGGCAGTGCTGTTTAGGAAAGGACTGGATCTCGAGATAAGGTCGATCTTCCGCGACCCGGACGGTAAGTTGGTGGTCTTGGATGTGAGCAGTAGCGAAGGTGGTGCCTTTAGACTGCTGGCCGTCTACGCCACTACAGCGGCCGGACGACCTGACTTCTTTAGGCGCTGGAGACCTATCTGGGTACGTCTCGCCCTTTTCTGTTAGCGTGGGACTGGAATGGCATCTTAGACGAACGCTGGGGTTGTGTGGGAGTAGCCGATAGGAGCAGGGGGTGCAAAGGCCTCAAGCACCTACTAAGCCAGTTCCAACTGTCTGACAGGTATCGACTAGATTTCCCCAATGTGCCAGTAATAAATGTGCCAGTAATAAAACCACAATTCCGTCTTTGGCGGACCGAGACGGACACGAGATAAGCGATTCCAAGCGGATGTGTGAGGCCTTTCGCCAGCACTTTGCTCGGTTGTTCAGAGAGAGTGGCGAGTCAGAGAGAGTAGCGGATTTCAGTCGCTACCTTGACGGCTTGCCGCGTCTCTCGACGGTCGACGCTGAGCGCAGCGAAAGGCCGATTACTTCAGCCGAAATTCAGGACGCCCTTGTCGGCTGCATGAGGCGCAAGTCACCCGGTTTGGATGGCCTGCCCTACGAGCTTTACGTAAATATGCCAGACTTGTTCTCCGAACTCCTCGAAGCACTCTACTGCAACTGGCAGCAGAATGGGAGTATTCCCAGTTCTGTGAGCAGGAGAGTGGTGACACTGATAAGGAAAGACGAGAACAAGAGGGATACATTAGACAACTTCAGGCCCATAACTCTGCTCAACACAGAGTTTAAGATTTTGGCCAAGGTGTTAGCAAAGAGATTGGCGCTTGTCGTCGAGGATTTGGTTGGGGAGGCGCAAACTTGCGCAATCCCATCCAGGTCCATACACGACAATCTCCACCTCATGCGATACATCATAAGGAGGGTAGGGTGTAAACCTGGCTTCGGTGGGGCACTGATCAATTTAGATCAATCGAAAGCATTCGATAGGTTCGACCATCGGTATCTGGAGTTTGTCCTCAAGGCAGCTGGCTTCGGCCCCGTCTTGAGAAGCTGGATCGTTGCAATGCACAGCGACACATGCTCGGTGGTCAAGGTTAATGGCCACCTCTCGGAACCATTTCGGCTCTCACGATCGGTCCGTCAAGGGTGCCCTCTCTCTTCCCTTCTGTACGTATTGACTCTCGAGCCTTTACTGCGGAAGCTGGAGCTGTTGCAGGGCATCCCGTTCGAACCGGGACGTAGAAGGGCGGTGTCGGCTTATGCGGACGACATCACCGTGATGGTGTCGAACACCTCTGATATCGAGGTGGTCGGCAGCTTATTGAAGGAATATGAAAGGTTGACAGGAGCCAAACTTAACCCGGAAAAGTCGGTGGGCTTGCAGCTCGGAACCTGGAGAGGCCAGCCCATGCCGTCCAACAGCGTCGTGGGGCGCTGGACGGACGGACCGGTATAGTTGCTCGGGGTTTGGTTCGGACCAGACCTCCGGGTGGAAAAGAATTGGGACGAGGTAACGAGCAGAGTAGCCAGTCTCACCCAAAAATGGGCTGGGAGGAAGCTATCACTGAAAGGTCGCGCGGAGGTGGCGAATGCGTACATCGCGTCCGTCATCTACTACCGCCTGACCGTCGTGCCGTGCCTCCGTCCGCGCCTCGTCAAGCTGGAACGGCTCCTCTTCAAATTCTTGTGGAGGGGACAAGTTCCGTTGGTGAGGCGGTCCATCTGCTGCCAGCACACTCTAGGCGGAGGGCTGGGCATGCCGTGGCTAATGATGGGCAGACATGCGTTGAGGCTGCGACATCTCCAGATATTCTGCCTCAACGGTGAACAGGTGTGGTCGCCGTTTGTCAGACGGGCCTTTCCGCAGCTCATTTCTTTGACCGAGCTGCAGTCCTGTGTCAAGAAGAGACCGAGACTGGGTGACTGGCACCTGGAATGTTGCCAGGCACTCACTGCCCTCTACCAAGCGGACAATTCGATCAGTGGAACCTCCACTCTCGAGTTCTATAGAGGATTAGTGGTGGGCAAGTGCGATGACGCACTCGGAGAAGCTTTGGGCATCGATGAAGTCGAACTTAGCAGTCTGTAACGGAGGACAATTTCCAGAAATCCCTCGCTTGGCAGTGCTACCGGGGGGCACTGCAGGTTCGGGATAAACTCTACAGGCACGGAAGTGCTGTCAGACGGACCTGCCCAAGATGCGCACAGAACGACGAAACCATTCTGCACGCACTTGTCCAATCTCCGTGTATTACTGACTTGTGGAGTTATGTCGAACAGCTACTGTCGCGTGTGGAACGAATCCGGCTATCGGTCGAGTCCATAGTAAAGATCGTTCCACCGCCTTCCTTAGGTCAGAAAGAGCAGGAAATTTTCCTCTGTCTGGTGGCAGTTGCGAAAGAGATTATATGGTGAACCAGGTTGAAAGGACTAAAGACAGACACTTTTCTCTTCGGCCAATCCCTCATCAACTTCTTCAAGTTTCACCTGGAAAGGAAGGTGAGGGTGGAGAGAGAAGTGCTGCTCCCCAGTACATTTGCTAAAAGGTGGGTGAATGTGGCGAGAATGGCTCGTGTGAATGGGCCTACTCTGACCATGCGCCTATAGGCTGGCTAACTTGAGGAGAGGGGTGCACTCCCTGGGTTCCCTAGAAGCGCAGGGTGGTTCAGGATTGGTGGGGTACCTGAAGCACCCCAGGGTCGTACACCCCCTATCGGAGAATTTATTTTGTTATATTTATGCATAGTTTATTTTATATTTTTATATTTTCATTGTTAAATTAGTCTTGCCATTGTGCACTTTTACTCCACGTTATTGTAAACCCCCACTGTCCCTGTCTTTGCATTGTCCCCTACATGTCGGCCCTGGTGGCTAATAAATGAAATCTTTATTATTATTATTATTATTATTATTATTATTATTATTATTATTATTATTATTATTATTATTATTATTATTATTATTATGAAGCTGCATAAGTTGGCTCAACTTATAATAAAAAAGAAATATGCAAATGAGATTAATTATGTTATTTACACAGACGAGAAACTATATATTCTCGCCTGTCTTCTAGTCAGCAGTCGCAAGCGCTGGGAGGGACCGTCCTGACGATGGCCAGTTAATCCTGAAATGCATAGACGGTTGTCCCCCTTGCTTCTGCTGGACATCACCAAAGAGGCGTTAGGCCCTCGGTGTTTGCATAGCTACGGCTTCCTAAAACCATATTTCTTTGGAGACACGAAATATGTTTACAAGGTGTATAAAGCTATGCTTGAAGCGAAATCGTATTTCTTTTTTATTGTAAGTTGAGCCAGCTTATGCAGCTTCATATGCAAATGAGACTAATCACTTCATTTACACAAACCAGAAAACTATATATTCTCGCCTGTCTACTAGTCCAGCAGTCGCAAGCGTTGGGAGGGACCGTCCTGACGATGGCCAGTTAAGCCTGAAATGCATAGACGGTTGTCCCTATATATATATTTAGGTCTTTACGAAGGTCCGACTTCCACACCGATCTCAAGGTGTGGCACGCCGCCTAGGCTGTGATCTTCCTCTCGGCCACATCATCTTCCGTATATCAAATATTACCTCCCAAATACAGGAGGTCGTCAACCAATTTTAGCGGCTTACGCCTACATTAGTAATCTTCTCTGGCTTTTTAATATTCTCTACCAGATACTTCATCTTAATCTCATTCATTCTCAGCTCAGACCAAGGTTAACATATGTTGATGCCCTAAGGACAGACACTGTTCTCTTGGGGACGCAGGACACGGCAGCGATAATGTGGGAAGAGAGACGGCTGGAGAGAGCTCGTCCATGGATCTCGGGAATTTTACCCGCCCTAGATATATATATATATATATATATATATATATATATATATATATATATATATATATATATACACTCAAGTATATATATATTATATATACTCAAGCTCTAGTATATTTCGTCAGGCAAGTTTGCGTTTTATGTTTCCATTTCTGAATCTAAACTTGTAAAACTAACAGTAATTAGGCTCATAACGGCTTGCTGTGCAACGTATTTCGCAGTGTCAAATTGCTGTTGTTGTTGGTGGTGGTGTTGTTGCTGTTGATGTTGTTGTTGTTGTTGTTGTTGTTGTTGTTGTACTTAGTACAACTTGCTTAAACAATCTTATGATTAAGGATATTCCTTTTCCCTAATTTTAGTCCCCGCATACGGGTGCTAAACGATTCAATCTATTATTTTTACTGGAAATGTAGGGTTGAATTGGTTTACATGTTTAGCAGATCAATCTATGTTAGGTACTATGTACCATAGCATTATATAGTTTAACTATAGTGACATAACTAGAGGGATTTGTTCCCAAAGGAATGAGTGTTACTAAAATTAATATGAAACGTTCTAGTGAGGGTTCGATCTTAGACAGTTGTTTTTCCGCGTGTATTCACAATTTTACTTTCGGTGTTTCATCGTACAACTAGCAATGTGGATGATATAGAAAAGTGCACAAAAGTTTTTAGAGTACAAGAAATAAAATAAAGTATTTTAGCAATTCCTTCCTGGAAATATAAATATTACATCACTCGTGTCCAGTATGGAAATGTTATTATGTGCTGCTTTAATTTAATGTTTAGAGAAAATATAAAAACTAACACAAATGCATTGGTTGATTAACTACTACAACTTTCATCGTTTCGCGAAGTACTGCAAATATTTTTCCCTATGGGAGCGCAAGCATTTGTCCGAATTTATTACAATAATCGATCATATTGACTTATATGACTGTTAGTGTGATTTATCTTATCATTCTCAAAGTCAATCCTTAATATTTTCATATGTGAATCAATCGAGTGTCAAATATCAGTGATCTGTGAATTCCCCGTTGTCAACACTAATTTTCTATGTATACAGTAATTTTAATCTTAGAAATTTCCAATACGGATTTTATATTTCAGTGATAAACATCTCTTCGCGTATGTAACAGTCAACTCAATAACTTCGTCTTTTTGTTAGGAATCTTAAAATCATTAAATCTACTTTAAAACCGACAAAGATTTATCTAGCAAAGGCATACTGCTGTTTCACTTATAGTTACACTTATCTTCTATATTTTTACTTAAGATTTGATGTTTTAAAACATTTCAGTGTATAACATTTGTAACAAAATATGTTAGTATGTACCAGCTGCCCTTCAACCTATACTCAAGAACTGGAATACAACTCTCTAATAAGCCTGACTGAATAAATTGAGAAAACAACAAGGAGGTAATTCACTAGAACGATTTTTACTATTTACATTAAAATTGCAACATAATGTGAACCTAAACATGAAAGATACTGAATACGTTTTAATAACCCAGTACTTAAACTGTACGCAATCGTAGGTTGTACATATTCTGTGGAACCTATTTAACATATATTGATATTGGTCAATACAATTTATCCTTGATGTTTGAGAATAAAATATCATCAGTGATAACAAGACACTTTTCATACCGTAACTGATCCAAAACATGCTCATAATGAAATAAGCTCTAACTCTATAAAACATATTATGCATATATACAAAAAGTACTTGGCAGATAACGGAGAGCGATAAGGCTACCAGATAAGATGGTTATTTGCGATATAGGCAGGCTCTAGCCGAATGTATTAGCAGCACCGGACAATCAGGGATAGACTGCTAGGGGTCTTAAAGCAATGGGTGACACTGTTACTTCCCTCAAATCTCTCACAATCCAGTAATGTAGCAATGACTAGGTGAGTAAAGACAACCTCTAAAAATGCCTAGTATTTGCGGAACTGAGAAAAGTACCAGATAGGTAACAGGTGCGAATGAGACCATCTAAACATTGCAATATGGCCGGAGACAGTAAAGACATAAACAACACATCGTCCTTCATGCGGTATAACAAGGGGCGCATTCAGTATTTAAATAGAAGGCACTGCAACGCTGCATAAATTGGTGATGGGCCTGCGACTTGGAAATGCAAATGTTACGTAACCTGAAATACAAGAGCCGGTCGAGAACGGAACAAATCTTGACAATTGGGAACTAGAAAGTTACAACACTTCGAGTCAAGCAGGAACTAGGGGAGGAGGTCAAGTGCTACCGGCTAGATACAGTCAGTGTTTCCTCAACGGAGTAGTGTGGCCCTGGTACTCCAGATTTGGAAGAAAGATGGAAACTCTCTATTCAGATGTGGAGTCGGAAAAGACTGCACAGGTGTGAGTAAGGATACTCATCAGCCCACAGCTGTAAGAGTGGAATTATGAAGTGGATCCTATTAGAAGAGAGGATTTGCCTTTTGAAGCTTAGGTTGAAAGAAATGTCTATGAATTTAAACTGTCAACTAATCACCATCTAGTCATCTGCAACCTCGTACAACCTAATGTCAGGAGAACCCAGAAAAACTTGCTGTCCCAGTTGGAATTTTCAGGATAAAGTGGGAAACACTGAATTGAGGAACAGGTAGGCAGATGCTATCTCATTCAGATTCAGAGAACACCATGGGCAGACTAAGGACGTTGAAATGGAATGAAAACTGTTCAACTTGGCAGTGTCTACTGCAGCTGTTAAATGCTACGTGTGAAAGCAGAGTAATGTGTCCTCTTGGTTCAATTATGTAGTCAAATATGCCATCCAGCAAAGAAGGATAATTACAAATCTTAGCTTGGAAATATGTCCTTCCTCTTGGAATTGTGGTAAATGAGGGCACGAAATAACGCAGCAGAGACATAAATGCGTCCAATGTTAAGACATTGGAGGATTTGGGGTTAAGCTGAAACCCCACTTTAGATCAACGAATAAAATTTTCGGGCAGATCGTCCCCGGACTTCGTAATAAAAAGCCATCTTCTACGCCTGCTATAAGGAATTTGTATGGGATAGTCCTCTCGGCTGAGAGGTGCATCCTCGCGAGATGTAGAGGTCATTTCGCTAACCTCCTAAAATGGATCCCATCAGCATCCTTTATTGTACATGAGATACATCTAGGAACCATAAATAGGAGCTGAGGTGACAAGAGGAAATTAAGAAGTCAAATGTAGCAAAGCCGCTGGCAAGGATTACAAGGCTTAAATAGTGAAGGTATTCTCTGGTCAATCCGTGTGTGCTAGGTTCTCATTTGTAAGGCTCTCCAGGAAAGCTTACGCTAAATACCAAGGACAGAGTTGTATGGAAATTGTCGAGTTCAGGCGAGCTGACGAACAGTGCCGTGTTCGCCTTAGACTTAACAATGCCAACCAAATAATCACACTGCTACAAATCTTTCAGAAATCATGGAATTATTGCGAAGAGGGGTATGCTCATTTTGTAGAAATCGAAAAAGGATATGACCGAGTTCCACAGGCCCTGTTGTGGAAGTTTCTGCAAAAGTATTGGATCGATTAATCGCTGTATGCTGACCTGATATCTACATACGTATTTGTGTTCTGTTAAATAGTACTAAGTTGAATCCATTCTATGTGTATCGAACTATGCCAAGTGTGCGTTCTGTCACATCTCCGGCTCATAATATTCATGGACAGGATTGACATGCGCAGCCGAGTTAAAGTGGTATCGGGACCTGCGTGTGTAGGATCCGTCTGCTGGAATTTTCAGACGGCATAGCACTACTTATCTCGTCGGAAGGTGATCTCCCACATCTACTTGATACACTTGATGGTGAGTACTGCATGGCTGGAATGAAAATCAATTGACGCGAAGACTGAAGCATGTGGAGAATTTCATGTACCGAGCTCACGAATGAAGGAAGCAGGTAGATGAATTTAGTGCAAAAATTGTAGGAGCTCGTGCAGTAATGTGACAGCTTCAATATTCAGTAATGAGAAGAAAGGTTGTGGGTGAAAAAGACAAATTTGCTATTTTCAATTGGACATTCGTGCAAACCCTTAACTATGTTCGGTAAACTTGAATAATGACTGAAAGAATACGATCGCGGATACAAGTGGCCGATGTGTAGTTCCTCACTTTCTTTTGAGTGACGTTACACAACAAGGTGCGGAATTGAGAGATTATAATTCTGATATTACAGAAATGTTAGAATGTCTCATGAAAGATTCGCTAGACAAATTTTATGGGCAAAACCAACCGACAGGAGACCCAGGGGCAGACCCCGTGCAAAAGAGTTGAATAACATCTATTATCTCGGCTTGTCTTCTTTAGAGATCCATCTGGATCAATTGCAAACCGTAGCATCTGACAGAACCTGGTGGAAGGCTTGCTTGAGGACTCTGACCCCCACGACCCTCCCAGGAAGAAGACAGAGAAGGTAGAGTAGGATGAGAAGGAGGAGATGACAACGGTGGAGTCCGTTGTACATCTTCAGATGCAGCAGCATATATGTAAATGCAGCTATTTGGAGTGTCAATGTCACATATTCACAATGATATCATAAAACCAATCTACAAATGAAATAACGATATTTTCTATTTCATTCAGACATATTATTGATACATTGCTTTATGGAGAACACTGAGTCTTACTTTCTAAATTACTTCGTATTCTTAAAGGAAACTGCTGACATTTCACATTATGTGAGAAAGCTGTGATTAAAATAATAGATGAGAGTAATTAATTTAAATTACTTCGAGAGATTTGATGCAAATTGACCCAAATATTTAATTAGTTGCGACCTGAATATACAACAAAATAAGTCATTAAATAGAAAGATGATATAGTATTAATATAGATAGTTTATTATATTCTGAAACAAGCAAAATATTGTGTATTTTGTCGACAACTACATTGATATTATTAGGTTCAGCTGAACCTAATAATTGTTTCTACTTTTGGCACAAGGCCAGCAATTGCCCAATGCAATAAAGTACCAGTAATGCATTGGATAATTGCTGGCCTTATGCCAAAAGTAGAAACAGTTATTAGGTTCAGCTTTTCACTTCCAATCCCCGGCGGAGTTTATATTGTTTTCAATCATTCTCAATTGTATAAAATAAATACCAGTTAAGGAATTGCGTGTATCGACACTTTCCCCAAGGAAATTTTCTTAACGTTAACTCAACCTAGGAAGTCGGTTATAATGTTATATATATATATATATATATATATATATATATATATATATATATATATATATATATATATATACAGAGGTATCCACAGTGAGTTGTGGGATCTATTCTGCATGAAGAACTCGAAGTAATCCATATGTTGAAAATGTTGTAGGTTAAGATAAATCTCGGAAAACAATAAAACATTAAAAGGTAAACAGAGTCATGATATAAGTTAAAACAATGAAATAAAAAATCAAGTCATTAGAGATATACTTCACTGCTTTACGATCGTTTCTAGATGATGATAATACATTCTAGCTATACTCAGTAATTGATCTATGTAAGGTTATTTACAAACTATCAGATAAAGAGAATATTTACTTACATGCATATCATCAGCTGTTTTCAAAAGCAATAATAATGTTATTCAATAATGATTTTATTAAGAACTAGCAGTAAAGCCCGGCGTTGCTCGGGGTCGCTCAGTAGCTGTGTTAAAGTTACAATGTTAAGTTTCTTTTTTGGTTTAAAAACTGTAGTGTCTACTGTGCAGACTTCCATGTGGTCTTTTTGATTAATATTCCCTCAACCAACAATATGCCTTATGAAGTTAAGAAAACATAACGATAACCCGAATGTTATAGCAAAAGAGGATGCTGGGGATAAAAACTGCACTGATTATTTATTAACAAAGATCGAAAATGTAAACACTGCAACGCAGAGAAAAACATTAGCGTAACCAAATTATCAGTTATGTCTGTCTGCACGCCTATATCACCTCTCTGCACGACTATCTGTCTGCACGCCTATATCACCTCTCTGCACGACTGTCTGTCTGCACGCCTATATCACCTCTCTGCACGACTATCTGTCTGCACGCGTATATCACCTCTCTGCACGACTGTCTGTCTGCACGACTGTCTGTCTGCACGCCTAACGACGAAATATTTTCTTGTTTTACGTAGTCTGTAAATAGACTTGTTTTCAAGTAAAAATATTGTTTTAAAATGCTTTTAAATGGAAATGAAGCAAAACGGAAGCTTAGTGTTCGAACTGATGAATTTTGCAGGTCAATATTTTGCTGGCTCGACAACTGTTAAAGCCAGCGTAATTGTTTACGTAAGACGCTCAATGTAAACAGAACAAAGGGAAATAACTGATAACTTACGCTCAAAAATCGATACATTATATTCGATTTCGTCACATAGGGCGGGTCAATTTTTAATTTTTTTTTCCGATGTCTTCGCTAGGGCTCAATGTACAAGTATAGCAATTTCGGTGCAATTCCGTGAGAGATTCTAAGAGGAGATGTGTGCCAAAAATCGATAGACAGACAGACAACCACAGTTTTATATATATAGATGATACAGTTTTATGTGAAATGGTACAGTTTTATATGGAATGATACAGTTTTATGTGAAATGGTACAGTTTTATATGGAATGATACAGTTTTATGTGAAATGGTACAGTTTTATATGGAATGAAACAGTTTATATGTAACTAGCAGTAAAGCCCGGCGTTGCTCGGGGTCGCTCAGTAGCTGTGTTAAAGTTACAATGTTAAGTTTCTTTTTTGGTTTAAAAACTGTAGTGTCTACTGTGCAGACTTGCATGTGGTGTTTTTGATTAATATTCCCTCAACCAACAATATGCCTTATGAAGTTAAGAAAACATAACGATAACCCGAATGTTATAACAAAAGAGGATGCTGGGGATAAAAACTGCACTGGTTATTTATTAACAAAGATCGAAAATGTAAACACTGCAACGCAGAGAAAAACATTAGCGTAACCAAATTATCAGTTATGTCTGTCTGCACGCCTATATCACCTCTCTGCACGACTGTCTGTCTGCACGCCCATATCACCTCTCTGCACGACTGTCTGTCTGCACGCCTATATCAACTCTCTGCACGACTGTCTGTCTGCACGCCTATATCACCTCTCTGCACGACTGTCTGTCTGCACGCCTATATCACCTCTCTGCACGACTGTCTGTCTGCACGCCGATATCACCTCTCTGCACGACTGTCTGTCTGCACGACTGTCTGTCTGCACGCCTAACGAAATATACAGATACATATATTTTAAATAAACTTATATAATTTTTGCTTTTTTTTTACGAAATATTTGCTTGTTTTACGTAGTCTTTAAATAGACTTGTTTTCAAGTAAAAATATTGTTTTAAAAGGCTTTTAAATGGAAATGAAGCGAAACGGAAGAAAATGTAAAGAGAACGTAAGACGCTACGCTGAATGTAAACAGAACAAAGGGAAATAACTGATCACTTACGCTCAAAAGTCGATACATTATATTCGATTTCGTCACATAGGGTGGGTCAATTTGAAATTTTTTTTTTCCGATGTCTTCGCTAGGGCTCAATGTACAAGTATAGCAATTTGGGTGCAATTCCGTGAGAGATGTGAGAGATTCTAAGAGGAGATGTGTGCCAAAAATCGATAGACAGACAGACAACCACAGTTTTATGTATATAGATGATACAGTGTTATATGAAGAGATACAGTTTTATGTGTAATAGTACAGTTTTATATGTAATGATACAGTTTTATGTGAAATGTGACAGTTTTATGTGTAATAGTACAGTTTTATATGTAATGATACAGTTTTATATGTAATGATACAGTGTTATATGTAATGATATAGTGTTATATGGAAAGATACAGTTTTATATGTAATAGTACAGTTTTATATGTAACTAGCAGTAAAGCCCGGCGTTGCTCGGGTTCGCTCAGTAGCTGTGTTAAAGTTACAATATTAAGTTTCTTTTTTGGCTTAAAAACTGTAGTGTCTACTGTGCAGACTTGCATGTGGTGTTTTTGATTAATATTCCCTCAACCAACAATATGCCTTATGAAGTTAAGAAAACATAACGATAACCCGAATGTTATAACAAAAGAGGATGCTGGGGATAAAAACTGCACTGGTTATTTATTAACAAAGATCGAAAATGTAAACACTGCAACGCAGAGAAAAACATTAGCGTAACCAAATTATCAGTTATGTCTGTCTGCACGCCTATATCACCTCTCTGCACGACTGTCTGTCTGCACGCCTATATCACCTCTCTGCACGACTGTCTGTCTGCACGCCTATATCACCTCTCTGCACGACTATCTGTCTGCACGCGTATATCACCTCTCTGCACGACTGTCTGTCTGCACGACTGTCTGTCTGCACGCCTAACGACGAAATATTTTCTTGTTTTACGTAGTCTGTAAATAGACTTGTTTTCAAGTAAAAATATTGTTTTAAAATGCTTTTAAATGGAAATGAAGCAAAACGGAAGCTTAGTGTTCGAACTGATGAATTTTGCAGGTCAATATTTTGCTGGCTCGACAACTGTTAAAGCCAGCGTAATTGTTTACGTAAGACGCTCAATGTAAACAGAACAAAGGGAAATAACTGATAACTTACGCTCAAAAATCGATACATTATATTCGATTTCGTCACATAGGGTGGGTCAATTTGAAATATTTTTTTCCGATGTCTTCGCTAGGGCTCAATGTACAAGTATAGCAATTTCGGTGCTATTCTGTCAGAGATTCTAAGAGGAGATGTGTGCCAAAAATCGATAGACAGACAGACAACCACAGTTTTATATATATAGATTAGTAGTATGTTAGTATCATGTCCTTATTTGGAGATAGTTGAAGAACTAACGAATCAAATTGTTTTTTTCATATGGTGTTCAGATGAAAAGTAATATACTTTACTTGAGGTCATGACCCTTTGAAAGGAATGGTTGAAGGGTGTTAATAGTAGATTTGGTATACAAATCTATTAGGAGAAAGGGATTGTCAAACTGATAGTTGAATGTATCTGGTATAGTGAATTTAAAGGGTATGTCAAAATAAATGGTGATTAGTGTTGTATTGAGTTTTAAGGGGAATATAAATTAAGTTTATGGCTAGGAAAGATAGTATATTAAAAGATGAAATTGATAATAAAATAATGAAATACAGTAATGCGATAATATACAACTTAACCAACACAATATAGTACTGTGTGGTAAATTGCATTTAGTATAATATAGCGTATGATACGCTATAATATACTATCAAATATGTTTATGCATAAATAATCAAACTCAGATAAATACATGTTGGCATAGTTAAAACACATAAATTTCATAGATTACAAAGTGCATATACCCAGACTATATATAGGGAGAGGTACAGTTAAATTGATATCCAACCAAAAATATACATACGCACAAATAGATGCAAATCTAAATACACATTTACACGCATGCATATAATCATATACATACATATCCATACATATTTATATCCACTCATACACATCTATACCCACATATATACATATATATATACACACACACTCATACATACATATATATATTTATATATATATATATCCACACACACACATATATATATATATATACACATATACATATATATATATATATATATATATATATATATATATATATATATATATATATATATATATATATATATACATACATATACATATATATACATACACACACACATACACATATATATACATATATACATGTGTGAGTATAAGTACACTCCTCATACATGTGCACATACAGATAAACACTCATACACCTATACTCACATGGCTGTAATTGCAGAAATAGAAGCATTTGCTCCTTAAATGGAAACTGTTTGATTAATAATGTAATATATAAATGCCACTGTGTCTACTACAGACTCCAACAAAACATATATAGGATCTACATCAAACACATTTAAGAAAGGATTTTACGCACACTCTACTTATTTCAACAATACTAAACTAGCTACCACCACATCTTTAACTGAAGCGGTAAATAATTATAAAAAGAAAAGAATAGATTTCAAGTTATCGTGGAACACCATTCTACAAAGAACTCCATATATTGGTAACATGAGGGAATGCAGATTATGTTCAGGGGAGATCGTAGAAATTACTAAATCTATTGACGATTTATTAAATAAAAGACAGGAATTGATCATAGTTTGTAATCACCGTATACGGAAAACATTTAAATACTATAAACCTAATTAAATACTATAAACCTAATTAAATATTCTAAATAGCAACTCACTATAATTCCATATAGAGTAACATTTATTAGTACCTCTTTTCCCTAATTATATGCATTCATGCTTATCTTTTGCCTCTTAATATTTTAGCTTCCTAAGATTTATGCGTTAATGACTAAAGGCAACAAGATACACAACCACCCGTAATTGCATGAGTAAATATATATCTATCTATGATATGGAAATATATTTATGTGTGTGTGTGTATATATATGTATATGTGTGTATATGTATTTATGTATGTGTATATGTGTGTATATATATATATATGCTTGTATATGTGTGTATGTGTATGTATGTATATATATATCTGTATATATATATATATATATATAAAGAAAAAGGGATGAAATCGAAAATGCAACTGAAGTCTTATTTATTTTTTTTAAATATATATATTTATTTGGTTCCTTTACCGGTTTCGCAGTTCTTCTGCTTTTCAAAAGGTGAGTTGAGATGGAGGGTCTGTGGTTTTTACAGACCCTCCATCTCAACTCACCTTTTGAAAAGCAGAAGAACTGCGAAACCGGTAAAGGAACCAAATAAATATATATATATATATTTTTTTAAATAAGACTTCAGTTGAATTTTCGATTTCATCTCTTTTTCTTTATACTTCCACTCGTGTAGGACACCTCGGTTATTTTTCATTTTGTAAAAAAAAACCTCACTATCTAATATATATATATATATATATATATATATGTTTGTATGTGTGTATGACTGTTTATGTGTGAGTATGTGCACATGTATGAGGAGTGTACGTATACTCACACATGTATATATGTATATATATATATATGTATGTGTGTGTCTGTGTATATAAATATATATATATGTATATGTATGTATGTATATATATATATATATATATATATATATATATATATATATATATATATATATATATATATATATATATATATATATATATATATACATATATATATATAATGGAAAATTTGAACAGGAACAAAACAGAGAGGCAGTACAACGAATGTTTATTAATTTCACGCTCTGGAGAGTGGGGTGGTGGTGGGGAACGACGTTTCGGGCATAAGCCCTTCCTCAGGTGAGAAGTGTGTGTAGGGGAGTGGTGGAGAGACATATAGCGAAAGGAAACGGTGCGAATGAAATTAAAAATAAAAATAAAAATAAAGCATGATCAAAATAAAAATAAATGAAATAAAAATAAATATAAAATCATGATCAAAATAAACTGAAATTAAAAAGGGGTAAAACAGGTTGGGGAAGGGTGTGGGGTGTGTATGGGTGGTGGCGGGTGGAGTGGGGAGAGGGAGACGGGGTGTTCGAGCGGGGAGGGCTGGAGGTGATGTGTGTGTGTGTGTGCATGTGAAAGCAAGGGTTGGGGGAAGAATGGGGTTGCATGTTCAGGAAGAGGTGGGGGGGAAGAGGAATCAGTGTCTGTGCGTGTGTGGATAGAGGGGTGGGGGAAGAGGAATCAGGAGGCTGAGGGTGTAAATATGTGGTGGAAAGCACGTGTGTGTGGGGTTTACGCGTGTTGTGGGTGTAGGTGGCGTGTGGGAGAAAAAAATTGTTTTGGGTGTGTGTGTGGGTGAGTTATATAGGTGATTCCGTAAGAGGATGGTTGAAATGTTGGTAAATTCCTATGATGTTAGCAGATTCCGCGGTGGTCAAGTTCCACATACGAGTATTCCATGAAGAGATGGTCGGAAGAGGAGAGATGTGGGGTGCGCGCGCAACAGGAAGTGGTCAAGGGGGTGGGAGTGCTGTGTGTCTGTTTGTGTTGGGAGGTGGTCAGAGGGTATAGCAGCAGTCGGGTGGAATGGTAAAGGGTCGAGGATGGGTAGGTGTGAAAGTTGGAGTGAGGAGGGTGTGAGTGTGTATTAGTAGAGGTGTTAGTGGGATAAGTGAGTGTGGAGAAAGGGTGTTGGTTGAGCGGGGAGAGAAGGGTGTGTGTAGTTCGATGGAGGGAGTGTGGTGTACTGGTGTGTGTGTAGTTTGACGAA
Organism: Eledone cirrhosa; assembly: GCA_964016885.1. Taxonomy (NCBI): domain Eukaryota; kingdom Metazoa; phylum Mollusca; class Cephalopoda; order Octopoda; family Eledonidae; genus Eledone; species Eledone cirrhosa. Next base: position 125,168,320 of record OZ024742.1, read on the forward strand.
GGGGGTGTTAGTGGGGTTAGTGGTGTTAGGGTGTGTAGAGTTGGTGGTGTACGAGGGTGTGTGGGTACGTGTGCGTGGGGTTGGGGGGTGTTAGTGATGTTAGGTGCGTGTGGGGTGGGTGGGTGGTATAAGTGGGTGCGTGTGTTTGTTTGCTTGGGGTCAGGGGGTGTTAGTGAGGTTAGTTGCGGGGTGGTGGGATGGAGGTTTGGGGGTGATGGTTAGTGGTGGTAGTAGGGTGTGTGTTTAGTGTGAGCGCATGTATATATGTGCCGGTGGGTGTGTGCGTGTGATAAGGAAGGGGGGAGGAGAAGAAGGGATGGATGTTAGTATGTTAGTTGTGGGGTGGGCGGTGAAAATGAGGTGTGTTAGTGGTGTTAGAAGGGGGGATATGTGTGGGGGGTGGGGGCGGTCGAAGGCTAAAGGAATAAGGGTGGGGAGTTCAGGCCGGGGGGGAATGTGGGTCTGTAAGATGAAGATGGTTCTTTGTTCGACTCTAAGGAGATTGGCGGGTGTTCCGTGGCATTGGAGTAGGCCACAGACTGTGAGATGGCGTGCGGAATGTCCAGGGGCACCAAAGTGGCGGGCGATGGGGGAACTACCACCGAGACGAATATCCCGGAGGTGCTCAGTGAATCGGTCCGCCAGGCGACGTCCCGTCTGTCCGACGTTAGTCGCGTTGCACTCCGTGCAGTGAATTCCGTAGACTAGGTTGGAGGAGGTGCAGCGGAAGGCATGCCGGACAGAGAGAGAGTGGCTGTTGGGACCCTGGAAGGTGGTGGTTTGGTGATGTGGGGACAGGTGTTGCAGCGGAGCCTAGAACAGGGAAAGGAACCGGGGGGGAGCGTGGGTTGGAGGGTAGGGAGCTGTGGACGAGGAGGGTGCGGAGATTGCGGGCGCGTTTGAAGAAGGGGAGTGGTAGGGTTGGGAAGATGTGGGAGGTGGAGGGGTGGTAGGTGATGGGGAAGGGGAGACGGTGGGTGGGCGTGCGGTGGCGTGGGGTGAGGGTGGTGGAGCGGTGAACAGCACGGGCGCGGGTGAGAGCGTTGTGGACGAGAGAGGGGATATATATATATATATATATATATATATATATATATATACATATATATATATATATGTATATGTGTATATATATATATATGTGTGTGTGTGTGTGTATATATATATAAATACATATATGTATGTATGAGTGTGCGTGCATATATATATGTATATATGTGGGTATAGATGTGTATGTGTGGATATATATATGTATGGATATGTATTTATATGATTATATGCATGCGTGTAAATGTGTATTTAGATTTGCATCTATTTGTGCGTATGTATATTTTTGGTTGGATATCAATTTAACTGTACATCTCTCTCTATATAGTGTGGGTATATCACTTTTCATCTGAACACCATATGAAAAAAACAATTTGATTCGTTAGTTCTTCAACTGTCTCCAAATAAGGACATGATACTAACATACTACTAATTCTGAATAAAATCATTATTGAATAAAATTATTATTGCTTTTGAAAACAGCTGGTGATATGCATGTAAGTAAATGTTCTCTTTATCTGAGAGTTTGTAAATAACCTTACATAGATCAATTACTGAGTATAGCTAGAATGTATTATCATCATCTAGAAACGATCGTGAAGCAGTGAAGTATATCTCTAATGACTTGATTTGTTAATTGATTGTTTTAACTTATATATATATATATATATATATATATATATATATATATATATATATATATATATATATATATATATATATATATATATAAATACATTATCGGGGAAAGCTTTTAGCGATACTCCGGCCAAATCCCAACTCACTTAACAAACATTAGGAAATAAGTGAGTATATTCCTTTCGGGGTGCTAACTAATTGTATTGTGTGGAAAATTGGCTGTATTATTTCTATGAGACATATCGAACATATCTCTTCCCAGACGGACATCTCGTTTCATTATAAGATTCCTACAATTTGAGTGAAATTATGCCAATTTATGTAGGAGCTTGTATAAGATCAACAGATACATATTCAAGTGGGCTCTTATAATTCTTCAGTGGGTGCCCAATAATACTAATATTGATAATCAAATCAATATGAGTATTTAGCGATAATCATCATCAGTGCTTGAGGTATCTGTTAGGTTGCTACTCTAGCAGTTCCAAAGAAATACTCAAACTGATTCAAAAATGAGGAAGTAGATTACCGCCAAAAAAACAATACATGCGCATATATATATATGTATGTCTATATATATATATATATATATATATATATATATATATATATATATATATATATATATATATATATATATTGTGCGTGTGTGTGTGTGTGTGTGTGCGGAGTTACTAGTTTAGATCTGTAAGAATATGTACAGCTAAGAACTCGGTATGTGAGAAAATAGACTTTATGTATTGTAAAAACTTAGTGCTGCCGCAGACTAACAATTAACTGTATATATATATATATATATATATATATATATATATATATATATATATATACATATAACGGAGGAAGTGTGTTAAGGAACCAGGTGGACCATAACGCACCAGAGTACTCAATAGAGAAAGAGTCAGTGTGTGTGCAATTACATATACAATTTTAGATAAGATTAGTTTATTTATTTCTTAATGTTTTCGGTCATTAGTCTGTGGTCATATTAATGGAATACAATCTAGGGATTTTAGTTAAGGACATCATCAACTGTACCATTGTAGAGTGGTATTTATGTTAGCGATCTATGTTTTAAGTGGATTGGATTGCTATTTCTAGCAGGCGAATGACTGTCAAGAGGTTCCTTCATTAGATCACTGTATAAACTGTCATGTTTATGAAGAAGATACATTGCCGAACTCTCGTACTTTAAGCACCGGGAGTATAAAGTTCATACAAAGAATGATGTGCTTATGCGCAGTTATGCAATAGAATAGCTTATAAAATAGGGCTAAGACCCTTAAAAGACGGAAAAAGAAGTTGTCATCGGCCGCTATGGGGAATCGAACCTATATCTCCCAGATATAGATATCTACGGGGTTAGATCCCTCTTAGCGCCCGGTGGCAACTTCTTTTTCCGTCTTTTAAAGGTCTTCACCCTATATCATATGTTATTTTATAGCATCTCTGCGCATGGGCATACCATTCTCTATATTAACTTTATGAGGTTTTTTGTTATTTTAGTATAGATTTAAAACTCATTGCTAACATTAGAACCGGATGGCAGTGATTAGTCTTGTATCGTGAGTGTATTTCATAAGAGATTATTTATATATACCAGCTCCAATGGAAATTGTGTTTAAATCATAGGGTTGCAATTCGTGTTAGGATGTCACTGTATCGACTCGTTAAATTTTGTATATTTCCGGTTTGTGTCTCCTAAACTTGTCACGAACAATTATGATGGCTGTCACTTCCCGCCTCCAGCACCATTGGAATATACATATTTATTGTTCACCAAACTATTTTTAGGCTGAACTCTTATAATTTCTAGACATTACATGGAATGTATTATAATTTTCGTTTGTTATGAATGATGGCTACTATACAGATAAATGAATGCAGGAGAAAGAGAAAAATATTTCAACTATTTTGAATTTGTCTCTAATTACAGTTTATATGCAGTAAATATGTACATCTACATATATTCATACGTAAAGATAGAAGGAGAGCGAGTCAGAGAGAAAAAAGAGAAAGTGAGAGAGTGTCTGGTAATGGGAGGTATCAGTGACTAAACATTTAATATATAAAATGCTGACCTAAAAATCTAAGAAATTCTTGAAAAAACAAAATCAAATATGAACTGATTCAATATAAATTGAACGTTTTGACATTTTTTCAAATAGTCATTATTATATAAAGAATAGAATTTACTTTATTCACCATCGCCAATCTTTGTCATTCGCGTTCTTTCTAACGGCTATTTTCTTTTCTTTAAGCAGTTATTTAAAGACAAGTTTGCCTATATACACACAGAAATATATTTGTATATATGTTGAAGGAAATATGTGTGTATCTATCAATCTATCTATCTAACTATCAATCTAACTTCAACATTTTTTTTTTGTTTGTTGTTTTATTTTCGTTGTTTTTTATACGTCTGAAACAGCCAATGTTCAGTATAAATTTAGATAAATTAGATGTCAGAAGCGAAAATGTCTAACGTTTGTGCTTGGCGGAAAGAAAAGATACAATGAAATGAAGAAAATTCAAGTAGTATAAAAAATGCGCAGTGAATTAAAAGAATTGATGCTACACAATAAGATGTATTGCCTAATAGTAGTCGATATTAAAAAAAGAAACGTAGCCAAACATATAATTTTAATACCCTGTCGTGAAAAATATAACTATGCTCCGCAAATAACATACACAGACATATACACAGAGGTTCACACACATGGAAAAGCACACACTGAGAGAATTAGCGTGCAGGGACAAAAATACACACTCAGATTAATATATATTTATATATGTGTGTGTCTTTGTGTCTGTTGTGTGTATGTATCTATCTATATATCTATATGTGTATATATATATATATATATATATATATATATATGTGTGTGTGTGTGTGTGTGTGTGTGTATGTGTGTGTGTGTGTGTGTGTGTATATATCTGTGTATGTATGTATATGTATGTATATGTATGCACATATATATCTATATATGGGTATGTATATATATATATATATGTATATGTATGTGTACGCATATGTATGTGTATGTATATATATATATATATATATATATATATATATATATATATATATATATATATATATATATATATATATATATATATATATATATATATATATAGCGAAGGAGTTGTGGTAAGGAACCAGATGGGCCATAACGCACCAGAGTACTCAATACTTAGGGTAGTAGAGTGGGTAATAGGAGAAATTATGACCCGACGGCAGAGCTCAAGCCGTTTCGACGACTATTTCTGGACAAAAGTAAGAGTTTTTTTAGTCTGGTAAATAAATAGCCGAACTTTTCAAGGGGTACTTACTTATATGGGAAGATTGTAGTTGTCAAGAGCATTGGTCAACATTTGTTGCAGACACAGAAAAGTCTATCATGGCAGTGGGTGCGGGGTGGGGGAGGTTGAACCTTCGTAAGTTGATCCTTCGTAAACAAATGCTGTTTACAAAGGATCAACTCCTAAAAAAAAAAGACGAACTGGTAACTGCATGCAAACACAGTTTGTGGAAGACTTACCTCGCCCTCAAACCCCCTAATGATCCGGGTGGGTAGACAAGGGCTGAAACACCCCCACTTGCTGAATAAGATAGGGAAAACCCCAACTTATATAGGTAGATCTACCTCTTTTCTTTTCCTCTATGTTTTCTTCTTCCCTTTGTCTCCTCCTATAACTTCTTTCCACCACCGATCTTCTTCCTCGTTCGTTTCTTGTTTTTTTTCCCTTTCGCCTACTGCGAGGCAGCCCATCTTTAGCCTCAGTACCCCCACCCCAGGAACTTATAGATAGCATTGGCCGATTACGCTATACTAACTATTCATAGCAGCTGTGTTAGACCCCAGAGATGTGGTATTAATTTTTAATACCCAATTCTAAAATTTCAATAATTCTCATCTAGCAACTCATTCTATAGAATTGGCCGAAAAAGCAGAACCAACTAAATATAGCAGCTGTGTTAGACTCCTTAGTTTTTGTTTTATTTCACTTCTCACTTTCCAATCATACATTCTGATATATCTTTCTCTCATTTTTTATTATATTCTTTTTTATCATATTTTTTCATTGTCCCCTAAGCCCATTTG
>OZ024742.1:125176614-125179114 GCA_964016885.1 Eledone cirrhosa
CAAATATACTAACACACACATAAACCCTACAAAAAGAGCATTGGTACATAGCCTACGTACAAACATAAACACATGCTTGCGCGCACTCGCACGTAATAAGAAATCAACACACGCATACAAAACCATACGTAAGACTATACAGACAAAATCAAAAGCATATATACAACCGCATACACACAACTATATATGTAAACATACATAGAGCTATATGTAAATATAATATGAACATAAATAAACTCACACACATAAATGTATATACATACAATCACATAGACACATATATATATACATATATACACACATACAAAAACATTGACACGCAATTTACATATATATATATATATATATATATATATATATATATATATATATATATATATATATACATATATATATATATATATACATACATACATATATATATATATATACATATATATATATATATATACTCACACACACACATACACACACATATACATACGTCCACATACATATAATATATATATATATATATATATATATATATATATATATATATATATATATATATATATATATATATATATACATAAACGCACACATGAACCTGTCTGCAAATGCGCCAGCACACAGCGCCATGTGAGAACATAAAAACCTAGTGGGTAAGTAAGGACAAAAGGGGAGTAAGATTGAAATGATAAACACAATATTAAGAATAGGTAATGGAAAACATTGTTGTAAAAGGTTTGCGATGAGATCTAGATAAGAGTATCTAGTTAAAGAGTGAACTGAGTAAAGAATATAAGCGGTGCGTGTGTATGTGTAAAGAGTAAGGTAGAAAGTAGGGGGTATTATAAGTCAACTGAAAAAAAGTTTTAAATAATAGGAAAAAACTAATAAAAAATATAAAGAGATATAAAAGGAGATGACAGAGAAAAAGTATATATGGGTAAGAAGTATCATTTCTTAGAGTAATAATATTCGTGGTGAGCGAAAGGCGTAATGAGTAAAGAAGAAGCTAAAAGTGGTTGAATCATCGTAGGAATGTCAATCCAGTTAAAAAGTAGATGCGATTTCAGATGTGGACAACATCTGAAGATCTCGGTCTTGGAGTTGAGGCAAGTTGAAGGGGCTTTCAAATTTTGGAGAATTCTAAATTTTTCCGTGGTGCACAAACAACATTTCTATGAGCTCCTTTGGTATTCTCTTGATTAGTCTAAAATAGAGCAATCAATAGTGTACGAGATAGTTTTTGTCTTTGAATTCCCACACTTTCTTTGCAAGCGCCGTCGCTGTTCTTTTTTCAGAGTGTTTAAAAGAAGCGATATGTGCATAATACCTGGTTTTGAATATGTCCTGGGTCATGCCAACATATCGTTCACTCCTGGCTGGCTAGCTCGTTATTAATCATCGGTGTCAATTTGGCCTCATACACAATGGATGTGGTATAACATTTACCCTGTAATGGGCATTCTATCGGCTTCCTGCAACTGCATCCTGGATTAACTCTCATACGATTAGAGTTGGTAATTTTAGTCTCCATTTGTGGACAGCAAGAGTAACTGATTTTGACTACATTTCTATTAAATATCTTATTATATCTATGATTAGGGAGAAAATGTTTGTCTAGGAGGTCGAGGAATTTCCTTCCTACATTAGTTTTGAGTTAGAGAGAAGGGGGGTGTAAACCAAATAATTTATTTTTCTTTTCCTGTTATTGTGTTTAGTGTTAGAGGGAAGAATAGGAAAGTATTTAATATGTTCGGTGAAGCCGATGTTATTGAGGGCGTTATTATAATAAGTGGCGGCTTTGTTAAAATTGTCTATAGACGAAGATAAGGTAGATATCCTACGGCTAATGTTAGGAATAAGATTTTTAAAGACTATAGGTGGATGGCAAGATTCTTTGTGTATATATCTTACATGCTCGTTAGGTTTATGATAAGGTTTAACATACGCAGTAAGTAGATCAATATTATTATCAAGAGAGTTAGTATAAGTAAGATTCGTATCTATAGTAATTTTAAGGTTTAGGTTAGCAGAGGCATTGATTAAATCTTTACGGAATTTATCAAGGTTATGGCCGTTGGTAGTATGAGAAATTACCAAACCGTCGTCTCGGTATAAACCGATATTATGGCAAGGAAATTTATCTTTAAGTGTGTGGAGGAGGAATAATCCTACTACGTTGCATACATCAGCACTATCATATGAGCCCATCGCAACATCAAAAGAGTTTTCAGGGCTTGACTTTTTAACCCAATATAGTTGTGCGTATGCGGTTGTATATATGCTTTTGTTTTTGTCTGTATAGTCTTACGTATGGTTTTGTATGCGTGTGTTGATTTCTTATTACGTGCATGTGCGCCAACGCATCTGTTTTTGTTTGTACGTAGGTTACGTACCAATGGTCTTTTTTGTAGGGTTTATGTGTGTGCTAGTATATTTGGTTGTATGCATGTTTTTATATACGTGTGTATGAGTGTGAATGTGTATGTGTATATGTATTTTTGCACGC
>OZ024742.1:125181614-125189114 GCA_964016885.1 Eledone cirrhosa
AGTTATCACCAAGTCACAACCAGTGACCTCAAGAGACAACTAGGTCCGCCATGTTCAAGAAAGAACACACATATTCACACATGCATCCTTAGTGTTTAGACTTGTGATGTACTTATATTGACAGGATCTTCCTTAGTATATGGGCAGTTCCCATTAGTACTATCTTTTGTATTTCTCCTATACGCGGGTTTCCTGGGATTTGCGATAAGTAGTCGTTAGACCCCTTAGGTATCATTCCCAGAGCGCCTACAACCACTGGTATTGTTTTAGTTCTCAATTTCCACATTTTTCCAATTTCTATCTCCAGGTCCTTATACTTGCTCAATTTTTCAAATGTTTTTATAGATACATTCTTGTCTATTGGAACAGACATATCAATTAGCAGGCATACCCTCCTTTGAAAGTCCTTCAATATTATATCAGGTCTATTTGCATCTATTTTTCGGTCTGTTTGGATGCTAAAGTTCCACAAGATTGAGATGTGATCTTTTTCAAGTATGGGAGGTGGTTGATGCTCCCACCAATTCTTTTGATGGGGCAGGTCAAAATGCTTGCACATTATCCAATGTATGTATTGTGCAGCTCTGTCATGCCTGTTTAGGTATTCGGTTGGAGCTATAGGACTGCACATAGACACTGATCTTGTGCGGATATAATCAGTCCTTCAGTCTCCGATTTCAGTCCAGAGGATGCCAACCACTGATGGGTTAAAGTTTTGTCAACATCAGGATTGTTAGCTCGCTCTGGGTATTTTCCATACAGAGGCTTTTCTTGCCATTTCTTAGCCAGTTTCTGTAGCAGTTCTTTCTTTGCAGTTACTTTTACCTGCTTTGCTTTTTCTGTGTTTTCCATTTCAGCAGTAAATGGGACTTCTGAAATTTGTAGTCCATTACTGTATCTTTGTGCATCTTTTGTAATGGAATATGATCTTTTGATGCTTTCGTGTTTCAAAACGAGTTTGATCATCCAATCATGTGATTCCCTTAGATATGTGGATAATCCAATTGTTGCAGTTTTCAACGCAATGTCTAACTGGATTAACCCACGTCCTCCTTCTTTCCTAGGGAGATATATTCTATCTATGTCTGCCTTAGGGTGATGCATTCTGTGCATGGTTAAGAATTTTCGAATTTTTGTATCGAGCCTACGGATCTCTGTGCTTGACCAGTTGATGACATTGTAACTGTAGGTTACTACTGGTATGGCAAGCGTGTTTATGGCATCGATCCTATTCCTTGCATTCAATTCCGTTCTTAAGATTGCTCTTAGTCTGCGGTAACATTCCTTCCTTATCCTTTCCCTCATTGTCGAGTGCTTGATTCCGTCTCCTTCACAAACACCTAGATATTTGTACGTTTGTTCTTGATCAAGCTCTCTTATCACGTTCCCCCGATCAAGATTAATGTCTGAACTCTTCAGCAGCTTTCCTCTGGTGAACGTTGCTTTGGCGCATTTATCCAGTCCAAACTCCATTTTAATGTCATCACTGAACTGCTTCACAGTGGATAATAGCCCTTGCAATTGTTCATCATTTTTTGCAAATAGTTTCAGGTCATCCATGTAGAACAGGTGATTAATGGTTTTGTCATAGACTCTATATCCATGTTTTGTTTCATTGAGCATTTTACTTAATGGTATAAGTGCGATGCAGAATAAAAGCGGTGATAAAGAGTCACCCTGAAAAATTCCACAATTAATGTTAACTTCTCCAGCTTCCAGTGATTTTGTTTCATTATTCAAAAGGAGTGTCGTTCTCCATGTCCTCATACTGAATGACAAAAACCTCCTGATAACGGGGGATATTTCGAAAATCTCTAAAAATTTTTCAATCCAACTGTGTGGCAAACTATCAAATGCTTTTTTATAATCTATCCAAGCAATCGATAGAATTTTGTGTCTATTATGACAATCTTCCAGTATCATTTTGTTAACCAGAAGCTGATCCTTACAGCCATACGAGCCTCGTTTACACCCTTTCTGCTCAATGGGAAATAGGTCATTTGTTATCAGGTGGTCATATGTGTATTCAGTTAGGACTGATGTTAAAATTTTATACATTGTGGTCAAGCAGGTTATCGGTCTGTAATTTTTGGGATTGTTTGTCTCATCATTCTTCGGTAGCAGGAATGTAATGCCGTTAACTAGCCATGATGGTATCTTTTCTGGCTCCTTAACTATTTCATTGTAAAGTTGGGCTAACAGCTCATGAGACTCTGTGAAGGCATTTATCCAAAAGTTTTGTATTTTGTCTTTTCCTGGGGATTTCCATTTGCTGGTTTTTCTTAGAGCCAAGCGCAGCTGTTCAACTGTTATATTTTCCCATGTTTGTTCTTCAAGGTGAGCTGTTTCTTTCATTTGTCTGTCTATCCATGGGGCATGTATGTTATGAACTTTTTCTTCGGCCCAGATCTTTTCCCAGAATTCTTGCACTTCCTCCTTGGGTGGTATTGATTTAGCAGTTATTGTTGACTTACCAATTTTTCTGTAGAAGTTTCTTTGGTTGTTTTTGAACATATTATTGTCCTTATAGAATCTAGATCGTTTCTCAAAGCGCCTTATACGAGCAGCTTTGGCCGACACTTTTTGCTTGATTGTTTCTATCAGCATGTCTATGTCACATGTTGATCTTATACTGTACTTTTTTTTCAATTTTCTAAGTTTAGTTTGTTTAACATGTTCACCTACTTTATAGTTTGTTAAAATTTCTATGTCAGATCGGAGAAGGTTTATTTGGCGATTGATGTTATCTTGCCAAGTAGATTTCTTGTGGGAATTCCTTTGTTTTTTCATCTTCACTCCACATAAGTGAGTGATGACTTTAGCCGATGCATAATAGAGATGATTTAAGTCAGTAATGCTTAGTTTGTTTGTGATGATAATGTTTTTGAGAATTATGTTAGTCTTGTGTATTATCTTTTGGTTCTGTTTGGAGTTCTGGATCTTAGGGAGGGTGTCTCGTTCCCCCATGTCAGATTCTTTCATTTTCATCCATTCGATCATAATTTCATCCTTCAAGTTGGCAAGTTCATTCTCATTCATTTCTTTATCATTTACGATCTCATTATTTTCATTTGGAGTTTCATCCTGAGCATGCACTCCCTCCACTTTTTCGCTCCTTTCTTTAATTTGTTCTGTTGCCAGTGATTCCGCCCCAACTCTGGGATTCGAAGTGTTACAGTTTACCTCGTTTTCACTGACACATGCTTCATTTTCCCTTCGCTGACTTTGTGCTACTAGCTTGATCTGATCAATTTCTATATCAGTTAGTAACTTTTTTCTTACAATATTTCTTCGTATATTGGCTAGTTTGTTACTGTCAATATAGCCTCTGTTTTCGGGATGTTTCTTTTTCCAGTTGATATATGTTTGCTCTGTATTCGATGTATTTGATGGGTAGTACATGGCAGTGTAGAAAGCCTCAAGGACTTCTTTATTATCTTCCCTTGACCATTTTTCTCTCTTTTTCTTTGGATTTCTTGGTGGTGAGCATGGAGGGCCAACAGTAGGAGTATTCCGGTTATGGGAGGTCTCCAGCTCCGAAGTGATGGGAAGGTTTGAACCATTAGCTGATTTTTCGACCCCAGTCTGGTTCCTCTCTGAGGGACGCGGCCCTTTTTTACCCGGGTGACGGCCGATCCGGTATGAGATTTCATCATTAGACATCTACTTTATTTTGTCGCGTTTTATCCTTATCCGCCAAGGGGTAATCTTTTCGTGTTACCACTTCTAGAACGTGTTACCACTTCTATTATTATTATTATTATTATTATTATTATTATTATTATTATTATTATTATTCTTACGATGGTCGAGTGGACAGAGTCTTCAACCACTCCTTCCAGTGTGACCTGTCAGAAGCAACCTCCTCCAACTAATCCAACTGCATCCCCAAGTGAGACCATCCAAGCTCACGGATGTTATCCAATCCAACCCTGTCTCTTCTATCCGTTGGTTTTGCCCGTAGTGTCACTCCAGCTATTCTTTCCTGAGACATTCTAACCACCAGTCCATATTATCGAAGCTGTGGTTTATCAATTCGGTGAAGTAGCAGCTCTACCTGGAGTGACTCTCTGATCTCCGAGATACTCACTCTATCAAGTATCGTTACACCAAAGATCCTTCGGAGGAAACTTATTAAGGCCGCCTGTATTCCCTATCATATTGTTTCCGTCATTACCCAAAATTGTTGGCCTTATACCTAAATCAGAACCCATTATCATACTCATCATCATTTTTTGAAAACCACATATTAATAACTAAATTCGCAACTTCAACTAGATATCTTATTAATGACGTTGTCCAATAGATTTTTCTAAATCATCAAACCCGTGTGATTGATATAAGATTTCTAAATTGCACTCCATGGTGGAGCACTCTAATTCGTATTCCAATATTTCAACCCATTTTTTATTAACATTGAAACAAAAGATATTATTAAAGCAAATATATGAAAACAATAGAGTTAAATAATAATATGAAAATATGAATTTAATATATATAAATATTTATACATATATTGATATTAATAGATATATGTTTATGGAGCTATGAATATTCCAATTAATAGTAAACAAATAAAAATTACACATGACTAAATTAAGATATAAGCATTAAAGTGTATGCTGCAAGACGTCGGTCTTTGCTGTTCATTTTATTAAATATGATTTAATTTCAAATATTGAAGTTGAATATTCCTGACAGTATACAAATTTATAATTTAAATTACGTAGCCAAATATAAGAACAGGATATCGAAAAATAAATATATAACGACGGACGTAAATAAATGGATGTATAGATGTAGTGGTACGGGTGGAATGAATTATTAATTATTTGACTTGCAGTATGAAATTGGAAGATATATTCAATAAGAAATGTCATTACTTATAGTCATATAAAACAAATATAAATACTCAATTATATAAATCCAAATAAATTTATAAACCAATATACACAACGTACACTTACACAAAACATATTCACAAATAGGTTTCTATATTTCTCTCCTTGTATAAGAAAGCGCATTCTTCTTCATCTTATTATTATTGCATTTGATACCAGAGTCATTGATGTTATTTAACCGGAATAATTACCCTGAAGAACATCAAGCCGCTACCCACAGTCTAAGATATTCAGGACATATCAAAGAGTCATTGCTATTTCCAGTACGTATGTCTTTTGGAAGGTTCAAATAATGGTGACTGAGCTGATGACCATTAGTCAGCCATGGAAACATTTCAAAGAAATTACTCCGAACAAGGAGTACCTTGTTAACATGACAGACCAAAATCTTTTTCGGGTCCCACTTTAGATCCTGATACAGGTTTTCTTTCTCACGTCTTCTTGCAATCATAAGACAAGAGAACAAAATACATCTATAATCAAACCAGATCTTTTTTACTTGTCAAAAACCAAGTCAGTTCTATTGTCGTTATTGTTGCTATTATTATTTGTCAGGATGGGTAGAGCTTCAGACAACATGATTTCCAGCATAAAATTAGTCCTACACATTCTGAGTTCAAATCTTGCCGAGGTTATCTTTGCGTTTCATCCTTACGAGGTCGATAAAAATGAAGTACCAGTCACGCACTGGGATAGATATAATCGACTTTCCATTCCCCCAACATTGCTGTCATTATGCCTATAGTAGAAATCATTATTATTATTATTAATGATTTGGTTCTGATAGATGTTATACGGACATATACCAAAAGAGCGAGCCATAGCCAATGGCCAAAGGTCCTTTGGATCATTCCTTCTCCTTCAACTTTCCGAAACACTTTGTAGAATTCTTGCTGGTCCCAACAAGGTTGTTTCCTGCAACAATCCTGTCCTGATGGTAATTCCTAACTTCTCAAGCCACCTTCTACTGACTGGACCCAGTGCGCCAACCATATTCGTCACCATTTCTACGTGTCTGATTCTCCACTTTCCTGATTTCTCTCTTTAGCTCCTGGTATTTCTCAACTTTCTCACACTTTCTTATTCAACCTGTGGTCACACGTGAAGCAATATTCACAATACAAGCCTTGTTATTTTTCCTTTCTACGACAAAGATGTCAGGCTTTCTAGCCATGATAAAATGTTCGCAGTGGATGGTCATGTCTCATAAGATCTGTTCATTTTCACCCACCCTTTCCGGTTGGTGTTCTTACCATTTCTCACTTCTGCTCATATTATTCTTATGAGAGAGCTTCAAATGAACCAATCTGGCAATGTTGTCGTGCCTTCTCTTGTACTATTCTTGAGCAAGCATCTTACCTTCACTAATAATGTGGTTTATTGCCTCACCTTTCACACCACGCAACCTACAAAGTAAGGAATTCACCAACTTCTCAATACTTGTTGCCGGGCTGCAAAAATAAGAGCCTCGGATTCATCTTTTAAGTCACATTTCCTATTCCATTTCCAGTTCTAACTTTGTCAACTGTCTCGGGCATTTCACGTACAAATGGACCATGCATTTTGTTTTCTCCCATCTATTCAATGTGTCATTCTGTCTATATTGCTTACATTCTCCCTTTTCCTTTGCTTTATCACGGTTTAGGACCTGTATCTTTCTTACTCTTGCCATCAACCTCTCATTGGAATTCATGCCAGATTATTTTCCTCCGTCTTCACACACATTTCACAGCTAATGAGAGATCTTCCTGTTCTCTGGCCTGATAAATACAACCTGTCCATATCACTTTTGGGGTGTAGAGCCCCTTGTAGTATCCTGATTTTCCTAATTGTTCTATCAAGCTCCTTAAGTTCAATACATCTACCCTCTATCATACCAGTGCTATACCATAGTACTGCAACAGCCCATGTGTTGATAGCAAGAATGTTATTCCTAGCACTTCGTCTTTAACACCAACTTCAGTCTCCATTCATATTCCTTTAATAATAGTTCTTTCATTTAGTTTGTTTCCACGTTGCCTACGTGTCTATACCCGTTTTTATTAATTTCCATCGGGTAATTCAATTCCTCCGATCTTATTAATTCTACCTCGCTTCAGTAGTAGCACCCCATACATTTTATGCCAAATTCCATTCCTATGTCCGTACTGAATGTATGAACTGTCTGTACAAGGGACTAAATATGTTCATAGGAATTCTCGTAAAGTTTTAGATCGTCCATTAACAGAAGGTCGTTTATCTTAAACTTGCGTCCTCCCTGTTCATAACCAGACTTTGACCTTCTCACGACAAATGAAAGTAGAAATATAAACAGTTCAAACAGCAAAGGTGAAAGACCGTCTCCCTGGAATATTCTTCTCTTGATCTTCACAACACTCAATGTTTATCTACATGTTGTCAGCTCAGTCTTCCAACCATCCATACTGTTCAACAGAAACTGTCTAACGTTAGCTGCAATACAAAATATTTTCAAACAATAGACCTGTAATAAGTTTCTCCATACGAGGGCGGAAAGAGATAGGTTTAAAGTTTTCTACTGCATTTTTATTGCTAGGGTCCTTCAAACACACTGGGCCATTTTCCCAAAGGTTAGCCATTC
>OZ024742.1:125194114-125274114 GCA_964016885.1 Eledone cirrhosa
GATTTTGGTATAATGATCGAACAAGTAATATCACGTTATCAATAGGTATTTTGTTCTGAGCCAACTTTGTGAAAGATGCAGAGCTTTGTAAAAGCACATGCGTAACTCACAAGGGGAAAATCCCCAGATTTTATCGAATAAATTCAGTATGTGTAAATGATGTAAAAAGTTGCATAAATAGCACAACCAGGTAGTTTTAAAATATATATAAATATATAAATATTTATAACGAAGGAAATGTGGTAAGGAACCATATGGACCATAACGCACCAGAATACTCAATACTTAGGGTAGTAGAGTGGGTAATAGGAAAAAGTATGACCCCGAAACGGCTTGACCTCTGCCGTCGGTGTCATACTTTTTCCTATATATATATATAAGTGAAATTTGATTGGCTGATGACTGTCACGTGAATAAGTACATCAACTTTCAATGCAGTTCACGTTTGAGGATTCTTTATTGTCATTTTCACTGTGGCTCAAATTGTTGTTTTTTATTTGTAAATGTAATTTGGTTTGGTTGATGATGTCACGTGAATAAGTACACACATTTCGCGCCAGTTCGTATTTGGGGGTTCTTTATTACCATTTTCACAGTCATAGGATTTGTCATAGAGATTTTCCTGCCAAAGAAAAGATAATGGTCAAAAAATAGAAGGGGAGAAATCGTTCTGGTTCAGTGAGTATGGCTGATGAGCTGAGGTGTCAAAATTCAGACGTTCTATTGAAATAAATTGAATGTTTATGTCGATATTGGTGATGGTGGTGGCAAGGTAGAAAATAGAAATATATATTTTTATTTGTGTGTGGATGTGTGTGTGTTTGTGTGTGTGTAGAAAAATGATCCCATTAGTAGAAATGGAGAAGGTTGTTATGTGTGTGTGAGTATGTGTGCGGGTGGGGGTGCTATGGTTAGCATGTTAAGGTGTTACAATATTAACATATGTTAACGTATATTTAGCTCTGGTCTTTTATTTTCGAATATAGAAGACGGTGTATGTATGTGTGTGTGTGTGGATGTTTAGCATGTTATAGTGATAACATATTAATGTATATTAAACTAAATTTAATACTTGTCGATATTTTTGAATAAACATATTTTCCTTATTTATTCGTATTGTCAGTGCAGGGATAAAGTAAGAAGACTTGGAATTTGGGTGTCTTATTACTTGCACATATGTCTAGATGTGTACTGAGTGTTATGTGTCTTGTGATAGGGTCTCGTAATTGTTGGTGATGAATTGTCATCCTATTTCTGAGCGTGAGTTTAGTTTGTCCTATATAATCTTCATTACATCCTTTACATTTAATGACATAAAGTAAATTTTTGATGATCAAGTAAAGTGATTTTTTCAACAAAATTTTGTCCTGATTGAAATCTATACATCGTGTCTTCAATGGTCTGATTGCAAGTTCCGCAATTAGAGCGACTACCTTTTTTGACAGTTGGTTTTGGGTTTGTGGCGGGTAATTTGGCATTGGTGAGTAATGTTTTTAATGATTTAGGTTGTCTTTTGCTTTTGATTATTTAGGGTGTTTCCAGTGCTTTTTCATTCTCGGCTTTTGTATCAATAGTGGGATGTTCTTGTGTATAATGTTGTATGCCTCTGTATTTGTTGGCTTGTGTGTTGAAATATATGATAGAATATTGGACGTACATTGAATTTGTTTCGGATTTTGTAATTCATTAATGACGATGGCTACTGTATTTCGAGCAGAATTTCCTTTAATTCTTGAAGTCTTTTCTTTCGCGTTTCATAATATATATATATATATATATATATATATATATATATATATATATATATATATATATATATATATATATATATATATATATATATATATATATATATATATGCATATTTATATATATATATATATATATGCATATTTATATATATTTATATATATATATATATATATATATATACATATATATATATATATGCGTGTGTGTGTGTGTGTGTGTGTGTGTGTGTGTGCGTGCGTGTGTGTGTGTGTTTAGCAATAACCAAAGAGTGCTTAGAAATACATTGTTTTATTTGCTAAGTGTTTCATCCATAGCCTAGGGCAGGAATCATCGGAGCTTATAAACAAAAATATATCAAAGGTTGCAGGCTCCATCGAACTCAGTCACCAGAACAAGGATAAAGGATAAGTCGCTTGGTCCCAGGCCAGCGCTGTATAGAACACACATAATACATGATACATATAATGTCATAGACAATTACATCACAAGGTTATCACATAAATGGTGCAATAGATCATAAGGAGGTTGAGAGGACAGCAAGAAAGGAATGAGGCTGTTATTCAGCATGATCAAAAGACAAAACAAAGCATAGACACCTCAATTCAAAAGCAGTGCAAATACATGATTTACATGCAGAGTATGAAAGCTTGTCAGCAGGAGTCAGTAAAAATAATAGTTGGTTAGCTGTGGTGCAGCTTTGCAGGCAGGATTGTTTATAGGAAAGATGGTGCAGACCAGTAGTATCACCTTGTAACAGGTCGATTTCTCCATATCACACCACCACCCTCTATCTGTGGGTTGCAGTTCCAAGCGTTAGGCGATATAATACTAGGTTTCCAACCTAGTATTATATCGCCTAACGCTTCCAACTGGGGAAAAGAGAATGAATATTATAGAGGAGAAATAGTCTAATGAGGTCTGTAACTTGAGGAGAGTCCATGGATCCCATCGTTATATCGAATAAGTTGTTATATGTGTTTCTTGTCCAGTGTTCTTCATGGAAGTTTAGTAAGGTTTTTCTAGCGTGAGTTATGATGTTGATTTCCTCAGTAGATAAATCCTATCTATTTCTGGCGAAGATCAGTGCTTTGTTTAAGAGAATTGTAGATATCGAAGAATAGCAAGAATCGATGTCGAATTGTATGAATGAAGCTGAGTTTTTATTCACTATTCTTAGTGAACCACTCAATAACCTGGGAAGTGTTATCCCATAATGGAAGTGTTACACATTTTCCAATTTGCGGAATGATTCGATCAATAATTTTCTTGCTCATAGTACCGATATCAGATTTTGATGGGCATATCAGTCTAATAGATGGTTTCGAATTAAAGTCAGATTTATGGTTCTTCAGGTTGAAGTGCGGGTTTTTAGGTGTGAAAGTCTCTGTCCTATCTTCAATGTGGAGTTATTTTACTATAGCACATGATATGTTGTTCAAGGGTGTCAGTGCGGTGGTGCTGGTTTTCTTATAGTTTTTTCTAAGTTCTTTATAAACGAACTGGTTATACTTATCGATGTCCATATGGTATAGATTACCAGTTTTGTCAGAATGGACATGGACCTTGTTTGAACTTTTCAGTTGCAGAAGGGTAGATAGAGTCTAATTCCTTTTGGAATTCAGATTTGTGTTTACTGAACCTTACGTTTTTAATTATGTTCAGTAGGGCGCTCTCAAAATGTTCAAGTTGAATATTATGAGGAGGATTTTTGTATGTGTTGAATCCATAGCGGTACTTCTTTTCATTTGTATTGGTTTGTTGTCAAAATGATAGTCTCTCCATCGCATTCTGCTAATAAACTGGTTAGGTTTTTGTATGAGCACGAGTAGATATTCGTCTTTAGGTGGAATCGGAATATTCTTCAACGAAGTACCCAAATATTGTTTTTCCATTGTGACGCAAGAACAACACTGGACAAGAAACACATATAACAACTTATTCGATATAACGATGGGATCCATGGACTCTCCTCTAGTTACAGACCTCTTTGGACTATTTCTCATCTATAATATTCATTCCTCTTTTCCCTACCTCAAAAGTCGTCTTTATCGGGATGATTGTCTATTGATATCTAACAATCTTAGCAATTCTAATATAGAGAAAAAAAAACAAATGAGAAAATTCCTCAAGGACTATTGCAACCTTAACATCACCTTTGAAAACACCTCAAAAGTAGCTAACTTCCTTGACGTTACCTTAGACCTCTCTACGAATATTTATCAACCTGACCAACCAGAATCTACACTATGTACGTTCACGCTCTAACCACCCTGGCTCTATACTAAAAAACTTAGTATATAACATATCTCTTAGACTTTCTAAATTATCTTCCAATGAGGATATATTTTATAAAAATGCACCCTTCTACAACGAAGCCCTAACTAGAAGTGGATATAAAGAAAACATTTCATATATCCCAAACACTACTATGGACCATACTACTAAACCTAGCAAAAACTACAAACACCAAAAAATACCATCGAAACAAATGCCTAATGGGGTCATTCCTATCACACCAAACAACCGAAAAACCACAACAACTATTACTACCCGATCTATGACCAACGTTAACAACTCACATATGAATACCAAACATTCAACCTCTCATAATCTACCCAATAATAACACCAAATACAACCACTGCAATTTACCAACTTCCACAAATACAAAAGCTAATCATAAGAACTCATCTAGAACACAGCACATTAATATAAGTGGGAATAAGAACTTAACTAAAAACCGCAAAAGAAACAGAACATGGTACAACGCACCCTTCAACCTGCAAACTATTGGACAAATCCCCAAAAAATTCTTCGAAATTCTACATAAACATTTTCCACCAAACCACAGATACCACCAAATATTTAACAGGTATACTGTTAAATTCTCATACTCTACATCAAACAATCTCCAGCAAAAAATAAGCAACTACAACATTTATAAATTTAAAAATAATATGACCACACCACCACAACATAATTTAAATAAGACTTCACCTTTTAAAAGGACAAATAATACAATCCTTCAACCTTGAAAACACAACACTCAAATCACCAACACAAAAACAACATAACACGAAATCACAACATAACCCTAGCACTAAATTACCCACAAAGCAATATTCATTCTCTCGCTAACATTAATTACAATAACAATAGCTCAATGATTAATGAGAATTATGTAGGTACCCCCAACAACCATCTTACGTATGGTTGTAATTGCAGAAATAGAAGCGTTTGCCCCTTAAATGGCAACTGTTTGATTAATCATATAATATATAAATGCACTGTGTCTACAACTGACTCCAACAAATCATATATAGGATCTACATCGAACACATTTAAGAAAAGATATTACGCACATTCCAGTAGCTTTAACAATACTAAACTAGCTAACACCACATCTTTAGCTGAAGCAGTAAATAACTATAAAAAGAAAAGATATAGTGGGATACCATACTGCAAAGGGAACAGGAGAGAATGCAGATTATTTTCGGGGAATATCTTGGAAATTACTAAATCTAAGGACGATTTATTGAATAAAATACAGGAATTGATTATAGCTTGTAATCACCGTATACGAAAAACATTTAAGTACTATAAACCTAATTAAACATTCTAAATAGCAACTCACTATAATTCTATGTAACGTATCATTTGTTAGTATCCCCTTCCCCACATTATACGCCTTCCTGTTTATTTATTTTTTTTTAACCTTTTAATTGTTTAGCTTCCATAGATTCATGCGTTACTGACTAAGGGAATCAAGGTACATAACCAGCTGTAATTGCATGGGTATACATGTATCTATTTATGTATGATAAAAGAATATATATATATATGTGTATAGTAAATATTCTCAAGTGTTTCTATGTATAAGTAATCAAACTTAGATAAATGCATTTTGACATACAGTCAAAACGCATAATTTTTTTAGGTGACAAAAGTACATATATTCACATATATAAATAGAGGTATAATTACATTGATACTCCATTAAAAACATACATACGCATACGAAAATATAAACATATACATACACATACATACACGCACACAAACACACGCATATATATATATATATATATATATATATATATATATATATATATATATATATATATATATATATATATATATATATGTATATATATATATATAGAGAGATAATTTAATATATCAACTAACATAAGCGCACAGATACACGCCCATGCTAGCAAATACACAGGTTATGTCATAGTACCTAGGTGGTTCAATGCAGGAGAATGCAGAACAATAATATAAAAGACGTAAAATAAGAAAATATTTTTTAAAAGAAATTTTTTAAAAATTGTTTACTTACTTACTTAAATTTTCACTCCAGCTAATTAGTTTCTGCAATGGGATAAAGACAGTTACGTAATCCAACTGTCGAGAATTCATTGCGTCATCAGTTAAGTCTCCAGGCAATGCGCGGACACTGGCGGCTCATATAAAAATAATAATAATTCGGTAGATCGAACAGCTGGTGAGGACTGGATTCTATGTACCGAAATTCTCACTGCTTCAAGTCAAATGGCCGATTCTAAAGAATCAATCACGTGACACAGAGGCTAGTTAGAAGGAATGGGATGGTAAGATGACTGACGCCTACTAAAACCCCCCCAAAAAATTTTTTTAGAAGTGATTTGGCAAGTTTGCTCGACAAATCAGTGATTTGGAGATAAATATAGATAATTTAATATATCAACTAACATAACCGCACAGATGCACGCCCATGCTAGCAAATACACAGGTTATGTCATAGTACCTAGGTGGTTCAATGCAGGAGAATGCAGAACAATAATATAAAAGACGTAAAATAAGAAAATATTTTTTAAAAATAATTTTTTTTTAATTTTTTACTTACTTACTTAAATTTTCACTCCAACTAATTAGTTTCTGCAATGGGATAAAGACAGTTACGTAATCCAACTGTCGAGAATTCATTGCGTCATCAGGGAGTCTATTCTCAGTTAAGTCTCCAGGCAATGCGCGGACACTGGCGGCTCATATAAAAATAATAATAATTCGGTAGATCGAACAGCTGGCGAGGACTGGATTCAATGTACCGAAATTCTCACTGCTTCAAGTCAAATGGCCGATTCTAAAGAATCAATCACGTGACACAGAGGCTAGTTAGAAGGAATGGGATGGGATGGTAAGATGACTGACGCCTACTAAGCAGTGAGAATTTCGGTACAATAAATCAAGTCCTCGCCAGCTGTTCGATCTACCGAATTATTATTATTTTTATATGAGCCGCCAGTGTCCGCGCATTGCCTGGAGAATTAACTGAGAATAGACTCCCTGATGACGCAATGAATTCTCGACAGTTGGATTACGTAACTGTCTTTATCCCATTGCAGAAACTAATTAGTTGGAGTGAAAATTTAAGTAAGTAAGTAAACAATTTTTAAAAAATTAAAAAAAAAAAATATTTTCTTATTTTACGTCTTTTATATTATTGTTCTGCATTCTCCTGCATTGAACCACCTAGGTACTATGACATAACCTGTGTATTTGCTAGCATGGGCGTGCATCTGTGCGCTTATGTTAGTTGATATATTAAATTATCTATATTTATCTCCAAATCACTGATTTGTCGAGCAAACTTGCCAAAACCACTTCTAAAAAAATTTTTTTTGGGGTGTTAGTAGGCGTTAGTCATCTTACCATCCCATTCCTTCTAACTAGCCTCTGTGTCGCGTGATTGATTCTTTAGAATTGGCCATTTGACTTGAAGCAGTGAGAATTTCGGTATATAGAATCCAGTCCTCGCCAGCTGTTCGATCTACCGAATTATTATTATTTTTATATGAGCCACCAGTGTCCGCGCATTGCCTGGAGACTTAACTGAGAATAGACTCCCTGATGACGCAATGAATTCTCGACAGTTGGATTACGTAACTGTCTTTATCCCATTGCAGAAACTAATTAGTTGGAGTGAAAATTTAAGTAAGTAAGTAAAACATTTTTTAAAAATTTCTTTTAAAAAATATTTTCTTATTTTACGTCTTTTATATTATTGTTCTGCATTCTCCTGCATTGAACCACCTAGGTACTATGACATAACCTGTGTATTTGCTAGCATGGGCGTGCATCTGTGCGCTTATGTTAGTTGATATATTAAATTATCTATATTTATCTCCAAATCACTGATTTGTCGAGCAAACTTGCCAAAACCACTTCTAAAAAAATGTTTTTTGGGGTGTTAGTAGGCGTCAGTCATCTTACCATCCCATTCCTTCTAACTAGCCTCTGTGTCACGTGATTGATTCTTTAGAATCGGCCATTTGACTTGAAGCAGTGAGAATTTCGGTATATAGAATCCAGTCCTCGCCAGCTGTTCGATCTACCGAATTATTATTATTTTTATATGAGCCGCCAGTGTCCGCGCATTGCCCGGAGACTTAACTGAGAATAGACTCTCTGATGACGCAATGAATTCTCGACAGTTGGATTACGTAACTGTCTTTATCCCATTGCAGAAACTAATTAGTTGGAGTGAAAATTTAAGTAAGTAAAAAATTTTTGTAAAGTTTTTTTTTTAAAATGCTTTCTTATTTTACGTCTTTTATATATATATATATATATATATATATATATATATATATGTGTGTGTGTGTGTGGAGAAGAAGTTTATGAAACGGAAATGCGGGTATAAAGAATTTATTAGGTAACAATTGTTTCTATAGTGTATGGGTTACCTATACCTCGCTATTAGAATAATATAAACATATTATCATAAACCGAAGATACACTGTAAGCAAACATACCATGTCGTCAGACCTTTGCATTGGAATGATATGAAAATATTTTATACACTAGATAAAAGAGAAAGAAGGAGATAGGAAGAGAAGGGGAAGAGGGAAGTGAGTAAGGGGGAGGGAGTCCTAGGATTTAAGACTGTCAGACTAGTAGAGATTGTAAGGAGAGAATGTTTTGGCAGCAGTTAGCTTAATGAGGCGTGTTAGGGTTGGTGGGGGAAGTAAATTCTTCTAGTGGTGTTGTTTGAACAAAATTTAGTTAAAGGGGTCAAAGTGGTACAGAGTTACAGACAAGTTATTGGGGCTATTATAGTAGCAGGTTATTTCTAAAGGGGTTCAGAAAACAGTGTTTAGTACTATTATTATAGAAAGCCATATCCTGTGTATAAACATATAAAACAGAAATTTGCAAACGGTGGTGTAAAAAGGTAACATTATATGCATTTAAAAAAAGAAAAAGTCGTTTTCAAACGATGGCTACAGTACAGTGAACGTTCAATTTTGCTGTTCAAAAGTTTGTTTACCGACGTTAAAATGCAGTATATCTCCATATTGCATAATTTACAGAATCGATGATTTTGCTTATATGCAGGCGCAGGTGCAATAATTTGCCAATCAAGGGAGAATGCTTGATTGTTCCTCCGGAGCTGCCAGGCTTTATCGGCAAGGGTTGTTACGGAGCGCATTTTCTCGTGCCTGATCGAAGATCGATGTTGGTATAGGCGAGCTTTGAAAGAATTTACGGTACATCCGACGTAATACCATTTGTTGGTTCCGGAATTGATATATATATATATATATGTGTGTGTGTGTGTGTG
Organism: Eledone cirrhosa; assembly: GCA_964016885.1. Lineage (NCBI taxonomy): Eukaryota > Metazoa > Mollusca > Cephalopoda > Octopoda > Eledonidae > Eledone > Eledone cirrhosa. The sequence continues at coordinate 125,203,472 of OZ024742.1, forward strand.
TGTGTTTGTATGCGTGTATGTATGTGTATGTATATGTTTATATGTATGCGTATGTATGTTTTTAATGGAGTATCAATGTAATTATACCTTTATCTATATATGTGAATATATGTACTTTTGTCATCTAAAGAAAATATGCGTTTTGACTGTATGCATTTATCTGAGTTTGATTACTTATACAGAGAAACACTTGAGAATATTTACTATTTTATATTTTATGATGCATCATACGCTATATTATACTATATACAATGTACCATACTGTACTATATTATATTACATTATATTATATTATTCCGAGGTTAAATTTGCCTTTCATCCTTACGGGGTCGATAAAATAAAGTACCAGTAATACACTGGGAAATTGCTGGACTTGTGTCAAAAGTAGAAACAATTATATTATATTATTATATTATTATATTTTATTATCTTATTATAATTTTCATCTTTTAATATACTATCCGTCCTAGTTATGACCATTACTTTACCTATCTATATTTATCCTAGTTAACTCTGTATATTTTATATTTACTTATTTATATTCACCTAAAAATTCCATACAACACAACTCAACATTTAATTTTTACATTCCTTTTTAAACTTCACTCCACCATCTACATTCCACTATCAATATAACAATCCCTTTTTCTTCATAGGTTTTTTATAGTAATTCTATTTTTAACACAATTCAACCATTCCTTTCAAAGGGTCATGACCTCAACTAAAGTGAGTTATATTTCATCTTAACATCATATGGCAAAATACCATTTGATTGGTTTGTTCTTCAGCTACCTCCAAATAAGGTCATAGAACTCAATTTACTAATGATTTTAAATAAAATTTTCATTGCTTTTGACAACGGCTGATGAAATACATGTAGGTAAATATATTCGTTATCTGATATTTTGTAACGAACCCTACATAGATCGATAACGAAATATGCGTACGATGTATTATTATCACCTAGAAACGATCGTAAAGCAGTGAAGTATATTTCTAATGACTTGAATTTGTATTTCATTGTTTTAACTTATATATATATATATATAGCGAGTGATTATTAAGACAGCGGCCAGCTTACTACCATAGTAGCAGTCATGGGCAAATATTGCTCGACAAATGAATTGGAGATAATTATAAGGAAGTTATATCTAGTAACATTTATATACACACAGATGCATATCAATGCTAGCAAATATATAGGTTTTGTCTTATTAACAATGTGGTTCAATGCATGGGGTTGCAGAACAATAATATGAGAGACGTAAAATAAGAAAATTATAAAATTAACTTACTTACTACAATGGCTTGGAATCCAGTCCACGCTTTACTCCATTCCAGAAACTAATTAGTTGGAAGTGATTTTTTAGTAAGTTAATTTTATAATTTTCTTATTTTACGTCTCTCATATTATTGTTCTGCAACCCCATGCATTGAACCACATTGTTAATAAGACAAAACCTATATATTTGCTAGCATTGATATGCAACTGTGTGTATATAAATGTTACTAGATATAAATTCCTTATAATTATCTCCAATTCATTTGTCGAGCAATATTTGGCCATGACTCCTACTATGGTAGTAAGCTGGCCGCTGTCTTAATAACCACTCGCTTTCCACTGATTGACCTCGATGTCACGTGATTGATTCTTTTTGAATTTGCCACAGACGAGGAGGCAGTGATTTTCTCAATGGCTTGGAATCCAGTCCACGCTTTGCTATTTCCATTCCACTGAATTATTTTTTTAATAAGTTTCCAGTGTCCTCGCTATGCCTGGAGACCTATACGGAAAAAGACTTTCCTGATGACGGAATGATTTTCTGTGTTTCTTCGGAAAATATATTTACTCCATTCCAGAAACTAATTAGTTGGAAGTGATTTTTTAGTAAGTAAGTTAATTTTATAATTTTCTTATTTTACGTCTCTCATATTATTGTTCTGCAACCCCATGCATTGAACCACATTGTTAATAAGACAACACCTATATATTTGCTAGCATTGATATGCATCTGTGTGTATATAAATGTTACTAGATATAAATTCCTTATATATATATATATATATATATATAAATATATATATATATATATATATATATAACGAAGGAAATGTGGTAAGGAACTAGGTGGACCATAACGCACCAAAGTACTCAATACTGAGTCCAGAATTAGCCGTCGAAACGGCTTGAGCTCAGCCGTCAGGGTCCTACTCGTTCATATATATATATATATATATATTCTGTAGATAAGGATGTAATTCACTTCAAGCATTCGACGTCATATTACTTCTTCCAAATAAGGAAGACGGACTATATTTAGAAAGAGCAAAATGCGAAATGTAGATGTTAAAATAAAGAGTCTTTTATTAATTGAGCCGTTATACACATTTCAATGACGATCGATATCATGATTTCATCAGACAGCATAATTGAGTAAAAGGTAATGTTTCCGAGGCAATAATGGGTGAAAGAGAGCCGACTAAAAAAGATGATGCTTTTGCTTTGGTTAAGGCCGGACTGAAAACTTCACATTACAATTTTAATTCCGCTAAATCACTATACATATTTCGATGAGCCAGACCTAACATCCGATTATAATGCAAGTCTAGAGGATGTCATCAGGTGCTATTTGCAGAATTATATAACAGGATTACATCAATCCCAAACAGAGAATGGAAGATAGAAGATAGAAAAATTGAAATAGAAAATAGAGGACCGATTCCATTCGAGCACAGCCCGAAGGTCGCTTTATCAGGTAATACCAGCTTTGCCGGCTGATAGGCGTGGTCGAGGAGGAATACTGCCGTCTTTAGAAAATGCAATTCATTAATTACAACCAAGGATGTTCAACTACAGAGATCAAAGTGTGTCAATCTGTTGTACGTTGGCCTAAAAAAAAACAGTTATATTTCTCGGGAAAGCTGTTCTGCTAGAGAACGGGTCGCAGCTGATGGATTGCGATACGGCCTCAAGTTATGATGGTTAGTTGAGATATAAGTGGGCAACAGCCGGACAAATAAGCAACACCAAACCAACAGCGGTAAATTAACAGGAGAGATGGAGATATAGAGGACACCTATAGCTTCCAATATAATTTAAGATCTAGTAAAGGAGGCTAGATACTACCGGTTAGGTATAGTCAGGGTTTCCTCAACAAAGTTCCATTGCTCTGATACTGTAGATCTGGATAGAGGATGGAAACCCTACTCTTCAGGTGTGGCGCCAGAAATGACAGTACAGGCGCGAGTTGGGCTACTCACAAGCCCCCGGCTGTGAGAATGTGTGATGGACTGGATCCCATTCATTAGAAGGAAGGATTTGCATCTTGAATCTTCAGCTAAATGTTGGGTTTCAGTGGGTGGTGCAAGTTTATGCACCGAACAAGGAGTGATAATACAGGTTCTTCTTTGATGAAGTCACTGCAGCGCTAGCTGTAGTTAAGACTGCGTAATATATCCTGATGGGAAATGTCAATCCACATGGCACTGACCACCTGGCATGGACACAAGTACCTGGGAGGAATGGAGAGGACTTATAAGACTTCTGTACCAGCAATGGACTCTCTATTCTGAACACCTTCTTCCAGCAGAGACATCCATAAATATACATGGTATAAGGGGAATCAGACATTGTCTCTGATCTCTTTGATTTTGTGTTGGATGTACGTGTAAAGAGAAAGGTTGAGCTGTCAACTGATCACCATCTAGAAATCTGCAACTTGAGACTACCTAAAGTCCCAAAGCCCACAAGACTTGCAAGTACAGGCGACTTACAGGATAACGTTGGAAAAATTGGTGAATGAGAATGTCAGGACCAGGTATGCAGATATTATAGCATCCACATTCAGAGATCTCTCTGAACAAATTGAGAACATTGAGACAGAGTGGGATTGTTAAGCTAAGCCGTTTCTGCTTTAGCTGTTAAATGCTACGGGCAAAAGAGGCTTGGTGTGGTGCCGGGTGGCAGGAGGACTCCTTTTGTTCAATCAAGACATCAAACAATCTATTCGAGCAAAGAAGGAGGCTTACAAAGTTTGGCTTGGAATTAGGTCCTCCTTCTTATACTTGCCAAATAAACAGACACGTTAAATTGCAGCAGAAACAGTATGGAGTTATCTCTTGTATGTAATACACTTCAAACCTCAAACGATATCTAAATTCATGAAGATATGTAGAGCGAGGAACAGATACTTCGTATATATCGTGGCATGGCTCCCCGCTCCACATTGAAACATATGTAGAATTAACATTATGTTTTAAGTATAGCTTGATTATTCTCTCTCTATTAATACATTTTGAGCTCTTTTACATGTAGCCTAACAGTGTACAATAGAATCTCCAAAGGGTGCGTAAATTCTCATTCGATTTTGAATTACTGCTGCATCAAACAAATATTTACCGGGATCTATATTAGAAAAGCCCAATGTCAAAATAAATAACTGTATGTATGTATGTATTTTATATCAGATCACTCTTCGGCGCTACTTGTAACATGTAACACATTACAACTTGAGCATTGGTCGGGTCGTCGGCGACTACACCGACAACCCCACCAATATATATATATATATATATATATATATATATATATATATATATATGTGTGTGTGTGTGTGTGTGTCTGTGTGTGTGTGTAATGCACACGAGAGAGTGAGAGGAAAATAGATAAATAGAACTTAAAGACAGTGAATAACTTAATTTAATAAAATACAAATTTTGGATCAGATTCCCATTATTAGAATATTTCACTTTTTCTGTGTCGTTTAATAGCAATTACCTTATTTCAAATGGCCCTACCCATTTATCTCTTTATCTATGTGTCTCGGGAATCGAAACAGATGGACGTAAAGAAAGATTTGTTTCTAAACACTCAAGCGTTTTATTACATGAATATGATGAATATTTGTGGTATTTAATGCGTTAAATTATAAGAATAACAGTGTCTAAATAATACAAGAGCTGCAATTATGTATTCCTCGCTATTGCTTCATGTAATTTGCAACTTTGAATAGATATTCGGTAATCAGGAAAAGGGAGGTAAGTGTAAGATCCTAATTCGTTAATTTCAATTCAGTGTTCGTGATAACCGTTACCTATAGTCACGAATTTTGTGCAATAACCGAAAGTATATGATTGTGAATACAGGCAGCCGAAAAAGGGATCCTCCAAAGTGTCTTTGACGTAACGTTACTCGATAGAATTTGTAGCTCAGATATCAGACAGTCGCTATAGGGAGAGCAATCATTTTTCCAAATTAAGAGATCACAGCTCTGATATTATGGACATGTGGTTAGTGTCTCGGAGAAGAATCGCTGAACAGATTTTCCTGGCAAAACCAACCGGCAGGAGACCGTGTTAGACCCCGATTAAATGACTGGCTAACATCCATGGGCTCTGCTGTTCACGTTTAGAGATCCTGTTGGATCAGTTGTATGTTGCTTCTGACAGGTCATTCTAGAGGGAGTGTTTGAGGACTTTACGCCCACGAACCTCCCAGGAATAAGTAAGTGAAAAAGAAGAAAAGAAAGGATATCAAGCTAATCCAGCATAGAGATTTGTATGACTGGTGAACGCCTTAAATGCAATGCATATAATACAAGTAATTCACAATTACTACCTGGTAAGAATGTAGTTGATATTCTTCTAGAACGGTATAACCCCGATCCAATTTATTTTAAGGATTGTCTTTAAACAATTGTACGAATTAGAAGGTACATTAATGATATTTTTCCTTTAGTCAGGAAAGGAAATGACTCGCCCAGACCTTCATATAAGTTGCTAAACAATTTGAATGAACATTGGTGTTATCTTTAAAAATTGCGTGCAATAATTTGGACTAAGGGTTGTTTCATTCAGTTTTCGTTTCGATCGTAATCTTCAGGTTTCCTGTGTGTTTAGGCTGTTCCGGAATGGTTTTGAGCTAGAGAAATTAATCCTAAACAACGCATAATAACACTTTTATCTATTAAATTATTGGCGTTTGCCTCAGTGCCGTAATTTATAAGACACACACACACACGAATATATATATAAATTCCATTTCCAATTATGAGGTTAATAGGACGAATAGGTATAACAGTAATTAGTTTTCGATAATTAAACAATAATTATGCAATTAATTTGCAGATTATGTGGTTGTTGTTTTCTTCTTCTTCTCAAAGGGAAATAGCGAGACGAGAGCAATGATCGAAAATAATTGCAAAATAGCTTCTTGGAGAATATTAGAAATATATTTATTCTTTTCTTACTCCATAGCCACCAAGCTTTAATAGTTCTGACGACAATCGTGTAGTGAAATAACTTTTTCTAACGTTATCACTGGGGCCATACTATATTTTGTAGTAGAGAGCGGATTTCGGTAAGAAATAAACAAGTTGAGAATGAACTCAGATCTGGAACACCATACAGCGCACGAAAGGAGGAAAGCATTGAGGAAGTCCAAAGTTTAATAATACAAGCCCGTCGAGGTAATGTCAGGATGATATCTGAAGCTGTCGGTATTAGTATTGGCACACTGGAGACAATTCTGTCTAAGGAGCTCTACAATATTGATGCCAAGTTCGTGCAAAATAACCTCTCGGATGACCTGTAGTAGTTTCAGTTGGATTGTTGCACTGACATTGTTCATATAATAAAGGCTGATCCTGGTTACCTGAATAAAGTAGTAATTTGCGATGAGAGCTGGATGACCCCGAGAACAAATGTCCTCCCCATGCCCATGAAGTAACACATTAGCAGATCGCAGTTGAAGGTCATAATCATTTCTTTCTTTGAATCCAAGGTTCTAATTCACCTTGAATGTGTTCTTGGAGGCCAACTCTTCAATACAGAGTATTACATTGAAGCTCTGAATATGTTTAGAGAGAGGACGAGGAAGAAGGCACCACAACAGCAGAGCTGTGAAGATCAGTGGTTCCACCAGAGCAATGCTTCATGCCACAAATCAATGCTGGAGACTAACAGTAGAATGAAAGTGGTACAACACCAAGCCTACAATCCCGACCTTGCTTCTCGTGACATATCTTTCCCCGCATGAAAGAGGGCCTCAGAGGAATTCGATTCTAGTCAAATAAGGAGCTGAAGGCGGCATCGGCGATTTTCCTGATGTGTCTGAGAAGAATGATTGATATGCGGATTTCCAGGATTGGGGAAGATGCCTGCGCAAGTGTATAGATGCGAGAGGGCCTTATTTTCAAGGGGACTATGTTTTATAAGCATATGAAAGTAATGTCTCCTCCGAATACTTATTGCTCATAACTCGAATATTAAACTCCTATCTAATATTTCATAAGTTTGACCATCGTATAAATAAGTCGTATACATTATCCCTAGTGAGTTACAGATTGGAACGTGAATGCCCCCAGTAATTGAATCATGTATACTTCTTGCGTGTGAATACAAGAGTTACATGTCTCTTGCAGGCAACTCTGTCCATTTTATAGTTATCAACTATTATTGGTAATTGGATTGGCAGTATCGGTAGAGGGTCGGACGCCATGCTTTCCAGCATAGTTACGTCCCTTTATGATCTGAGTTCAAATCCCGCCGAGGTTGACTTTGCCTTTCATCCTTACGGGGTCGATAAAATAAAGTACCAGTAATGCACTGGGTAATTGCTGGCCTTGTGCCTAAAGTAGAAACAATTATTGGTAATTATCAGCACTGTAAGTAACACATTTTCATATTTCAAATTTACTCAATACATTGGAAATTAATTGGAAGCACTTTGAAATTTTAGCCTGGTGCTTCAGAAGATAGAATTTAACGGTTACATGTGCTTTAATGCTTTAATGTAATAATTTAATGCACTCGAACGGGATATTAGATATGCGTGTTCCAGTTTTCCGCTTAATTGTCTTTGAATGTTTCTTGAAGTTTCAGGAGTATTACCGGTATTATTCAGTGAATGTTTATACTCAAGCATTGCTGATAGTTTTCTGTATTGTTACTAACACGTTTTAAAGTTTCAAACGCCTCTTAAATTAACCAAATGTTTACTACTACTACTTCTACTACTACGAAAACTACCATTGTTACAATTAATAATTGAGTTCAAATCCAGCCTAAGTTACGTTTGCCTTTCCTACTTACGGGGTCGATTTAATTGACTTCCCCTCCGACAAAAGTTTGTTTGGCCTTAACCATAAATCAGAAACCATTATGCGGTGGATTGGCAGTATCAGTAGAAGGTCGGACGCCATGCTTTGCAGCAAAGAGTTACGGCCCTTTATGGTCTGAGTTCAAATCCCGCCGAGGTTAACTTTGCCTTTCATCCTTACGGGGTCGATAAAATAAAGTACCAGTAATACACTAGGATAATTGCTGGCCTAAACAATTATTACAACTAATAATAATAATAATAATAATTGTTTCTACTTTTGGCACAAGGCCAGCAATTATCCCTATGTAATACTGGTACTTTATTTTATCGACCCCGTAAGGATGAAAGGCAAAGTTAACCTCGGCGGGAATTGAACTCAGACCATAAAGAGCCGTACCTCTTTGCTGCAAAGCATGGTGTCCGACCCTCTACCGATACTGCCAATCCACCTCCCTTAATAATAATAATAATAATAATAATAATAATAATGATTTCTTTATTAACCACAAGGGTTTACATAAAGTAGACATTAAGGACAGTGCAGGACAATGCAGGACGGTACAAATGGGCATTTCTGCGTGTAAAAAAACAAAAACAGAGGATGTAACAAAAATAACAATGAAAATAACAATGAAAAATTCCCCAATAGGGGGGAGACTTCGGAGGGACATTTGTGGAGAAAGCCCAGTAAAAAGCCACAATGACCCTGACCACCAAGGCAAGTGCCCTCTCCCAGTTTTCCACCTTTAGTTTACAGATATATACTCAGAGTCGGCCCATTCACTCGGGCCATTCTTGCTTCTCTCACCCACCTTTCAACAAAATGCTGGGAAGAGAGCACTTCCCTCTCTACTCTGATTTTCCTTTTCAAATGAAATTTGAAAAAGTCAATCAGAGCATCACCGAAGAGGTAAGTGCTCGTCTTCAGCCCTTTCAAACGTGTCCACCATACTATCTCTTTCGCCATGGCCACCAGACAGATAAAAACTGCCTGCCCTTCCCGGCTAAAGGAGGAGGGCGGGGCAATCCTCACGATGGACTCAGATGATAGCTGGATCCGTCCTAAACGCGACAGCAGGTGTTCGACATAAACCCTCAAGTCAGCAATTTTCGGACACTGGACGAGTGCGTGCAGGACGGTTTCGTCGCCCTGCGCGCATCTCGGACATGCCCGGCTGACGGCACCTCCATGCCTGTAGAGTTTATCCCGAACTGGCAAGGCTCCTCGGTAGCACTGCCAGGCCAGAGATTTCTGGAAGTTGTCCATAGGCCCTGGCCCGAAAGTTCTTCCGAAGAGATTGGCTAGTTGATTTTCGTCGACGCCTAGAGTTTCCCCAAGTACGTCGTCGCTCTTCCCCTCCACTAATCCTCTATAGAACGCCGAGGTGGAGTTTCCACCGATCACATTGCTCGATTGGTCGAGGGCTGTGAGCGCCTGAAGACATTCCAGTCTCCAGGCGCTCCCTCTCGGTCTTCGCTTGACCCAGGACTGCAGCTCCGTCAAGGAAACGAGCTGGGGAAAAACGCGTCTAGCAAACGGCGACCACACCTGATCACCGTCGAGGAAGAGGTGGAGATGTCGTAGCCTGAGCGCGTGCCTGCGCATCATCAGCCACGGCATGCCCAGCCCTCCACGTAGCGGGTGTTGACAACAGATGGACCGCCTGACCATCGGAGCACGTCCCTTCCACAAAAAGCGAAAGAGCAAACGCTCCAGCGCAGTCAGGCGAGGCTTAGGACAAGGTACGACGGTTAGGCGGTAGCAGATGACAGACGCGATGTACGCGTTAGCCACCTCCGCTCGACCTTTCAGGGATAGCTTCCTCTCCGCCCATTTCTGGGTGAGAGAAGCCACCCTGCTCGTCACCTCGTCCCAGTTTTTGTCCGTCTGGAGGTCCGGACCGAACCAGACCCCTAGCAATTTAACCGGTCCGTCCGTCCAGCGCCCGACGACGCTGTTGGACGGCATGGACCTGCCTCTCCAGGTGCCGAGCTGCAGGCCCACTGACTTTTCCTGGTTGATCATTGCTCCTGTCACCGCTTCGTATTCTCTTAGTGTAGTGCCGATCGCCTCGATGTGTTTGGCGTTCGACACCACTACGGTGACATCGTCCGCATATGCTGACACGGATCTTCCGCATCCTAGTTCGCGCGGGACTCCCCTCAACGTCTCCAGTTTGTGCAGTAATGGCTCGAGAGTCAATACGTACAAGAGGGACGAGAGGGGACATCCTTGGCGGACCGAGCGCATGATGTTGAACGGTTCCGACAGGTGACCGTTCACTCTCACCACAGAGCAGATGTTGCTGTGCATGGCAGCGATCCAGCCTCTGAAGACGGGCCCAAAGCCAGCCGCCCTCAGGACTGCCGCTAGGTAACGATGGTCGACCCTATCGAAAGCTTTCGACTGATCTAAATTGATCAAGGACCCACCCGTGCCAGGTTCCCTAGCTACCCTCTCTACGATGTATCGCATGAGGTGGAGGTTGTCGTGGATGGATCTGTCGGGAATGGCGCATGTCTGCGCCTCTCCCACCAGACCACCAACGACAAGCGCCAACCTCTTTGCTAGCACCTTGGCCAAAATCTTAAACTCTGTGTTTAGCAGAGTTATGGGCCGGAAATTGTCTATGTTATCCCCCTTGTTCGGATCCTTTCTCAGCAGTGCCACCGCTCCTCGGCTCACAGAACTGGGAATTCTCCCGTTCTGTTGCCAGTTGCAGTAGACGTCCGCCAAGAGGCCTCCGAACAAGTCTGGCATCTGTACGTAAAGTTCATAGGGCAGACCATCCAAACCAGGCGATTTACCCCTTGTGCAGCCAGTCATTGCCTCCCGTACTTCAGCGGCTGTTATCGGCTTTTCGCAACACCTCGCCTCAGTGGCCGAGAGCCGCGGCAGTCCGTCGAGGTAGACACTAAAGTCCATCCCTCTACCCGGCTCCCCGCTGCCCCCGAACAGCTGAGCGAAGTGTCGCTGAAAAGCTTCACACATTTGCCCGGGATCGAGTAGCATGCGCCCGTCGTGGTCCACCAAAGACCGGATCGTGGCTTTGTTGCCACGACGCGCCTCCGCCACTCGGGCCCATTGAACGGCTTTCGTCCCCTCGTGTCTGAGAGCACGCACCCTAGCTCTGACAACGCAGCCTTCGTGCTTTGCATTGAAGAATTGGTCAAGGGCCAATTTCGCCGCAAGCACGTCGGTCGCAATGCCTTTGCTAAGCGCCTCGTCTAATTTTCTAACTAGTTCTCCCTCTGCTCTATTTTTCTCTATTGCTAAAGCCTTACTAAACCTAATCGATTCTATTCTAATCGCTCTTTTCAGAGCAAACCACCACTTGTTGTTGACGATGGCCCCCGTCAACGCCCGCTTAACTAGTTCGCTAATCCGGTCTCTGTAGGCCTTGCGCGCTGGTAAGGACGCGTTTAGCTTCCAGTAGCCGGGTCCTCGTCTATGAAGCCTATCTAAGTCAAGCACACAGGTCACGAATTTGTGGTCCGTGTAGCTGACTATCTTGAATTGTGGACAGCCTATGCTAGACCTATCTATTTCCCTACAAAATACTCTATCTAGATATGATCTGGATGACCCTATGCGGTTTGTCCAAGTCCACATTGGCACATTCGGAAAATCCAATCGGTACCTGTCAGACAGTTCAAAACGCCTGAGCAGGTTGGTGAGGCTCTTGCACCCTCCACCCCTATCCGCTAATCCCACACAGTCCCAGCGTGCATCTAAGATCCCGTTCCAGTCGCCCACTAACACTAAAGAGCGGGACGTTCCAAGAAAGGTCTCCAGACGCCGGAAGAAATCAGGCCGCCCTGCTCCTGTCGGGGCATAGACGGCCACTAGCCTGAAAGCTTGCCCGTCTCCGCTGGTCACGTCCAGCACCACCAGCTTACCCTCTGGGTCCAGGAAGATGGCCCGTATGGCGAGATCCAAACCTCTCCGAAAAATCACAGCAACTCCTCCACCCGATCCAGGACGGCTGGGAGATGCGTACACATCGTAGCCGCCGAAGATCGGTGCGAAGGCCCGTGCTTCGGAGATTCTGGTCTCGCTGATGGCCACTACATCTATGTTTAGTGACCTGAGGTCGTTGAGCAGGTGACCCTGCTTCCATGACGACCCCAAGCCACGCGCATTTATGCTGCCTATTCTGAGTGAGGTCATGTTTAAAATAGAGTGGAAAAGATGGGAAAGACCACTTACCGTACTTTTGGTAGAGGAGGGATGGTTTTTACATCCCTTTTCACTTGATCGTCTGGTGAAGGGACCGTTGAATCGTCCCTTCGGCTGGTCGTCGGCTCTTCTAAGAGAATGTCTGAATATACTCTTCGATTGATGGTTCCTCCTAGGTCCCTGAAATCACCAACTGCGTTGGGGAATTTCGTTTTAATGTTTGTGTATTGTTTCTGTGCTATTTTTAGCAGTCTTATGTTAGTTGGCGTTTTGATTGGTGCTGGTATTATGTAGTCCTGTTGTGAAATGTCTGTGTGTTCAATTATGTAAGTCATTAGTTTCTTGTTGTGTGTGTTTATTGCCGTGCATTTGTTTTTCTGGGGGTGGGGTGTGGTTCTGCTATTTTCTTGTCGTTGTTGCTGGGTGTGTGTGTTTTGTTGTTGTGTTTGCGATGTTGGTGCTTGTGGTGGTGGTGTTGAAGGTGTTGTTGGCGGTGGGGTTGTCGCCGGTGGTGATGGTGGTGCTGGTGTGGGTGGTGATGGTGTTGGTGGTGTTGCTGCTGTGGGTCTCTTTGCAGTAGACTTTACCCTTTTCTCATTTCTTTCCTCCCTTTTCAAAGGCGACGATGCGCTGCTTCTGCGTTTGTGCCTTCTTGCGACCTTTTGCCATCCCTCTCCCACCTCACACTCCATGTCTGATTCTGTAAGGTCGGGGAGGGGTACCAGCTCCACTCTTTCACTTGTTGTTGTTGGTGATGTTTGCACTGGAGTCTCTGTTGCAGCTGCATTTGGTATTGCTGTTGTTGTTGTTAATATTTCCACTGCTGCTGCTGTCTTTGATTTCCGTGGAGTGGGTATGGGTGCCACGGACCTATCGTTCCTGGTTGCCGCTTGTCCTGTTGCTGGTAGCCGTGGAGCCGGATTCGGAAGGAGGGGGGTTTTCTCCTTTCTCAGGGTCTTCTCGTTGCAGAAGGCCCTGAGGTGAGTCTTCGATCCACAGCGAAAGCATTTCGGGCGTTTGCCCTCAACACTTATGGGCAGTTGAGTGCCGTTATCGAAGTCTATCACATTCGGGATAGCTTCGATGCACTCCTGGTTGGTTTGGATTAGCATCTCAATGGAGGAGCCGACCCAATCTTCTCTTACTTTTTTCTGTACTTGCAGTACAGTTGTTTTGTCCTCGATTCCGACGAGGACAGACGCGGCCAGCCAAGAAGGGGTCATTCCGGGGGGGACGTGGGTCAGTTTGACCCTCACAATTTTTTGCCCGCAGTAGGAGGGCACCAACACCATTTCCTCGCTCCTTAGGGTCACTACTGATTGGGCCTTTGCCTCCTGGGGTGTGGCAAAAAGTACGTCTACGGTGGCGTATTTTTTGCCTCGGGTGATGTGCGTTTTCCTCTGCCACACAGACCCCAAGGCTTTTTGTATTTGGGCCTCTGTGGCTCTTTCCACCCTACGTGATTTTGTACTTACTGTACGGTACGTGACCGTACAGTGCTCTTGGGTTTCGAAAAAATTTTTCGCTGCCTTGCAGATTGCTCGGTGTCCGTTCTTTGTCACCATCTTCTTCGCTTCCTCTAATTCCTCATTTGTTATGAGGATTGTTTCCAAGTTTTTCGCAATACCTGCAAATGACATTGGTTTTTCTCTGCTGTTGTTGTTGTCGTCAGAGCTGCTGGTACTTTTGTTGTTGCTGCAGGTACTACGACTACTGCCTCCGCCGCTGTTGCTGTGGTTGTTGTTGGTGTTGCTGCTGCTAATGCTGTTGTTGTTTATGCTGCTGGTGATGCTGTTGCGGCTGCTACTGTTGTTTTCATTGTCACTGTTGCTGTTGTTATTACGGCTGCTACTGCTATTATTCCTGACGTCAGACGAATGAACTGGGTTTTCGTATTTCCCGCACACCTGTTTCGTCGCTGTCGTCGTCGTCGTGGAGAAACCTTGCACGCTTTGCACGAGACTTTTCTTTTCTTTCGTCGCTTGCGAAAGAGAAGGGAGGGAGAGAGACACATTTAAATAAGGGAGGGAGAGAGACAATCTTCTCTCTGCTGTAGTGATGATTGAGGAAGAAGAAGACGGAATGAGTGGGAGTGACGTATGAAATTTCTTTTTCGTAGCCATGTTTTTTTGTTTAAAATGAAATTTTTGGTACAAAACCCCAATAACTGGTTATTTAACCCCGAAGGGCCAAATAACGGACAGAAAGACCCCTCTCACGAGGAGGAGGGTGTCTTTATCAACAATTTGGTTCAAGTTTTAAACAATTTACAATTGTTTTAACGGTTAAAAATTACTATACCTTACAGAGCCGAGCCTCCGTCAACCATGGCATTCAATAATAATAATAATAATAATAATAATAATAATCTAAACTATAATAAAGTAAGTGCTGCGGGACTGCGTACGGTTTATTTCTTTTAATCAAGTTAGTAAAATAAGTTGGATTACTTTGAATCAATAATTGTTTCTACTTTAGGCACAAGGCCAGCAATTACCCAGTACATTACTGGTACTTTATTTTATCGACCCCGTAAGGATGAAAGGCAAAGTTAACCTCGGCGGGATTTGAACTCAGACTGTAAAGGGACGTAACTATGCTAGAAAGCATGGCGTCCAACCCTCTACCGATACTGCCAAAATGAATGAATATTACAAATGTATGCACTGAATTTCGTAAACAAATAATTTCGTAAAAATAAATAATTTAAAATTGACTTCTTTTCAAAGTTGCACTTCCCGTATATCGTCGCCACCACCACCACTTCAACTACCATATATATAGAAAGAGGGAGTGTGTGATGAGAGAGATAGAGAGATTATGATTTTCTACAAGCTGGAGCATATGAGTGTGCATATACATACATCTATATGTATGAGTATATAACTATTATGAGTATATAACTATAATCGCGCAAACACAAATTTATAAAAATACACACTCACGGACATAATTCACGCAAATACACATACATTCACACATACTTTCACACAAACATACATACATTCACACATATACATTTACACAAACACACGCATACAGTCAAGTTTTATTTATTTATTAACTCTTTATTTATTTATTATCACTTTTTTTTAAACTCATTTAATATAATGGTTACAGAACAAAAACACTAACAAATATAATATATGCAAAGGAAAGGGAAGGAAAAAAAGAAAGAGAAAAAAGACGCAAGCAGGTAATACACACCTCTAAGACGATATGCTGGCGAAAGAGTAGAACGGGCCACTACCAGAGCAAAATATGGCAATATAGACAGGGGCACTGAGAAACCTCACTAATAATTTTTGAGGCAAGCCAGCACGCTCGCAGCGTTACCTGGGGTGATGGCGAGGCTGAAGTGTTCCATTATGCACACTACATATGCTAGCAGAAAACCGCCCGAAGGGTGATTTTTCTGCTAGTAGTAGTAATAATAATAAAAGTAATAATAATAATAATAATAATAATGATTTCTTTATTAACCACAAGGGTTTACATAAAGAAGACATTAAGGACAGTGCAGGACAATGCAGGACGGTACAAATGGGCATTTCTGCGTGTAAAAAACAAAAACAGAGGATGTAACAAAAATAACAATGAAAATAACAATGAAATATTCCCCAATAGGGGCGAGACTTCGGAGGGACATTTGTGGAGAAAGCCCAGTAAAAAGCCACAATGACCCTGACCACCAAGGCAAGTGCCCTCTCCCAGTTTTCCACCTTTAATTTACAGATATATACTCAGAGTAGGCCCATTCACTCGGGCCATTCTTGCTTCTCTCACCCATCTTTCAACAAAATGCTGGGAAGAGAGCACTTCCCTCTCTACTCTGATTTTCCTTTTCAAATGAAATTTGAAAAAGTCAATCAGAGCATCACCGAAGAGGTAAGTGCTCATCTTCAGCCCTTTCAAACGTGTCCACCATACTATCTCTTTCACCATGGCCACCAGGCAGATAAAAACTGCCTGCCCTTCCCGGCTACAAAGGAGGGCGGGGCAATCCTCACGATGGACTCAGATGATAGCCGGATCCGTCCTAAACGCGACAGCAGGTGTTCGACATAAACCCACAAGTCAGCAATTTTCGGACACTGGACGAGTGCGTGCAGGACGGTTTCGTCGCCCTGCGCGCATCTCGGACATGCCCGGCTGACGGCACCTCCATGCCTGTAGAGTTTATCCCGAACTGGCAAGGCTCCTCGGTAGTACTGCCAGGCCAGAGATTTCTGGAAGTTGTCCATAGGCCCCGGCCCGAAAGTTCTTCCGAAGAGATTGGCTAGTTGATTTTCGTCGACGCCTAGAGTTTCCCCAAGTACGTCGTCGCTCTTCCCCTCCACTAATCCTCTATAGAACGCCGATGTGGAGTTTCCACCGATCACATTGCCCGATTGGTCGAGGGCTGTGAGCGCCTGAAGACATTCCAGTCTCCAGGCGCTCCCTCTCGGTCTTCGCTTGACCCAGGACTGCAGCTCCGTCAAGGAAACGAGCTGGGGAAACACGCATCTAGCAAACGGCGACCACACCTGATCACCGTCGAGGAAGAGGTGGAGATGTCGTAGCCTGAGCGCGTGCCTGCGCATCATCAGCCACGGCATGCCCAGCCCTCCACGTAGCGGGTGTTGACAACAGATGGACCGCCTGACCATCGGAGCGCGTCCCTTCCACAAAAAGCGAAAGAGCAAACGCTCCAGCGCAGTCAGGCGAGGCTTAGGACAAGGTACGACGGTCAGGCGGTAGCAGATGACGGACGCGATGTACGCGTTAGCCACCTCCGCTCGACCTTTCAGGGATAGCTTCCTCTCGGCCCATTTCTGGGTGAGAGAAGCCACCCTGCTCGTCACCTCGTCCCAGTTTTTGTCCGTCTGGAGGTCCGGACCGAACGAGACCCCTAGCAATTTAACCGGTCCGTCCGTCCAGCGTCCGACGACGCTGTTGGACGGCATGGACCTGCCTCTCCAGGTGCCGAGCTGCAGGCCCACTGACTTTTCCTGGTTGATCATTGCTCCTGTCACCGCTTCGTATTCTCTTAGTGTAGTGCCGATCGCCTCGATGTGTTTGGCGTTCGACACCACTACGGTGACATCGTCCGCATATGCTGACACGGATCTTCCGCATCCTAGTTCGCGCGGGACTCCCCTCAACGTCTCCAGTTTGTGCAGTAATGGCTCGAGAGTCTATACGTACAAGAGGGACGAGAGGGGACATCCTTGGCGGACCGAGCGCATGATGTTGAACGGTTCCGACAGGTGACCGTTCACTCTCACCACAGAGCAGATGTCGCTGTGCATGGCAGCGATCCAGCCTCTGAAGACGGGCCCAAAGCCAGCCGCCCTCAGGACTGCCGCTAGGTAACGATGGTCGACCCTATCGAAAGCTTTCGACTGATCTAAATTGATCAAGGACCCAGCCGTGCCAGGTTCCCTAGCTACCCTCTCTACGATGTATCGCATGAGGTGGAGGTTGTCGTCGATGGATCTGTCGGGAATGGCGCATGTCTGCGCCTCTCCCACCAGACCACCAACGAAGAGCGCCAACCTCTTTTCTAGCACCTTGGCCAAAATCTTAAACTCTGTGTTTAGCAGAGTTATGGGCCGGAAATTGTCTATGTTATCCCCCTTGTTCGGATCCTTTCTCAGCAGTGCCACCGCTCCTCGGCTCACAGAACTGGGAATTCTCCCGTTCTGTTGCCAGTTGCAGTAGACGACCGCCAAGAGGCCTCCGAACAAGTCTGGCATCTGTACGTAAAGTTCATAGGGCAGACCATCCAAACCAGGCGATTTACCCCTTGTGCAGCCAGTCATTGCCTCCCTTACTTCAGCGGCTGTTATCGGCTTTTCGCAACACTTCGCCTCAGTGGCCGAGAGCCGCGGCAGTCCGTCGAGGTAGACACTAAAGTCCATCCCTCTACCCGGCCCCCCGCTGCCCCCGAACAGCTGAGCGAAGTGTCGCTGAAAAGCTTCACACATTTGCCCGGGATCGAGTAGCATGCGCTCGTCGTGGTCCACCAAAGACCGGATCGTGGCTTTGTTGCCACGACGCGCCTCCGCCACTCGGGCCCATTGAACGGCTTTCGTCCCCTCGTGTCTGAAAGCACGCACCCTAGCTCTGACAACGCAGCCTTCGTGCTTTGCATTGAAGAATTGGTCAAGGGCCAATTTCGCCGCAAGCACGTCAGTCGCAATGCCTCGTCTAATTTTCTAACTAGTTCTCCCTCTGCTCTATTTTTCTCTATTGCTAAAGCCTTACTAAACCTGATCGATTCTATTCTAATCGCTCTTTTCAGAGCAAACCACCACTTGTTGTTGACGATGGCCCCCGTCAACGCCCGCTTAACTAGTTCGCTAATCCGGTCTCTGTAGGCCTTGCGCGCTGGTAAGGACGCGTTTAGCTTCCAGTAGCCGGGTCCTCGTCTATGAAGCCTATCTAAGTCAAGCACACAGGTCACGAATTTGTGGTCCGTCTAGCTGACTATCTTGAATTGTGGACAGCCTATGCTAGACCTATCTATTTCACTACAAAATACTCTATCTAGATATGATCTGGATGACCCTATGCGGTTTGTCCAAGTCCACATTGGCACATTCGGGAAATCCAATCGGTACCTGTCAGACAGTTCAAAACGCCTGAGCAGGTTGGTGAGGCTCTTGCACCCTCCACCCCTATCCGCTAATCCCACACAGTCCCAGCGTGCATCTAAGATCCCGTTCCAGTCGCCCACTAACACTAAAGAGCGGGACATTCCAAGAAAGGTCTCCAGACGCGGGAAGAAATCAGGCCGCCCTGCTCCTGTCGGGGCATAGACGGCCACTAGCCTGAAAGCTTGCCCGTCTCCGCTGGTCACGTCCAGCACCACCAGCTTACCCTCTGGGTCCAGGAAGATGGCCCGTATGGCGAGATCCAAACCTCTCCGAAAAAGCACAGCAAATCCTCCACCCGATCCAGGACGGCTGGGAGATGCGTACACATCGTAGCCGCCGAAGATCGGTGCGAAGGCCCGTGCTTCGGAGATTCTGGTCTCGCTGATGGCCACTACATCTATGTTTAGTGACCTGAGGTCGTTGAGCAGGTGACCCTGCTTCCATGACGACCCCAAGCCACGCGCATTTATGCTGCCTATTCTGAGTGAGGTCATGTTTAAAATAGAGTGGAAAAGATGGGAAAGACCACTTACCGTACTTTTGGTAGAGGAGGGATGGTTTTTACATCCCTTTTCACTTGATCGTCTGGTGAAGGGACCGTTGAATCGTCCCTACGGCTGGTCGTCGGCTCTTCTAAGAGAATGTCTGAATATACTCTTCGATTGATGGTTCCTCCTAGGTCCCTGAAATCACCAACTGCGTTGGGGAATTTCGTTTTAATGTTTGTGTATTGTTTCTGTGCTATTTTTAGCAGTCTTATGTTAGTTGGCGTTTTGATTGGTGCTGGTATTATGTAGTCCTGTTGTGAAATGTCTGTGTGTTCAATTATGTAAGTCATTAGTTTCTTGTTGTGTGTGTTTATTGCCGTGCATTTGTTTTTCTGGGGGTGGGGTGTGGTTCTGCTATTTTCTTGTCGTTGTTGCTGGGTGTGTGTGTTTTGTTGTTGTGTTTGCGATGTTGGTGCTTGTGGTGGTGGTGTTGAAGGTGTTGTTGGCGGTGGGGTTGTCGCCGGTGGTGATGGTGGTGCTGGTGTGGGTGGTGATGGCGTTGGTGGTGTTGCTGCTGTGGGTCTCTTTGCAGTAGACTTTACCCTTTTCTCATTTCTTTCCTCCCTTTTCAAAGGCGACGATGCGCTGCTTCTGCGTTTGTGCCTTCTTGCGACCTTTTGCCATCCCTCTCCCACCTCACACTCCATGTCTGATTCTGTGAGGTCGGGGAGGGGTACCAGCTCCACTCTTTCACTTGTTGTTGTTGGTGATGTTTGCACTGGAGTCTCTGTTGCAGCTGCATTTGGTATTGCTGTTGTTGTTGTTAATATTTCCACTGCTGCTGCTGTTTTTTATTTCCGTGGAGTGGGTATGGGTGCCACGGACCTATCGTTCCTGGTTGCCGCTTGTCCTGTTGCTGGTAGCCGTGGAGCCGGATTCGGAAGGAGGGGGGTTTTCTCCTTTCTCAGGGTCTTCTCGTTGCAGAAGGCCCTGAGGTGAGTCTTCGATCCACAGCGAAAGCATTTCGGGCGTTTGCCCTCAACACTTATGGGCAGTTGAGTGCCGTTATCGAAGTCTATCACATCCGGGATAGCTTCGATGCACTCCTGGTTGGTTTGGATTAGCATCTCAATGGAGGAGCCGACCCAATCTTCTCTTACTTTTTTCTGTACTTGCAGTACAGTTGTTTTGTCCTCGATTCCGACGAGGACAGACGCGGCCAGCCAAGAAGGGGTCATTCCGGTGGGGACGTGGGTCAGTTTGACCCTCACAATTTTTTGCCCGCAGTAGGAGGGCACCAACACCATTTCCTCGCTCCTTAGGGTCACTACTGATTGGGCCTTTGCCTCCTGGGGTGTGGCAAAAAGTACGTCTACGGTGGCATATTTTTTGCCTCGGGTGATGTGCGTTTTCCGCTGCCACACAGACCCCAAGGCTTTTTGTATTTGGGCCTCTGTGGCTCTTTCCACCCTACGGTTTTTTGTACTTACTGTACGGTACGTGACCGTACAGTGCTCTTGGGTTTTGAAAAATTTTTCCGCTGCCTTGCAGATTGCTCGGTGTCCGTTCTTTGTCACCATCTTCTTCGCTTCCTCTAATTCCTCATTTGTTATGAGGATTGTTTCCAAGTTTTTCGCAATACCTGCAAATGAGATTGGTTTTTTCTCTGCTGTTGTTGTTGTCGTCAGAGCTGCTGGTACTTTTGTTGTTGCTGCAGGTACTACGACTACTGCCTCCGCCGCTGTTGCTGTGGTTGTTGTTGGCGTTGCTGCTGCTAATGCTGTTGTTGTTTATGCTGCTGGTGATGCTGTTGCGGTGCTACTGTTGTTTTCATTGTCACTGTTGCTGTTGTTATTACGGCTGCTACTGCTATTAGTCCTGACGTCAGACGAATGAACTGGGTTTTCGTATTTCCCGCACACCTGTTTAGTCGCTGTTGTCGTCGTCGTGGAGAAACCTTGCACGCTTTGCACGAGACTTTTCTTTTCTTTCGTCACTTGCGAAAGAGAAGGGAGGGAGAGAGAGACATTTAAAGAAGGGAGGGAGAGAGACAATCTTCTCTCTGCTGTAGTGATGATTGAGGAAGAAGAAGACGGAATGAGTGGGAGTGACGTATGAAATTTCTTTTTCGTAGCCATGTTGTTTTTTGTTTAAAATGAGGGTTACACGTAGCGGAAACAACACAAAAGACCACGGCCACCGTGACCACCAGGGCAAGCGCCCTCTCTCAATTTTTCCATTTCTCAAACTACAGACGTATATTCAGAGCGGACCGTACACTCGGACCATTCTCGCTACATTCACCCACATTTCAACAAACTTGCTAGAAGGCAGCACTTGCCTCTCCACCCTGATTTTCCTCTTCAAGTGAAACTTGATGAGGAAAATCAGAGGAGAGACGCAAGTGCTGCCTTCTAGCAAGTTAATTAGGGATTCGCCGAAGAGGAAAGTGTTGTCTTTAACCCTTTCAACCTTGTCCACCACACAATCTCTTTCGCCATGGCCACCAGGCAGATGAAAACGTCCTGCCCTTCCTCCTCGAAGGAAGACGGCGAGACCATCTGAACAATGGACTCAGTCGATAACCGGATCAGTCCTACACGCGACAACAACTGTTTGACATAGCTCCACAAGTCAGCAATGCTCGGGCACTAAACGAGTGCGTGCACAACGGTTTTGTCGCTCTGCGCGCATATCGGACAGGATCGGCTGACGGCAATTCCGTGCCTGTAGAGCTCATCTCTAACCGGTATCACTGCCAGGTCAGGGATGTTTGGAAGTTATCCATAGGCCATGAGCTGAAAGTTCTCCGGAAGAGAGCAAACAGCTGATCTTCTTCGACGCCCAGGATCTCTCCAAGAACGTTGTCGGTCTTCCCCTCCACTAGTCCTCTATAGAACGCCGAGGTGGATGTTCCCCCGATACTGGTTCCCAGCTGGCAGTGGGCAGTGAGCACCTGGAGACATTCCAGTTTCCAAGCTCTATCCCTCGATCGTTTGCGCATCATCAGCCATGGCATGCCCAGTCCTCCGCGCAACGGGTGTTGACAGCAGATGGATCGTCTGACAATGGGAGCGCGTCCCTTCCACAAAAAGCGGAACGGGAGGCACTCTATTTTGGTGAGATTTGGGCCGGCGCAAGGCACGACGGTGAGGCGGTAGCAGATGACGGATGCGATGTACGCATTCGCCATCTCCTCCCGGCCTTTCAGGGACAGCTTCCTTTCAGCCCATTTCTGGGTGAGGAAGGCCACCTTTCTCGTCACCTCGTTCCAGTTTTTCTCCATCTGGAGGTCCGGTCCGAACCAGACCCCGAGCAATTTAAACGGTCCGTCCGTCCAACGCCCCAAACGCTGTCGGACGGCATGGACTTGCCTATCCAGGTGCCGAGCTGCAAGCCCACCGACTTTTCCTGGTTTATCTTTGCTCCTTTCACTGCTTCGTATTCCTTGAGAGCGGTGCCGATCATATGGACGTGTCTGGTGCTCAACACTACCTAGTTGACGTCGTCGGCGTAAGCCGACTTGGACTTCCCGCATCCTAGTTTTCGTAAGACGCCCCTCATCGCCTCCAGTTTGTGCAGTAACAGCTCGAGAGCCAATACGTACTAGAGGGACGAGAAGGGACAACCCTGGCGGACTGAGCGCATGATGCTGAACGGCTGCGACAGGTGACCGTTCACCCTCACAACTGAGCAGATGTCGCTGTACATCGCAGCAATTCAGCCCATGACAACGGGCCCGAAACCCGCTGCCTCGAGGACCGCCGCCAGGTATCGATGGTCGACCCTATCGAATGCTTTGGATTGATCAAATTCCTTAACCACCCTCTCTATGATGTATCGCATGGGGTGGAGGTTGTCGTGAATGAATCTGTCCGGAATGGCGCATGTCTCCGCCCCTCCCACCAGACCATTGGCGACAAGCGCCAACCTCGTTGCTAACACCTTGGCCAAAATCTTGAACTCTGTGTTTAGCAGGGTTATGGGCCTGAAGTTATCGATAACATCGCCCTTGTTCGGGTTTTTTATCAGCAGCGCCACCGCTCCCCCGCTCACAAAATTGGGAATGCTCCCGTTCTGCTGCAAGTTGTAGTAGACGTTTGACAAGTGGTCACCGAACAAGTCTGGCAGAAATGCATAAAGCTCGTAGGGTAGACCATCCAAACCTGGCGATTTACCCCTCGTGCAGTTAGCCATCGCTTCCCGTATTTCACCGGCTGTTATTGGCTTTTCGCAACACTGTGCTGTGGTCGTCGAGAACTGAGGCAGTCCGTCGAGGTATACACTGAAGTCCATACCCCGATCCGGGCCGCCGCTGCTCCTGAACAGTTCAGCAAAGTGCTGCTGAAAAGCTTCACACATCTGCTTGGGTTCGAGCAACACGCACACGTTTTGGTCAGACAAAGACCGAACTGTGGCTTTGTTGCCACGTCGCGCCTCTGTCACTCAGGCGCATTGGACGGAGTTTGTCCCCTCGTGTTTCAGAGCACGCGCTCTAGCTCTGACAACGCATCCTTCGTGTTTTGCGTTGAAGAATTGGTCGAGTGCCAATCTCGCCGCAAGCACGTCGGTTGCGATGCCTGTCCTAAACCCCTCTTCTAGCTTTCTGACTAGCTTTCCCTCTACTCTATTTTCCTGTATCACTAGTCCTTTGCTAAACCTAATCGACTCTACTTTAATTGCCCTTTTCAGGGCGAACCACCACCTGTTGTTGACGACCGCTCCCGTCAACGCCCGCTTAACTAATACGCTAATTTGGTCTCTGTAGGCTTTGCGCGCCGGGAAAGACGCGTTCAGCCTCCAGTAACCGGGCCCTTGTCTATGAAGTCTGTCTATGTCGATCTCACAGATCACAAATTTGTGGTCTCTGTAGTCGACTATTTTAAATTGTGGACATCTTATACTAGCCTTATCTAGTTCTCTGCAGAATACCCTATCGAGATACGATCTGGATGGCCCAATGCGGTTTGTCAATGTCCACATTGGCACATTAGGGTGATCCAGTCGATACTTGTCAGACAGTTCAAAACGTCTGAGCAGGTTGTTGAGGCTCTTTCCCTCTCATCCCCTATCCACTAGCCTCACACAATCCCAGCGTGGGGCCATAGACGGCTACTAGCTTGAAAGCATTGCCTTCGCTGCCGGTCACGTCCAGCACCACCGACTTACTTTCTGGGTCTAGGAAGATGGCCTGTATGGCGAGATCCAAGCCTCTCCGAAAAAAGGACGGCAACCCCTCCCCCGATCCTGGACGGCTGGGAGATGCGTATACATGGTAGCAGCCGAAGATCGGTGCGAAGGCTTGTGCTTCAGAGATTCTGGTCTCACTGATGGCCACCACATCTATGTTTAGTGACCTGAGGTCGTTGAGCAGGTAACCCTGCTTCCAAGATGACCCCAGGCCACGTGCATTTATACTGCCTATTCTGAGTACGGCCATGTTGGATGAGAAACGAGAAACGAGGCAAGTGAGAAAGGGTCACTTACCTTGATCGTGTGGTGAAGGCACAGTAGAACCGTCCCTTTCGCTGGTCATGGGTGTTTCCAAGAGGATGTCAGTGTATATTCTCTTGGTAACCGACCCTCTGAAGTCTCCAACTGCGTTGGGGAATTTTTGTTCTAAAGGTTTGTACTGTTCTATTGAGATTTCAATGAGGCTTATGTTTGTCGGGAGAGTTCTTCATGTTGGTGGGGTGTAGTAGTTTTTTTCTGTGATGTCTGCGTGCTGCTTTATATATTGTATGAGTTCTTTAGTTGCCATGTTTATGGCTGTGTACATTTTGGGAGGAGGGTTGATTTTGGTGCTGTTTTTTTCTTGTTGCTGTTTGGTGTGTGTGTTTTGTTTTGTTTGCGTTGTTGGTGTGTTTGGTGATGCTGGTGGTGGTGTGGTTGTTGTTGGCGGTGGTGCTTGTGGTGGTGATGGTGATGGTGGTGGTGTTGCTGCAAGTTTCCTTGCTGCCTTTACCCCTCTTTGTGTGCCTTCGCTTTTGGCGGGTGAATCTAAGGGGTATTTTCTTTTTTGTTTTTTTGTGGCAGACCCTTTTCCACTTCACTCCCGCCTCAAACTCGATGTCGAATTCCGTAGGGTCTGGGAGGGGTATGTGCTCCACGGCTGTTGGTGGTGGTAGTGGAGCCCTCTACGGCAATTTTGTTGCTGGTGTAGCTACTTCAAATGTATTGGTGTTGCCGCCACTGATGCTGCTGCTTTAGTTGTCCGTGGCCTTGGTACGGGTGCCACGGACGTTGCCCTACTACTCACCGTGGAAGGGGCTTCTGCGTTTGTTGCCTGCTCTGTTCTTGGTAGCAGCGGACCATGTATTGGAAGGAGAGGGGCCTTCTTCTTCGCTGTCTTCTGCGGGCAAAGATCCCTGAGGTGACCCTTCGACCTACAGAGATAACATTTTGGCCGTCTCCCTTCTACGATTATAGGGAGTTGGAGCCCTTCCTCGATGTCTATGATATCGGGGATAGCGTCGATACACTCCTGGTCAGTTTGTATAAGCATTTGCATGCCCATACCTGACCAGTTCTCTCTCCCTATTTTCTATACTTGCAGCATGGTCGTCCTGTCCTCGATTCCAGCAAGGACAGACGCGGCCAGCCAAGGTATGGGGACGCCGTGTAGGAGCTGGGTCACTTTGACCCTCACAATTTTCTGTCCGCAGTAGGAGGGCACCAAGACTATCTCATCACTCTTTAGGGTTTCCAAAGAGTGAGACTTTGCTTCCTGGGGGTGGCGAAAAGTACGTCTACTGTGGCGTACTTTCTGCCTCGGGTTATGTGGGGGTTTTTTTGCGTGCCCAGACGCACCCCAAGGTACGAATACAAAAGATAGTACTAATGGGAACTGCCCATATACTAAGAAAGACTCTTTCAATATAAGTACATCATAAGTATAAACACCTAAAGATGCATGTGTGTGTATGTATGTTCTTTCTTGAACATGGCGAACCTTATTGTCTCTTGAGGTCACTGGTTGTGACTTGGTGATAACACGTATGAACATAAAGTAAGATAAATGCAACTGTAATAATAATAATAAAAATAATAATAATAATAATAATAATAATAATAATAATAATAATAATAATAATAATAAGAAGAAGAAGACGCACGAGGTGACGGAGGTCATGAAATCGCTCCCGTAAGTTTTGAATTTTTAACATATTTAAATCATTTGTGAAATAACAACTCTTAGTACAAATGCTACGTAAAGCACCCGGCTTGAGCCCCAAAAAATTCGGACCCAAAATATATTGTTATAAGGCTCAAATATTCAAATATTCAACTTTGTATTGTACACTGTATATCCAAAAAAAAATGGCTATAAATGGAAGAAGAAGAACCCCCCCCCCCTCCTCTCCTCTGGCTACACTATATAGGACAGCTAAACTCACCAACACCAGAAACTAGATACACCGCCCACCCCATCATCTGTGTACACTAAACACAACAGCATTTTCACCTTCACCGCCACCGCTCACTACGGCCATCATTACCACCACTATCCCATCACCGCCGCCACCACCCCTTGACTCCTTCACTGCTGCTGCCACCGCTACAGCACCATCACTACAGTAATACGGCTCAAATATTCAAATATTCAACTTTGTATTGTACACTGTATATCCAAAAAAAAAAAATAAAATGGCTATAAATGGAAGAAGAAGAACCCCCCCCCCTCCTCTCCTCTGGCTACACTATATAGGACAGCGAAACTCACCAACACCAGAAACTAGATACACCACCCACCCCATCATCTGTGTACACTAAACACAACAGCATTTTCACCTTCACCGCCACCGCTCACTACGGCCATCATTACCACCACTATCCCATCACCGCCGCCACCACCCCCTGACTCCTTCACTGCTGCTGCCACCGCTACAGCACCATCACTACAGTAATACGGTCGCATCACCGCCACCACTGCCTCGGTATCGACATCACCGCCACCACTGTCTCAGTATCGCCAACGCCGCTAGTCTCTGCTGGCTACCACTTCCACATTATAGAATTCCTACTACTAACAAAGAGGAAGGCATCAAAATATATAGATAGACTCAAAAGAAAAAAGAAAAAACAAACAACAAAAGCAGCACAGCAACAACAGTAAAAAACGAGAAAAACAGAGAAAAACAAAAACAAAAAAAGAAACCCCAAAAACGTAAAGAAAATAAGAATGAAGAGAGAAGCAGGCGGACGGACAGAGAAGAGGGGGGGAAAAGTAAAACTTAAAAAACAAAAACTAAGTCAGACATTCGAATACTACATTACAATGAAACTTATGCTTACTCATTTTTGGGGCCCTTTCTGCCCGTGTGTTTGTTTGTTTATGTGTGTCCGTATACAGCGTGGTGATAATGCCACACAAGGGCCAAGTGGGATGGCGGATCCACAGATGGCTATGTAAACATACATTCGCCAATCCTCGATAAGAGTGTTTAAATATCGAACATAAACAGTTCGAATAACGGTGAAATGGAGACTAGAACGTCATGTGACAGACTCTCACCCAACAGGTGCCCCCTGGCTCAGCAGCAGGAACCTGACTGTCAACGAAATACTGCTGATGTTGGAGGAAGAAGAAGAAGGAAAGGGGCCAGAACCAACTGGACGAAAAAATTGAATAGAACTGTTATGCAATGCTACCTGAAAAGTAACCCCAAGGAGAGGGGCTACAGGAGACGGATGCATAACATCTGGAACGAGATTGGTTTATTTAAATTAGATGAACAAAAATTGGCCGGGCAGGCTCGGGTAATAAGAACTAATGGGTGGATAAGCGAGCTGGAACTGGAGGAACTGAGCAGAGAGAATGGCTTGGAGATGGCGGGTGTAGTATGCCAGACAAGCGAGCCGGCGGGAAATGAAGGTGAGGAGGTCCTGAGAGCGGAGGAACCACCCGAAGCAGACAATGATCTGAATACTGAGATAAATAATACCTGGAACAGAGATACGGCCACTGAGGAGATGAATGCTGACGGGCTAGGACAAGTGTCGGTTGACATCCTAAATTTAGTGGTAGATGAGTTGAACAATGATAGTGGGAGACCTATGAACCTAAGATTTGTAGACAGGAAAAAGTTAAAAGAAACAACAGCTAGGGTAAACAAAGTCATCCCATACCTTGAGGCGAGGAGTCTTCACCAGTGCAACAATATCCTCAAAGCAACAGCAAATACGGTGAGGAAACTACTTGGTATAAAAGCGAGAGGAAACAACAGACAAGAAAGAGCAGAGCCGTGGTGGAAGAAGCGACTGAGTGGGCAAATCGGGGAAATGAGAAATGACATAGGAAAGCTTGAGTCACTACTGAATGGGACACTAAAAAACATAGGCACTAAAAATAGACTGGAAATAAAATACAAAACTAGGAGTAAAAAGCTAAATATTATCATAGAGGAATTGAAGCAACGCATTGTAGCAAAGAGTGCCAAAATCAGGCGATACGAGAACAGAGTCAGTCAGTATAAACAGAACCGCATGTTCGACAACAACCAGAAGATGCTGTTTGGACAGCTTGAGGGGAAAGAAAGAGGCACCGACTTGATCCCTGGGGCGGAACAAGCTAAAACATTCTGGAGAGGAATATGGGAGCAGGATGTTAGACACAATGCCCAGGCAGGGTGGATTGAGACAGTACAGAGGGAGATCGGTGAGCAGGCACAGCAACAGACTGATTTGAGTATCACAGTTGAAACTCTTAAGGGGCAAGCCAAAAAACTAACCAACTGGAAATCACCAGGCCCAGATGGTGTGCAGGGGTATTGGATTAAACATTTAACATCCCTCCACCCGAAGCTGACGGCCATGTTCAATGACTGCTTGGTGTCGGGTGAGGTGCCAGAGTGGTTGACAAAAGGTACCACAGTTCTGATAATGAAAGACCGAATCAAGGGTAATGATGTTACCAACTATAGACCTATCACATGTCTGCCCGTAATGTGGAAACTGTTGACGAGCATTGTGTCTGAGGAAATCTACCATCACCTCCACACAAACAACTTGTTGCCGGACGAACAGAAAGGATGCCGAAAGAAGTCACGTGGTACAAAGGACCAGTTGCTTATTGATAAGATGGTAATGGGGAATTGCAGGAGGAGACACACTGATCTTGCCATGGGATGGATAGACTACAGAAAGGCATTTGACATGGTGCCTCATTCCTGGATCACCAAAAGCCTGGAGATCTTCAGGGTGGCAGATAACATCAGACAGTTGCTGGGCAGGAGTATGGGGTCCTGGGAGACAGAGTTGACATCAACTGGAGTATCCTTGGGAAGCGTGAAGATCAAGAGAGGTATCTTCCAGGGAGATAGCCTGTCCCCTCTGTTGTTTGTCCTTGCCCTGATGCCCTTGACCATTATGCTGCGAAAAGTGAGAGCAGGATACAAGTTGGGAAGGGGAGAGCTTACCATCAATCACCTCCTCTTCATGGACGATCTTAAGCTCTTCGGGAAAAGTGAGAAGGAGTTGGGTGTGCTTGTTGACACTGTCCGTATTTTCAGCAGTGATATATGTATGCAGTTTGGTATTGGTAAATGTGGAGTCATTGTGATGAGGAGGGGTAGGTTGAGCAGAAGTAACGGGATCCAGATACCAACAGGTGAGATGATAAAGGAAATTGACTCTGAGGAAGGATACAAGTATTTGGGCGTTCTGGAGGCTGATGGCATAAAGAACAAAAAAATGAAGGAATTGTTAAGAACTGAATACATTCGGAGAGTAAGGAGCGTATTGAAGTCACATCTGAACAGCAGAAATGCCATAAGCGCAGTAAATTCCCGAGCTGTGTCTATTATTAGGTACAGTGCGGGAATTCTGAGATGGAATGTTGCTGAACAAAAAGAAATGGATAGGAAGACTAGGAAGCTATTGACTATCTACAACATGTTCCACAAGAGGAGTGATGTCGATAGACTCTACCTAAGGAGATCTGAGGGTGGAAGAGGTCTTATCAGCATAGAGGACTGTGTTCAGATGGAGAAAAACAACCTATACAAATACGTGACCTATAGTAAGGAGCCAATGCTCAGAGCTGTACTGAAGGAGGGGACAGTAGGCCAGGGGATACCCAAGGAGGAAATAACATCAAGGAGGAAGAGCAGCCTTAAGGGAAAATCCCTTCATAGTACCTTCTTTGAGAAAACTGAATTTAGAGATCCACAGACATGGAACTGGTTGAGAAGAGGAGACCTCAAAAAGGCTACAGAAGGAATGCTAATGGCTGCGCAGGAGCAGGCCCTCAAAACGAAGTGGTTGAAGCACCATATCTACAAGGAGGAGGCTAGCCCACTGTGCAGGATCTGTGGAGAGAGAGAGGAGACTGTGGCTCACATTGTGTCCGAGTGTAAACACCTAGCCCAGACCCACTATAAGGGCTGGAGACACGATGTGATGGGCAGGGTGATCCACTGGCACCTGTGCAAAGTAAACAATCTACCACATTCTGAGAAATGGTATGAGCATAGGCCAGAGGCGGTGATGGAGAACAGTCAGGTGAAGGTGCTGTGGGATTTTAGGATACAGACGGACAAAAAACTGGAACACAATAGACCTGACCTGGTGGTTGTGGACAAAGAAAAAAGATCGTGCCTGATTGTGGATGTGGCCTGCCCGTTCGACACGAGAGTGCAAGAGAAGGAGAGGGAGAAAATTAACCGATACCAGGACCTAAAGTGGGAGGTGAAAAGGATTTGGAACTGCCATGAAGTCAAAGTGATCCCGATTGTCATAGGCGCACTGGGGACTATCTCCAAAGGTTTCCAGGGATGGTTAAAGAAAATCGGCCCCTTCACGCTTTTTGGAACGCTTCAAAAGGCATGCTTGCTTGGAACGGCAAGAACCCTCCGATACGTCCTGAATATCTGAGGCTGCAGGTAGTGGCTTGATATTCAATCCAACGGACTTTCCAGTTAACCAACATCAATGACTGAGATTCAAGGAATAACAATAACAATAATAATAATAATAAAGAGGAGACCTCAAAAAGGCTACAGAAGGAATGCTAATGGCTGCGCAGGAGCAGGCCCTCAAAACGAAGTGGTTGAAGCACCATATCTACAAGGAGGAGGCTAGCCCACTGTGCAGGATCTGTGGAGAGAGAGAGGAGACTGTGGCTCACATTGTGTCCGAGTGTAAACACCTAGCCCAGACCCACTATAAGGGCTGGAGACACGATGTGATGGGCAGGGTGATCCACTGGCACCTGTGCAAAGTAAACAATTTACCATATTCTGAGAAATGGTATGAGCATAGGCCAGAGGCGGTGATGGAGAACAATCAGGTGAAGGTGCTGTGGGATTTTAGGATACAGACGGACAAAAAACTGGAACACAATAGACCTGACCTGGTGGTTGTGGACAAAGAAAAAAGATCGTGCCTGATTGTGGATGTGGCCTGCCCGTTCGACACGAGAGTGCAAGAGAAGGAGAGGGAGAAAATTAACCGATACCAGGACCTAAAGTGGGAGGTGAAAAGGATTTGGAACTGCCATGAAGTCAAAGTGATCCCGATTGTCATAGGCGCACTGGGGACTATCTCCAAAAGTTTCCAGGGATGGTTAAAGAAATGGTTAAATAAAGAAATGAATGAGAATGAACTTGCCAACTTGAAGGATGAAATTATGATCGAATGGATGAAAATGAAAGAATCTGACATGGGGGAACGAGACACTCTCCCTAAGATCGAGAATTCCAAACAGAAATAAAAGATAATACACAAGACTAACATAATTCTCAAAAACATTATCATCACAAACAAACTAAACATTACTGATCTAAATCATCTCTATTATGCATCGGCTAAATTCACCACTCACTTTTGTGGAGTGAAAATGAAAAAACGAAGGAATTCCCACAATTTTAACAAACTACAAAGTAGGTGAACATGTTAAACAAACTAAACTTAGAAAATTGAAAAGAAAATACAGTATAAAATCAACAAGTGACATAGACATGCTCATAGAAATAATCAAGCAAAATGTGTCGGCCAAAGTTGCTCGTATAAGGCACTTTGAAAAACGATCTAGATTCTATAAGGACAATAATATGTTCAAAAACAACCAAAGAAACTTCTACAGAAAAATTAGCAAGTCAACAATAACTGCTAAATCAATACCACCCAAGGAGGAAGTGCAAGAATTCTGGGAAAAGATATGGGCCGAAGAAAAAGTTCATAATATACATGCCCCATGGATAGACAGACAAATGAAAGATACAGCTCACCTTGAGGAACAAACATTGGAAAATATAACAGTTGAACAGTTGCGTTTGGCTCTTAGAAAAACCAGCAAATGGAAATCCCCAGGAAAAGACAAAATACCAATGTTTTGGATAAATGCCTTCACAGAGTCTCATGAGCTGTTAGCCCAACTTTACAATGAAATGGTTAAGGAGCCAGAAAAGATACAATCATGGCTAGTTAACGGCATTACATTCCTACTTCCGAAGTATGATGAGACAAACAATCCCAAAAATTACCGACCGATAACTTGCTTGACCACAATGTATAAAATTTTAACAACAGTCCTAACTGAATATACATATGACCACCTGATAACAAATGATCTATTTCCCAATGAGCAGAAAGGGTGTAAACGAGGCTCATATGGCTGTAAAGATCAGCTTTTAGTTAACAAAATGATACTGGAAGATTGTCATAATAGACACAAAAATCTAACCAAGCATTTGATTCCACAAAAGCATTCGATAGTTTGCCACACAGTTGGATTGAAAAGTGTTTAGAGATTTTCGAAATATCTCCCGGAGGAACGTGATAAGAGAAACCTACAAATATCAGGTGTTTATGAAGGAGACGGAATCAAGCACTCGACAATGAGGGAAAGGATAAGGAAGGAATGTTACCGAAAAGTAAGAGCAATCTTAAGAACGGAATTGAATGCAAGGAATAGGGTCGATGCCATAAACACGCTTGCCATACCAGTAGTAACCTACAGTTACAATGTCATCAACTGGTCAAGCACAGAGATCTGTAGGCTCGATACAAAAATTAGAAATTCTTAACCATACACAAGGCAGATACAGATAGAATATATCTCCCTAGAAAAGAAAGAGGACGTAGATTAATCCAGTTAGATATTGCTTTGAAAACTGCAACAATTGGATTATCTCCATATCTAAGGGCGGTGGATTGGCAGTATCGGTAGAATGTCGGACGCCATGCTTTCCAGCATAGTTACGTCCCTTTACAATCTGAGTTCAAATCCCGCCGAGGTTGACCTTGCCTTTCATCCTTACGGGGTCGATAAAATAAAGTACCAGTAATGCACTGGATAATTGCTGGCCTTGTGCCTAATGTAGAAACAATTAACTACATATCTAAGGGAATCACATGATTGGATGATCAAACTCGTTTTGAAACACGAAAGCATCAAAAGATCATACTCTAATACAAAAGATGCTCAAAGATACAGTAATGAACTACAAATTTCAGAAGTTCCATTTACTGCTGAAATGAAAAACTCAGAAAAAGCAAAGCAGGTAAAAGTAACTGCAAAGAAAGAACTGCTACAGAAACTGTCTAAGAAATGGCATGAAAAGCCTCTGTATGAAAAATACCCAGAAAGAGCTAGCAATCCTGATGTTGACAAAACTTTAACCCATCTGGACTGAAATCGGAGACTGAAGCACTGATTATTCAGCACAAGATCAAAAAATTATCAAGCCAACATAATAACAGATGGATGCAACACATTATGCCGTGTATGTAAAAAACCAACCAACGACCATTGATTATTTCAATGTGCCGTCCTATAGCTCCAACCAAATACCTAAACAGGCATGACAGAGCTGCACAATACATACATTGGATAATGGGTAAGCATTTTGACCTGCTCCATCAAAAGAATTGGTGGGAGCATCAACCACCTCCCTTACTTGAACAAGATCACATCTCAATCTTGTGGAACTTTAGCATCCAAACAGAACGAAAAATAGATGCAAATAGACCTGATATAATACTGAAGGACTTTAAAAATAGGGTATGCCTTCTAATTGATATGTCCGTTCCAATAGACAAGAATGTATCTATGAAAACATTTGAAAAATTGAGCAAGTATAAAGACCCGGAGATAGAAATTGAAAAAATATGGAAGTTGAGAACTAAAACAATACCAGTCCCAGCGTGCGTCTAAGATGCCGTTCCAGTCCCCCGCCAACAGTAAAGGGCGAGACGTACCCAGAAAGGCTTCCAGTCCGACCGTCCTTCCCCAGTAGGAGCATAGACGGCCACCAGTCTAAAGGCACCACCTTCGTTATTGTTCACGTCCAGGACCACCAACTTCCCGTCCGGGTCCCGGAAGATCGACCTTCCCTCGAGATCCCGGCCTTTCCTAAACAGCACTGCCACCTCGCCTCCCATTCCCGGCCGGCTAACAGATGCAAAGATCTGATAGTCGTCGAATATGGTGGCTAGTGCGCGCGTGTCGGAAATCCTGGTCTCGCTGACTGCAATTACATCCATTTATATAGACCTGAGGTCGTTGAGCAGGTGACACTGCTTCCAGGACGATCCCAGGCCTCCAACATTTAAACATCCTACTCTTAATACGGCCATGTTGGCAGGTTAAAAAGAGAGAGAGAGGAAGGTTTACTTACCTTCCGGGTTCTAGTGAAGGTCGGGTTGTTCGACCTCCATAGTTGGTGGGGTTTCTTATGGGAACCCATTTAAAAGTCTTGAAGTGGGTTTTCCGTTCGGGGTTCCCACGTCCCGAGGAAAGCTGTCTCGTATTTCTTTGAATAAATCGATCGACATTCGCACCAGAACTAAACCTTTTTTGTATATTTTCACTTCGTGCTACGAAGGCCATCAGTTTCTTGTTGGCCCTCCTGACGAGCACGAAGTTTTGTATGTTTTGTTGGTGTGATTTTATTTGTTTGCGTGGTTGTGGTGATGATGGTTTTGGTGGTGTTGTTTCGGTTGTGTCTGTGTTTGTTGTGAGTGCGGTGTCTGTGGTTTCAGATGTTTGAATATATTTGTTCTTGCGTCTGTTTAGGTTGTTTGCGTTTGGGGATTCTGGTGATGGTGATGGTGGTGTTGATGTTGGTGTTATTGGAGAGATGTTTGCGTGGGTGGTGTCTGCGTTTTTTATTGTGGGTAATTTTGTGCTTTGTTGAGTTTTTTTTTTCTTTTTGTGTTTCCTTTTTTGTATTTTGGGGGATTTTGGTTTTCCCTCATCTTCACTACTGGTAGATGAAAGGGTCTGTGTCTGTAAGTGTGTCTATATGTATGTTTATGGTTTTATTGGTGTGTGTATTTTGGGGGGAGGGGGAATTTGACAGCTTTCCTCGTTTACCCCCCTGGGTGGTCAATGTGGAGGTGGTTTATTGTATTGGTGTTGTTGTTGGTGGTTTTGCTGGTGCTGGTGTTGGTTGTGGTCCTCGCCCCGGCGTCGGCAGCAGTGGAGCCTTTCGACCCCTTGCCACTTTCAGCAGTTGAGGGCAGAAGGCTCGCAAA
The DNA here is from genome assembly GCA_964016885.1 of Eledone cirrhosa. NCBI lineage: Eukaryota > Metazoa > Mollusca > Cephalopoda > Octopoda > Eledonidae > Eledone > Eledone cirrhosa. The sequence continues at coordinate 125,239,361 of OZ024742.1, forward strand.
TGGGTTTTTTCCCCATAAACAAAACACTGCGACCTTTTGCCTTCGGTCATAATGTGAATGTCCGTCCCATTCTGAAGGTGGATGGGGTCCGGGATTGTCTTCACAATCTCGGGCCTGATCTGGAGAAGGATCTCCAGGTCTACTCCGGACCAGTCCTCTCTGGCCGTTCTGGTCATTTCTATAGGGACGGTATCCGTCGCCTCCACAATCACACATCCCAGAAGCCACCACATGTCAAGTCCTGGTGGGATTGTGGGAATGCGGAGACGGGCCGTACTTTTTCCCATGTGGGAGGGGTACATTATGACCTTGCTGGTTTTGCAAGGAATCATAGCGTGTTTCATAGCGAGGGCTTCTGACTTGAACAACACCGAAATAGTGCCGTACTGTCTGCACCTCTCTATGTATTCGGTGTCTTCTCTGATTCACCTCAGCGCTACTTCGACATCTGCTTGTGGGATTAAAGCTGACCTTTTGATTTGTGCTGAGATGCATCTATAATGCACCGTTCTGCGCTCCACTGTCTCAATAGCTTCTACCGGGAGAGTTAAGTTGGCCCAGGTTTGCTCTTGCTTTATGAAGTTCCATGCCTGGGCCAACTTTTCATCTTTGTTTGAGAGGTCCATGTTGAAGGATGGACTCTTTTTTGCTGCTGCCGCAGCGAAAGTGTTCTTCTTGTTTTCGTTGGAGGTGTTGTCGTTGTTCTTGTTGGTGTTGTTGTTATCACTGTCGCTGTTATCATTGTTGTCTTTGTTGCCACCGTTGTTCTCGGTGCAGTTGGTATTGTTGGTGTTGGTGTTGTCGCTATTTGTTTTCATGTTAGTGTTGATATTGTTGCATTTGACATTTTTCTTTTGTTATCTGTATTTTCGTTGTCGCTGTTACTGTCATTTTTTTTCAAAATTAGAGTTCTCATTGGTATCATAGGTGTCTTTGTTTAAATTGTTTGTGGTGGTGTTTGTGTTATCAATGTGTGTTAATTTCGCTGTAGCGCTCCTCTCAACTTTTATGTCGTTGTCGCACGACAGGCGACATATCGCTGGGGGGCGTGACTCAGCCATGTTTTTTTTCTCCGTAAATGTTTTAACATGTAAAAAAAGTTCAAATATTTGGGCCAAAAAGCCCAAATGTTATACTTTCCCCTACACAACAAGAAATATTTAACAAGAAATTGTTTTAACAGGCAAATCAAGCGACTTACTGGGAGCGAGCTAAATGGGCGTCCGAACAGATCAATAATAATAATAATAGTTTCTACTTTAGGCACAAGGCCAGCAATTACCCAGTACATTACTGGTACTTTATTTTATCGACCCCGTAAGGATGAAAGGCAAAGTTAACCTCGACGGGATTTGAACTCACATCATAAAGGGCCGTAATAATAATTATAATAATAATAATAATAATAATAATAGAATTGTACTGAAGGAGAGGACAATAGACCAGGGGATGTCCAAGGAGGAAATAACAAGGAGAAAGAGCAGCCTTCATGAAAAATCCCTTCATAGTACCTTCTTTGAGAAAACTGAATTCAGAGATCCACAAACATGGAACTGGTTGAAAGGAGGAGACCTTAAAAAGGCTACAGAAGGAATGCTAATGGCTGCGCAAGAGCAGGCCCTCAAAACGAAGTGGCTGAAACACCATATTTACAAGGAGGAGGCTATCCCACTGTGCAGGATCTGTGGAGAGAGAGAGGAGACTGTGGCTCACATTGTATCAGAGTGTAAACACCTAGCCCAGACTCACTATAAAGGCTGGAGACATGATGTGATGGGCAGGGTGATCCACTGGCAAGGTAAACAATTTACCACATTCTGAGAAGTGGTATGAGCATAAGCCAGAGTCGGTGATAGAGAACGATCAGCTGAAGGTGCTGTGGGATTTTTGGATACAGACGGACAAGAAACTGGAACACAATAGACCTGACCTGGTGGTTTGGGACAAGGAAAAAAGATCGTGCCTGATTGTGGATGTGGCCTGCCCATTCGACACGAGAGTGCAAGAGAAGGAGAGGGAGATAATTAACCGATACCAGGACTTAAAGTGGGAGGTAAAAAGGATTTGGAACTGCCATGAAGTCAAAGTAGTCCCGATTGTCATAGGCGCACTAGGTACTATCTCAAAAAGTTTCCAGGGATGGTTAAAGAAAATTGGCCCCGCTCCGCTTTTTGGAACACTTCAAAAGGCATGCTTGCTGGGAACAGCAAGAACCCTCCGATACGTCCTGAATATCTGAGGCTGCAGGTACTGGCTTGATATTCATTTCTACAAACTTTCCAGTTAACTAACATCAATGACTGAGACTCAGCCATGGGCTGAAAGTTCTCCGGAAGAGAGCAAACAGCTGATCTTCTTCGACGCCCAGGATCTCTCCGAGAACGTCGTCGCTCTTCCCCTCCACTAGTCCTCTATAGAACGCCGAGGTGGATGTTCCATCGATACTGGTGCCCAGCTGGCAGAGGGCAGTGAGTGCCTGGAGACATTCCAGTTTCCTAGCGCTATCCCTCGGTCTTTTTCTGACCCAGGACTGCAACTCCGTCAAGGAGACGAGCTGTAGGAAAACGTGCTTGGCGAACGGCGACCACACATGTTCACCGTCAAGTAAGCGCCAGAGATGTCGCAGCCTCAGCGCATGTTTGCGCATCATCAGCCATGGCATGCCCAGTCTTCCACGCAACGGGTATTGACAGCAGATTGATCGACTGACCATGGGAGCGCGCCCCTTCCACAAAAAGCAGAAGAGGAGGCGCTCCATTTTGGTGAGAGTTGGGCCGGGGCAAGGCACGACGGTGAGGCGGTAGCAGATGACGGATGCGATGTACGCATTCGCCACCTCCACCCGACCTTTCAGGGAGAGGTTCCTCTCAGCCCATTTCTGGGTGAGGGAGGCCACCTTGCTCGTCACCTCGTTCCAGTTTTTCTCCATCTGGAGGTCCGGTCCGAACCAGATCCCGAGCAATTTAACCGGTCCGTCCGTCCAACGCCCCACGATGCTATCGGACGGCATGGACTTGCCTCTCCTGGTGCCGAGCTAGTTTATCTTTGCTCCTGTCAACGCTTCGTATTGCTTGAGAGCGGTGCCGAGCATCAGGACGTGTCTGGTGCTCGACACCACTACGGTCACGTCGGATTTACCCCAGTTTGTGCAGAAACGGCTCGAGAGCCAATACGTACAAGAGGGACGAGAATGAACTACCCTGGCGGACCGAGCGCATGATGCTGAACGGCTGCGACAGGTGACCGTTGACCCTCGCAACTGAGCAGATGTCGCTGTACATCGCAACGATCCAACCCCTGACAACGGGCCTGAAACCGGCTGCCTCGGGGACCACCACCAGGTACCGATGGTCGACCCTATCAAAAGCTTTGAATTGATCCAAGTTGATCAGGGCCCCACCCGTAGCAGGTTCCTTAACCACCCTCTCTATGATGTATTGCATGAGGTGGGGGTGGTCGTGCATGGATCTGTCCGGAATGGCGCATGTATGTGCCTCTCCCACCAGACCCTTGACGACAAGCGCCAACCTCGTTGCTAACACCTTGGCCAAAATCTTGAACTCTGCGTTTAGCAGGGTTATGGGCCTGAAGTTATCGATAACATCCCTCTTGTTCAGGTCTTTCCTCAGCAGCGCCACCGCTCCCCGGCTCACAAAACTAGGAATGCTCCCGTCCTGCTGCCAGTTGCAGTAGACGTATGCTAAGAGGTCACCGAACAAGTCTGGCATACATAAAGCTCGTAGGGCAGACCATCCAAACCTGGCGATTTACCCCACGCGCTGCTAGCCATCGCTTCCAGTATTTCACTGGCTGTTTGGCTTTTCGCAACACTGTGCTGCGGTCGTCGACAGCCGAGGCAGTCCATCGAGGTATGCACTGAAGTTCATACCCTGATCCGGCCCGCCGCTGCTCCCGAACAGTTCAGCAAAGTACTGCTGAAAAGCTTCACACATCTGCTCGGGTTCAAGCAACACGCGCCTGTTTTGATCAGACAAAGACCGAATTGTGGCTTTGCTGCCACGTCGCGCCTCTGCCACTCGAGCCCATTGGACGGCTTTTGTCCCCTCGTGTTTCAGAGCACACGCTCTAGCTCTGACAACGCAGCCTTCGTGTTTTGCGTTGAAGAATTGGTCGAGTGCCAATCTCGCCGCAAGCACATATGTTGCGATGCCTGTCCTAAACCCCTCTTCTAGCTTTCTGACTAGCTCTCCCTCTACTCTCTTTTCCTCTATCACGGGTTCTTTGCTAAACCTAATCGACTCTACTTTAATTGCCCCTTTCAGGGCGAACCACCACCAGTTGTTGACGCCCGCTCCGCTCAACGCCCGCTTAACTAATACGCTAATCCGGTCTCTGTAGGCTTTGCGCGCCGGGAAAGACGCGTTCAGCTTCCAGTAACCAGGCCCTTGTCTATGAAGTTTGTCTGTCGATCTCACAGATCACAAATTTGTGGTCTGTGTAGTCGATTATTTTAAAATGTGGACAATTTATACTAGCCTTATCTAGTTCTCTGCAGAATACCCTATCGAGATACGATCTGGATGATCCGATGCGGTTTGTCAATGTCCACATTGGCACATTCGGGTGATCCAGTCGATACCTGTCAGACAGTTCAAAACGTCTGAGCAGGTTGGTGAGGCTCTTGCACCCTCCTCCCCTATCCACTAGCCTCACACAATCCCAGCGTGCATCCAAGATACCGTTCCAGTCGCCCACTAACACTAAAGAGCGGGACGTTCCAATAAAGGTCTCTAGACGTCTAAAGAAATCTGGCCGTCCTGTCCCTGACGGCTAGACGGCTACTAGCCTGAAAGCGTTGCCTTCGGTGCCGCTTACGTCCAGCACCACCAACTTATCTTCTGGGTCCAGGAAGATGGTCCGTATGGCGAGACCCAAGCCATTCCGAAACAACACACCCACTCCGCTCCCCGCTCCCGGACGGCTCGGAGATGCGTACACCTCGTAACCGTTGAAGATCGGTGCGAAGCCTTGCGTTTCGGAGATTCTCGTTTTGCAGATGGCCACCACATCTATGTTTAGTGACCCGAGGTCGTTAAGCAAGTGACCCTGCTTCCAAACCGAGCTCAAGCCACGCACGTTTACACCTCCGATCCTGAATATGCCCATGTTGGGTGAGGAACGGGGCAAGTGAGAAAGGATCACTTACCTTGATCGTCTGTTGAAGGGACCGCTGAATCGTCCCTTCGGCTGGTCGTCGGCTCTTCTGTGAATATATCCGAATATACTCTCCGGTTGAGTGTCCCTCCTAGGTCTCTTAAATCACCAACTGCGTTGGGGAATTTCATTTTAATGTTTGTGTTGTTTCTGTGATATTCTTACCAGTCTTATGTTCGTTGGTGTTTTGATTGGTGCTGGAATTATGTAGTCGTGATGTGAAATGTCTGTGTGTTCAATTATAATAATAATAACAACCTTGATAGAATTGGAATCAATCCCATCATTGTAACATTGCAGCAAACAACAGTTTTGGAAACAGCAATGGAAAATGCTGTCTATCTGAGATAAACATAACTTGATAGGAAGTCAATTAAATGATGCAGTGTTAATCTGATCATCACTGAAAATGAATATGAATAATTATAAAGATTTCTGATTTAAGCACAAGGCCAACAATTTAGGGGGAGAGAAAAGTCAATTAAATCGACCTCAGTGCATTAGTGGTACTTTATTTTTCGACGCCGAAAGGATGAAAGGCAAAGCTAACCTCGATGGGATTTGTACTCAGAACGTAAAGGGGTGTAACTATGCTGCGAAGCAATGTGTCCGACGCTCTACCGATACTGCCAATCCACCGCATTAATATGAATAATAATAATCGAATAATAATGACTCAGTTTTACAGAGATTCTACTGCATCGACATATGCATCCAATGTTTCTGAGGTGTGTCAAGCTTTAGATGGGAATGCATTTCGAATAAGTGGAGTGTTTCGGTACTGACTATTGTTTGTCTTTCGTATGTAGATTGTACTCTATATTGCGTGTAAGGTGTTGGTGTAGATGTTGTAGTTTGTTATATTGTTTCGTGTATGTTATTCCATAGAATGACTTTTGCGCCAGTTGTCATGAAATGTGAGGCTTCATATGGATTTTATGATTTTTGTTCATATGTTTGTGTTATTTTGTCTGGTGGCTTGAATTTGTATGTGCACAGTTTTCACGTTCTTGTGACACATATCCCTGCATTCAATTTCTTCTACCGAAAAGTGTGTTGGTATGACGAGATCAAGATGCATATCAGAACAAAGGCATTGTATGTAATTATTGTACAATAACTATGATTATTATATGTATTCTGAATATAGTTTTCGTCAAAATTGTTTGCGACTATTCATAGGATCGACGTTGCTATAGAATATTTTTCTCGGAGCATGACGCATTGTTTATATACATAGAAAAACATTTTAGATTATTGTGAGTTGTTAGAGTAGATAGTATTATTCTTTGTTAATGTTACAATACTTATTACAGAATGCTACCAGGAATATATGTGTCGTATCATGGCTACTAGAATTATGATATTATTGCCACTCAGGCCGCTGAACGTCTATCCAACAGAAACAGAGACATAAGTTCGGTTATTTTGGAACATATAATTTTCCTCTGTCTATTTGCGCTCAAATCAAGACAGCTTCTCTTTCAAGAAACGCCTACTTAAAAATACTTGCAAATAAGCATAGCCCAGAGACCAATCAGAAGACATTGAAATATTTAATTTCCTAGCAAGACACACGCCTTGTGCGCGAAAGATAACATTTTATAATGTTAAAAAACGTCACTCCAAACAACTTAAACGATACTGTCAACAAGAATATCAGAGACAACAACAAACAAACATATTGCCAAACGAAGACAATCAAAGTTTAATGAACGAAAGTGTCGCTTTAAGCAATATTGACAGTATTTTTGGCATTTTCTTTTTTGTCTTGATAGCAACACTAAGGACGTGACCATGTGTAATCTATTAGAGAAAGAATAAACATCATGAAGGGGTGGGAACCAGGAAATCATTATCTCATTTGTATCTAAAAACAATCAAATATCTATATAATATCTGCATCTCTAAAACATATTTTCCTCGTGTACTTGCTGCAAAAGTTGAAGGTGTTCCTGATCGATATGTGGAAATATATTTCCTACATTGGTTGAGGTAAATATTATGTTACCTATTGTTAAAATTTCGAAATTTAAGACGGCGAGAGAAAGCATGCTGAACTAGTGCATCATAGATTTGTTTATAGGATTGTGTCATACTTTATGGCACCACAAAACGCTGGGGCCACATATTTGAAACATAACAAGCTGGTGGTGAGCCCATGCATCTCTGAGGTAATTGTAATGAACCCAATTTATGTAAGACAATGTGTGAGCATTTTCAGTTCCACCAGCAAGCTGCTTACACGAATCAGGCCAGAAAGATGACAGTGTAGGAGGGTCATGAAATTGTTATATATGTAATCCGCAACGGAAACGAATATTTCTCTTCGTCCGTTAGACTTAAGTTGCTGGTGTTCGCCTGATCGAGATCAAAGATCAGTGATCTGTTTCCAGAAAATTTCGATATTTAAATGTTGAGACAAATTTTTCTCCCAAACCTGAAATTTGGCCCAAATCTTCAATCTTTTCAAAAGATCCATATTTCTGCTGCCAGTTATATATTTAGTCAGCTTTCTTGTTCCCAACAGAACGGAGGAGGAGAATATCAGCTTTATTTACGGAGGTTAACAAATTTTAAACATGGTTTTTGTTTGGTATATGTTTGTGTTTGAGCAATATTTCATCATCATTACTTGAAGCTTCATCCCCTATATTAAAATCAGTATATCTACGTTTCCTTACTTCTGAACGACATCTATTAGAGGTCCTTAATATTGGTCGCAGTGGAGTACAATTTGGTGGCAGTGGGGTACAATTCCCAATGTTTTTCGCGATTCCATCACTCTCGGCTACCACAGAGTTATTTGGCTGTTGGTCCTCATCAGAATATTGTTCCGTCATGTCAAACATCACCCTTGGACCAGTTGACCGTTGATGCAGACGTGAACTTCCAAGAACTGCTTCAGGTGTTCTTGGAATATTCTCAGTATTATTGGGAATATCAGCAGAAACACACCTCTCTCCAGTCATTTCTCTGTTTTGCTTAGAATGGTCATCTTTCTTTATTACCGTCATCAGTATATGGGTCTTTTCATGAATATCTTTCAGAAGTTTTCTGGCTAAATCAAAATCTGAAACAATTGGAAATATATCTGATAACGCTCCAGAAATATTTACACCTGGAGAATCTGGTGAAAGTTCCGGTCTCTTTGCTGCATCTTGTTGATCATCATTAACACTGGAATCACATCCTCGCATTTGTTTACATGCGACAGTTTTGTTGACAACTTTCTTTCTCTTCGTAGCAAAGTTTAAAGTAGAGTAAGTGTTGAAGTAATATTTCTCTTGCAATTGTTGCAATAATCATCGTAGAATTTCGGCCTCCAAACGAGTTCTGTAAAAGTCTTGTGAGTTTACTGTTTCTATATGGTATTCTTTGCTGGCCACTGTTGATGGCATCAACCATTTCATGGAGGATAAACTGAGATTTATTGGCACAGGAACTTTCTCGCATCCTCAAGCCTTTATTGTCAGAAAATCTGTTATTCTCCAAGCCAGCCAAATCAACAAAATGTATTTTACCAATATACGTGGTAAATGGTGGAAACAGTTCGTGTTTTTCAACAGTAACTAGCAAAATGGTATGACTGCGACTGGGATGGTTGTTATTAAAATTGCTGGATATGGGAGATCTTTGAGACATGGCAGGCAAGAATACAAATTGAAACATAGCATAAGAAGTAACTTGTTTCTCTGTAAGACCATGAATTACGGTGTTCTTGTGGTTATCTTCCCATATTTGAAGACGACACTTACATTCAACCACCAAGTCGATAACCTTTTCATTATATATCTCTAAAAACGATAAATGTATCTTATACATAAGGTTTTCATTAGAATGAGCTTCAATATATTGGAATAAATCCTTGAAGGCTTGTGGAACAATCCCTGGATTATCACTGGTTCCAACCATTGTATAAGTTTTTCCTGTTCTAAGGGCTTCATATGTCAAGACAGACATATTTTCTCCCTTAAAGACACAATTTAACTTTGGAGCTACAAAGGTTTTATAAACATCTTCCTGGGTAGTGTCAGCATCAAAGACGGTATTGAATTGGTACTTGATATTCTGAGTATAGTTTCGAGGATTCACAATTTCTAAGGTGTTGTTCTCGCAGGTGACATAAAAGGTGTCATCTTTGATAAACTGGGGGTGCACTCGGACAGCTACCTCTATGCTTTTCTTGGACTTCATGTTGATACAAAGATATTAATATGTGTGTGTATATAGAAATTCGTTTCATAAAAATATCGTTTCAAAAGCGTTTTGAAAGCCGCGCTGTTTGTGTAACGGACAAGTAAGGGCTGCAACGAGATCGACAAACTTAGGACCCAACGGAAACAAATTACAATGTCACTGAAATAACGGGATTTTGTTGAATTTGAGGATATTACCTGAATCCCAGAACATTTTTGTTTTCAAAAAGCATAGATTGATGTGAGTGATGTTCGAAATGAAGAATCCCAAATGCTGAATTTTCGGAAAGACATCCCCTTATTGCTTTTTGTTCCAAGGGGAACCACAGTTGCTCAACAACCAGAACAACAACAGCAGCGATAATCACAGCAATGACAACATCGAAAGTGATACGCTCTTAGCCAACAGTACACTAAACGTCTACGCGAGTAAGGAAAACATTACATAGAATATGATGATCGCTTCAAAGGTCAGTCAAAGACAGTGATACTCTTGATTGTATTCTGGCGATCTAGGTCACGATGGAAAGGAAGCAACGCGCCTTTGAACCCGGAGATATTTAGGCGGTTTTCAGCCCTTTATTGATCAAGAGACTTTCAATTTTTGTAAATGCTTATTATGTGTTAATATATTGTATTACGATGTTGGCCTTGTGCCTAAATCAGAAACGAATATATTGTATTACGTTTTTGACACCCCTTGGTTATTATATACACAAACATCATCGACATTGTGTTCTATTAAACTGAATATGCCTTCTTTACAACAATTGTGGTACATTTATAGCTAATTTTCAACCTGGACAACGCCGAGTATTCTGCTAGAATTGTATCTCTATATTGAAGGTTGGCCACTGTATGTGTCTAACACTTCTTTCGGTTTGGTTCCTATGGAACAATCGCATAATTCTCTAATTCCATTGTGCTTTAGGTATATAACTGCCTCTGTATTTCTCTAAATTTGTTCGAATCATATTCTCATTCGCTGGTGTCTGCATCTCCCTTTAGCTATCTATATTTATTTCTATATCTCGTAGTCTTACAACTTTCAATATATTTCTTTCCACATCGTTTAAACTCCTATTATATACATAAATACATACACATAAATATATACATAAATACATACACATAAATATATACATAAATATATACATAAATACATACACATAAATATATACATAAATACATACACACCCATACATACATACACACCCATAGGTATATTCGAACCTACACACATGGATAAGGTGTAATATATATTGTATGTAATAAAGAAGTATAGCTTACATGGCACTACACATAATCATATGCGAAAGTAGCAACACCGAAATAAATACCAAGATCATTTATAGTACAAATAGCCGGTGACAATAACTTACATCATCGTAATCTGTCAGAACTTAGAGTGACACTCTTGGAAAAATATCAACCTTCTAGGTAGCTAATGGCTACGAGATAGATGCAGAGATGCACTCACACATTATATATATATATATGTGTGCGTGTGTGTGTGTGTGTATATGTATATATATATATATATGTATGTGTGTGTGTGTGTGTGTGTGTGTGTGTGTGTGTGTGTGTGTGTGTGTGAGAGAAAAAGAGTGTGTGTGTGTGTGAGAGAGAGAGAGAGTGTGTGTGTGTGTGTGCATAGTTTAAAATGGTGTAACTTTCCAGAGATATTGAAGATTATGAAGTAGAAAATAAAAGTAGGTATATTTAAAGATTCTTTTCTACTTTACTCCAACAGAATGAATATCCTTATAATTGTTACATTTAATGGATTCAAGGTTTATAGAATATTACCGGTTTTGATTGGTATGTCAATTTCACAATATATTACGAGTTTGTTTTCATATTCTGCAAGCAGTTCGATCATATGGAAATGTTCTCTAGAAAATCCAATTTTATATATCGGATCTTTATGAATGAAAGAAGGAAGATAAACAATATTTTTATTCAGCTTAAAACCTACCATATATTCTTAAACAGAACGTTGAAGAATAAAACCTTATGTTGGTTCATGTGACCAAAGCCAAATAATCGATTCACCTTTAATTGCCTACCTGTAAATGGCGTCTTTTGAAAAGAGAAAGGGTAAATCAGCTGTGTTTTTTTATCATATTGTATGTTTGATGCATATTATATAATTGGTTAATTCATTTCTTGCAAAATTAAGAGTTCCACGGCTGTAGTTGGACTAAATATTCAATCAAGAATATGAATGGTTCAAATCACTGTCTCAAGATCGCTTACTGCAAAATATATTCATTCAGAATCAGTTCGTTTTAGTGGCATAAGATTTGCAAGTGACTTTAGCCGCACTACAAATTTGAGTACCGCGATATTTTTTCGTTCTTTTTTTTTTTTTTTCTTCTTAAATTTCTAATTCGTAAATTAAATGTGCGTGCCGTATTGTTGGGGCGTCAGAAATGCAGTTCCGCTTGTTTTCCATAACTCGTTTACTGCGAATTTAAATTAGAAATAATGTAAATATATATTTTTATGAACTTATTTCTAATCAACATTGATTCTACAATATTATTTTCTAATTGATCATAATACCGTTAAATGTATCCTTAAAATCAATCAAGTCGATGTTCTTTTTATCAAATCTATACATGATGGTATCATTTTTGCTGTAAAAATTCGATTATAAATCAACTTAAGTTTAATGAACAAATGGAATAAACATCACTACCTTAATTATATAAACTTTATTTTTATATTCTTGGTACTGATTGGGGAGCGGATATAATGTAGCTTAGCAACAGTGGGTATAAAACATTCAGACTAGCACTAGGTAAGAGTTAAGGTTTGATAAATTAGATAACCCGAACAACTAAAATCGCTTTAATAGCAAAGATACAGAAATAATATAATTTCTCTCTTGTTGATTCGGAAAAAAATGTTTGCTTCAACATTTTATTTGATGCTGAAATCAAATAGAATGAATGCTAATCTTGACAACCGACAAAAATAATCTAATAAAGAGAATATAATTGTGGACTATTTCAACATATATCATCGAAAAATTCTTTCAGATAAACGTCAGAAGAGGAATTAAAAGTTAAACGAAAATTTTTGAGAAGTTTCTATCGATTTCAATATTTTAACATTACATTTAAATGATTAACATCAACCACTATTGTCTATATGTCAAATATTTACACAAGTGATACAACTTTAAAATAATTAAAAAAGGAAAAACTGTAGGTTATGAATGATTTCAATTAATTGATACAGACTTCAAATTTATATTCTACAACTTTAATGTCAGCATCTATAACAATATATCAATAACAAAATAAAAATAATAGTACTAGAAATAATTAACAGTATAAATTCATTTAAAGTGGGTTAATATATGGACAAATTAAGAAAAATTGTATCACGAGAGCATCTATGAAAAAGATTAACAAAAATAGTCACATTACAAGGAATAAATAATAATACACAATAAGGTGGTGATAATCTTAATTATAGAGATTTAGAAGAAATTGAAAAATGTTATACGCGTTCTAAACAATCCTGCATTTAATGTCGCTGTCTTGAATATAAAATCGTTTCACATTTTATATTCTTTTTAATACAAGCATTATATTACAATGGTGTTTATACAAAAATAAAACACATTATCAAAGGAAACTGCAAGAAGCAGGGACCCTTCCTCGAGCAGGCTGCTGCCTTTCCGGTTTACAGAGGAAATAAGCAGTGCAGGGACCAAGGAAATCAGAGATCTCGACCGATATCGATATAAAGAGTAAGCGGTGGGTCAGGCGCCGAAATTTAACTATCTGCATTGCGGGCATCGGAGCCCGGCTTTGTAGCTGTATCTGCCATGTTAGAGGCAAAGAAAGAGTCGCAGCTCTGAAATCAAGTTTGTCATGCACATTTTTAAACAATGCAATTAACATTATTTTTAAGCAAACGGCCGTGAATTAACAGTATCGGTAGAGGGTTGGGCGCCATGCTTTCTAGAATAGTTACGTCCCTTTACGGTCTGTGTTCAAATGCCGTCGAGGTTAACTTTGCCTTTCATCCTTACGGGGTCGATAAAATAAAGTACCAGTAATGTACTGAATAATTGCTGGCTTTGTGCCAACATTTGAAACAATTATTTTTAAGCAAACGGCGTGACAAACGTTAAATGTATCTTCCATAACGAGCATGTCTTGATCATATTTTCTGATTAACCTCTTCGAGGAAGGTAAATATAAGGTTCCATTTGCAACATTATACTTTGACATTGGTCATTACTATGTTTACTTTAGTTGTTACCTTTCCTTGGGAACATTTATTTCACGCATAGATGCGTGCATATTCATATATATATATATGTGTGTATGTGTGTGTGTGTATGTGTGTGTGTGTGTGTGTTTAGAATCCCGTTGTAACTCGCGAGACGACTACCATTATAAAAGATCCTCAATACAGAAGTCGAGTAAAGATATATTCATTTTATCGTAGAAATGACTTCAACAGGGTCTAAAAATCACCAGGAAAACCTGAGGTATCTTTACGAATGGAATGAAATAACAGTTCTATTCTTGTAGAGGTCATTTCCATAATAAAATGACTATATACAATCAGTGAGTAACTCCACGATAGTAAAACTATCAGATATTTTTATCATTAGAAATTCAGCAATTTAGTATTGGTTTCACCTTTTAAAATAATATATAATAATTCCGTTAAAGTGTAGGACATCAGATGAAATAGTTATCTAACATGAAGCGAATTCAGTTTGAAGTTTAAACTAAGCAAGAGGAAAATCAATATATTATGATGTCACCTTCGATTTGACAGTATTAACAATGAAGATATAATAAATAAAACAACTGAAACTACATTTAAAGACAAAAACACACACAACAGGAAATATGGAAGATTCCAGAAAAAGAAATGTGTCAGAAATTTACATAGAACGTTTGTATTCATAGTTAATCTTTTGAAATCTCTGATTTTATAAATAACATGATAGTTATTTAGTAAGAAACTAATTAGCTACAATGTCTTTGAACTATTTCATTATCAATTAATGTCCGACTTTAATTCCGTGAGACAGTTTATCATGTGATATTATTTTAGATTGTATTAATCACCATTTCCTTTATTGCCACTCGAAAGTTCCATTATATGATTGACTAATTACATAGAAGAAGACAACACGTAATAAATATAAAGGTATTTATTTGATCATTAAATTATTAAGCCAGGATTTCTAAAATGGTATATTATTATTTATTAAACATAAAGCGAATATTGCAAAGATAGGATATAAACAACTAACGTTTCATCTGGTGCTTGTTTCGCATCCGATATATATATATATATATATATATATATATATATATATATATATATATATATATATATATATATATATATATATATATATATATATATATATATATATATATATTTACATACATAGATATAGTTATAAATATATATATATACTATTTATAACTATATATATACATATGTATATACAATATATGTATATATGTATACAGTATATATATATATATATATATATATATATATATATACGTGTGTGTGTGTAGGGTGGATGAAACCTAGAACAACCATTTAAAGACTAGATAGCATAGTTATGTATTCACTAAATGAAATAATATCTAATTATGGAAGAGTAATTCTCCAACTATTAGCTTCACCTTTGGTCCACCCTGTACGAATGGTCAGCTGAAAAGTTCATAGGCTGACCAAGATACTCTCATGGAATTTGACTAAATGAGATTTATTTTTCAACATAGTCACTTCTTGCTGACTAGGCACTTCTTCCATGGGAGCTTCAGTGCTTGGATCCAGTAGGTGAAAAAGCCTTCATACAGTTGGTAATAAAAGTCATCAACAACAGGTATGACGTCATCAGCACTGCAATACTGGTTTCCATGCAGGTGTTTTTTGATGATGGAGAACAGGTGATAGTCAGATGGAGCCAAATCGCGAGAACTAGAGCGGCTGATCAACCACACCAAAACCACTGTAATGCACAGAAGCCATTGAAATGTATGACCTGTGTGTTTGAGCATTGCCCTGATGAAATAAGTACGCTTTCGTAAGTTTTCCTGGATATTTCGTCCTGATAGACTTTCGTAACGGTCTCAGTAAATTGGCAAGAAACAACGCAGTCATTAGTAAGGGCAGTTGAAATTATTGCATGCAAGATTTCACACACGACCCTAGTATCACTACTTTATAGTCAGCCTATGAACAATTCAGCCAACATTCGTATATATATATATATATAAAATTGAGAGAGAAAAAATCCGTTGTTTACCTAGCTGCTATTTTTAGTGGGGTGATAGACAACATGTTTATGTTTACTCCCGCTTCTACTAAGGGCTAGTTCATGTGTAGGTCAAGTTTACAGCCTCATTCGATTCTGCACTAGGTAGCTGAAGGCAATATATTTTGCCTTTCGTGGGACTTTACGTCCTATGTAAGGGAAAATGCTTTCTGAAGAGTCGAACATTTCCATTGGAAGTTCCTCGGATTTCCAATCTTTTGTGAGGTAAAACCGTCGGTTAAAGCAAAAAGAATAGGTAAATATTTAAATTATATTTTTTGGATTTATTTTGAAAAATTGTTTGAATTTTACTTGTTCCGCTTATCTCAATTTTATAGATCTGGTATGTCAAATTAATACCATAGAACAACAACCGTATCATAGACACCCTATATATTTCCAAGCGTACTTAGTACCTGTGGTAATATCGATCTCCTTTTTATATATTAACTCCTATGTGTAGAGAAAAAATCCGTTGTTTACCTAGCTGCTATTTTTAGTGGCGTGATAGACAACAAATCTATGTTTACTCCCGCTTCTACTAAGGGTTAGTTCATGTGTAGGTTATGTTTACGGCCTCATTCTATTCTGCACTAGCTAGCTGAAGGCAATATATTTTCCGTCCTATGTAAGGGAAAATGCTTTCTGAAGAGCCGAACATTTCCATTGGAAGTCCCTCAGATTTCCAATCTTTTGTGAGGTGAAACCGTCGGTAAAAGCAAAAAGAATGGGTAATGGCTTCTATAGCACTATAACAGTTTCATTCAGAAGAAATCATCATGAAAGCTGACTGTCCCTGTAAAACTATTGCGTTTCTACGTTTTCTGATGATTGGGGAAATGGTGACGTTGGGGATGAGTGGGTGTCATTGGCCAAAGGATTTTAAAGGACAGCGATTCGTTGAAAAATCTATTTTTAGATTTATATATATATATACACACAATCAAACAAGGACAAAGATAAAATTCAAGGATCACATTCACACTCATGTACACATACTCACATACACACGAACACCCACACTAAAGAAGAATATAACTCAGTGTGTTTGGAAATCAGAATGCAAACATGTGTAACAGAACTACTAAAAGGTATTTTAGTCAAATTGTATTTACGCAATTTATGCAATTACTAACCTCCTAGTTAATGTTGCACTTCAGAAAAAATGTTCATTTATCTGAGAAAGTGACGAGTTAATCATATATTCCATCGCTTGTTGTATTTATTTATGTACCACATATAGTCTTGCTCAGTCTAGAAAATACTCAAATGCATATTCGCTCTTTATTCTTATTTATAAATTATTACCTGCCATATTTTAACTTTCCGTTTTCAGTTAAATCATGATTCGAAATAAAGCCTCAATGGTTCTATGAATCATCTCTTGAAAACATCGCTTTCACACACAGAGACACAGTCACATACACACTCACGTTAACTATAGTTAGTTACAACAGTGACATTATTCACAGGTACTTAAAACTCATTGGGTATAACACCCAATTCATTCAGCCTCTGATATAAATGCAAATGGCTAATTCCACACAGGTTATTTTGGCGTTTTTAGAAAATACTGAAGAGATCTTCAAGGGCAGGTAATCACGAATGTAACTATAAATAGACGAATATTTTAGATAATATAAAGGGAGTAACTATAAAAAAATACAAAGGAGGCAACATATATTTTGCAAAGAGAGTAATTCAAATAAATTAAATCCAGTTAATCTGGTCTATACCATTTTCTCAAAATGCATTCTGCTTCGTATGGACAGCGACAAAAGCAATGGAGGTTGGTATTGAAGCAGTGTTAATCTGAACCCACTTGCGATAGACTATTCCACATTTCTGGGTTACATAGCTGGCAGTATTTCGACCACTAACTTAGGGTGGATTTTTCGAATAAACTCAATTTAATGTAAAATGCTTTGTCATTATTTATAATTTCGCACACGGTTCGCGAGCTGGGTGGTATGTTGTTTTGTCAGGATACCATGTTATTTCGTGTGTACAGGTACCGGCTTTTGAACCCGTTCTCAGACATTCCAACATAAAACCAGGCTTCAGTGTATAGTTCTGGTTGGTGGAGGTCCCTTCTGCTTGATATATCGCCGTTGGAGTGTTGCACTGTTGATCTAGTGGACATGTCTCTGGTTTTCTCCATGAGCATCAGTAAGATGGAAGACTTTTGCGTTTGACGGTGATGTGGGATTTTATGTTACTGGTACATGAGTGGCCTATGTTCACTGTATGGTGATTGAATATGTGTTGGTATTTTAGGTCTACAGGGAAGGGAATATCTTGAAGGGCTAGGAATTTTGTTATTTACTTTGATCTTCATATTAAGTGCAAATGGTGGCGATAACCGCACAACGTCTTTATGTCTAACTTTTTCTTTCTAGATGTAGGGTGTTGATCGGGGGAGTAAGTGTTTCTTTCGGCTGCTGCTTAGAGCTGGGTTGTAGTAGGATACTGCTCTATCAAAGATAGCTTTGCTACAAGAGAGGTTAGCTACCCTGTGCAAAATATACGCAGTGCTTTGGGGGGGGGGGGAGTTTTATATGCTCGATAATGAAGAGATATTGTTCTAGTTAAACCATGAAATGAAATCGAGAGAGAGAGAAAGAGAGAGAGAAGGGGAACAGACAGCGTCTTTTAATTCAGACAGTCATTTTAATACGGCGATACATTGATTCGAAAACAAAGTTTTGTGGCACCCTAAGTAAGCTACTATAATATCCCGTCACCAGTGAGATTTCTAAATTTTTGCAGAGTTGTCAGATTTTGAATAGACTTCTTCAACCAATTATAACTTCGTAAACATTTCTTTGTTATAATTAATTTAGTGACGAACTATAAATTAGCAAGACTAAAGTATTGTCCTTCTCTAAGTAGCCAAATCACCAATAATATCTGATGATTCTGTACTTCATATTCAGACTGAGAAAGTATCTATGTAGTTCATCGAATCTCACATCACACCCTGTCGTCTTAAAGAAACACAAATGAAACATTAAATGATATAGTAGCAGATGATATTAATTGTACAACTAGAAGTGGTATGGAGAGAAAATATCGATTGAATACCTTTGAGCTCGAGATAAGCAACAGAACCATCGAAAACAATAGCAAGATTAACAAAAGCAACAACCAAATATACATCAGTTTTTATTGTGCTTCAGTTTGATATGACAGTAAACTTTCATGAAATGTTTAGGAAGATGGAAGTTAGCATTAAATAGTAGCTACATGTTTTTTGTAAAAGAAATACCACAGTATCAACCAGAAAATAAAACCCACAAAGATTTTGTTTTATACATTGCATTAAGTCGATTTGGCTAGTTGCTTTTACATGAAATATTTTGTTAAAGCTCCCCTTACAAACCAAACAGTTGTTGCTTCGTAAAATATTTTGGTAAAGGTTCTGCGTTGAAATAGGTTTATAACGATATTAAACAAATTTAATTATAGTTTTCAACTAGAACAAATAAAACTACATTTGCTAGAGGGTGGGGGGGAGTTATGCTAACAATGTCAAACATGTAATTAATGATGCAGTCACGGCACCAAAGGTAAATATTTATTCACCAGTTTATTATTGATGGCAATGACGGAGAGAAATATGTTTTCGTTTAATACAAATAAGTTTATGTGCATAAATTATAATTCGAAAAGAAATGAATGCAATTTCTATTATGTTGACGCAAATAACAAGAAAGTTTTAAACAGAGAATAGTATTGTTTATCAAACAATTATTTGATTGAAAACATCCACTTATAGAAATTCCTTACATAATTGTTTGAAATATGTATTTCAGAATGTCGTAAATCATAGAGGTGAAATTAATGGCCCTATATGGATAATCGCTCTCTTCGTTATGAATTAAGAAATCATTAGTAATAATACATATCAAAGGAATTCTCCATATTCCCAAAATATCAAGTAACCGTAAGCATAATTGTTTCTACTTTTGGCACAAGGTCAGCAATTATCCCAGTGCATTACTGGTACTTTATTTTATCGACCCCGTAAGGCAAAGTTAACCTCGGCGGGATTTGAACTCAGAATGGCAAGGGCCGTAACTCTATGCGTCAAAGCATGGTGTCAGACCCCCTACCGATACTGCCAATCCACCGCAATAATGAAAGAGAACCTCTTGCGACTATTTTCAGTTTTCTCCTACATTGTTAGTCAGCATGTTACATTCTTCATAGGTAAGTTTGCTTAGTACTATACAGTAATAAGATGATTCGCTTGCTATCCATTGTAAATCATTTTTGTTAACATTAAATCATCGGTGGTTTGGCAGTATCGGTAGAGCGTCAGACACTATGCTTTGCAGCATAGAGTTATGGCCCTTTGTGTTCTGAGTTCAAATCCGGCGAGGTTCACTTTGCTTTTCATCGATAAAATAAAGTACCAGTGGTGCACTGGGGTAATCGCTGGACTTGTGCCAAAAGTAGAAAATATTAAATCATCAGATCGTATGTATACGAGATAGTCTCAATGTAGAAACTACAATTCCTGAAAATGGCAGCAATATCCTCTCTAAAATATTTATTACAAGTGTAAAAGTCGAGTGAGATAATAGTGCTGGACTAAATACTTAATGTCCGAGAAATTAAGTAAAGCTTGATATCTGAAATATCGTTAAATATGTGTGAGTCAGTTCGGGACGTAATGAACCCGATGAGTAAAAAACTAGGTTTTTTTCTCGCCTGCCTAAGGTTTTTCAGTTTTGGTTAATATCACCATATTGGTTGACATGTTTCATATCACTGACAACTTTAAAACAGAAAAGCACTGTACTATTCCAATAGTACCTTGTGCAAATGTTATATTTCAATCATATGAATTACAGTTAAGAATTGGAAATTAATAACAGGAATACTAAAGCATCACGTCTGGCTGAACGATCTATGAAAAATAAATCGCGAAATCTTTCATCAGATTTCGAGATTCAACGCAAATTCGCCTTATTCTTTTATATATTTCTAGTAGAAAACAAACCAATATAACAAGAATAATTTACACTCGTCATCAATAATATAGTTTTAGAATCCATGTAAAATAATGCATGAAATACTTTTCAAAGAATATCATCAGTGTTACTGGCCTGGTGAAGCTTCAATTATAGACCCGGAAACGATAAAGAGCATATGATTTGTAAACTACGACAGTGAAAATTCTAAGTGTGGTACGACCTCCCTAAAATCTGCTCAAAGGACCCGCACATTGATTGTTAGACGTTTCAAGAACATGGATTATTGATGTTTCGTTGTTCATACCAACTTCCTGTGTTGCTCAAACATATGTCTTTGATATGTTACAATTTCTGCTTCAAAGAAAGAAAATGAGTTATGGAGATGGAGAGATGGTCGATACATTTCTTTACATGTATTATGTGGTGGTAAATTGGCAGTGTCAAACGAGCGCTAGATAAGATCGTTTACAGTATTTGTTCTATCTACTTGTGCACTGAGTTCAAATAACACAAAATTCAACTTTGTGTTACATCCTTCGGGGTCGATAGAATAATTGAATCCGATCCATGGCCTTCTCACTCATATTTAGAGGAACTCCTACCTCGTTGAACTCCACCACTTTCTGTTTTGTTTTGGTCATTTCAGGTGTGTAGCCGTATTCCCCACGCTTGACATATTACGGTTTAGTCACCGACTACTTGATCATGAAAATGATTGTACTGGGTTACATGGTACTAGTAGCAGGCAGAAGCCTTACCTGACGATAGAATAAGGTCATTTCTAAATATTGGGGTCAATATAATCGGCATTTCCCTTTCCTCAAGTTGCTGGCATTGTGTCTATCTTAGAAATAATTTGAAATGAATATGAGGATATGTTCTCCTCACCATTTACTTCTCTCGGAGATGCTCTGCTAGAGAACGTTTGGCAGGTCACCTTATATAATGGTGAGTTGCGATATACCGAGCTCCTGTCAGATGAATACGTAACACCGTACACTAGGGAATATGGAGCAATAGGGGATGTAGTTAGCTCCTAAGAAAACACACAGCCCAAGGATGTACTACGAAGGGCGTGGAAAAGCCGCCTCAAAAAACCTAGTTTGGCGGTTCTGAGAAAAAGTATCAAATTGGTTACTAACGCTATCGATCGCACTAACGGGCAGACCACTTAGTATCTATTCATTAATTGATTACTTAATGTTTGTGAATTACACCTGAAAGCACCGTCATATGTCTTGTGTCATGATCTGATGGCGTAAGCCGTCTGACCATAGAAATAGGTATTGTGAGTTTTGTAACATTAAAGGATTATTTGGAATCCGATCTTCGTTTTTCATTGAAATATGTAACTCCGTTCATGCACAAACCAAGAGATATCAGATCTACGATAAATGATATGCACAGTTTTGAGTGCTTTTGAAGCTGCCTCACGGCCTGCTGATCTGAATGACTAGAACTGTCCATTAGTTATACCATCTAACATAAATGGTATATATATATATATATATATATATATATATATATATATATATATAATAATAATTGTTTCTACGTTAGGCACAAGGCCAGCAATTACTCAGTACATTACTGGTACTTTTTTTATCGACCCCGTAAGGATGAAAGGCAAAGTTAACCTCGGCGGGATTTGAACTCAGATAGTAAAGGGACGTAACTCTATGCTTCAAAGCATGGTGTCCGACTCTCTACCGATACTGCCATTCCACCGCCCTTATAATAATAATAATAATAATAATAATAATAATAATAATAATAATAATAATAATAACTGCTAAATCAATACCACCCAAGGAGGAAGTGCAAGAATTCTGGGAAAAGATCTGGGCCGAAGAAAAAGTTCATAACATACATGCCCCATGGATAGACAGACAAATGAAAGATACAGCTCACCTTGAGGAACAAATATGGGAAAATATAACAGTTGAACAGCTGCGCTTGGCTCTAAGAAAAACCAGCAAATGGAAATCCCCAGGAAAAGACAAAATAAATTTTTTTTGGATAAATGCCTTCACAGAGTCTCATGAGCTGTTAGCCCAACTTTACGATGAAATAGTTAAGGAGCCAGAAAAGATACCAGCATGGCTAGTTAACGGCACTACATTCCTGCTTCCGAAGAATGATGAGACAAACAATCCCAAAAATTACAGACCGATAACTTACTTGACCACAATGTATAAAATGTTAACATCAGTCCTAACGGAATACACATATGACCACCTGATAACAAATGACCTATTTCCCATTGAGCAGAAAGGGTGTAAACGAGGCTCATATGGCTGTAAGGATTAGCTTTTGGTTAACAAAATGATACTGGAAGATTGTCATAATAGACACAAAAATCTATCGATTGCTTGGATAGATTATAAAAAAGCATTCGATAGTTTGCCACACAGTTGGATTGAAAAATGCTTAGAGATTTTGAAAATATCCCCCGTTGTCAGGAGGTTTTTGTCATTCAGTATGAAGACATGGAAAACGACACTCCTTTTGAATAGTGAAACAAAATCACTGGAAGCTGGAGAAGTTAATATTAATTGTGGAATTTTTCAGGGTGACTCTTTCTCACCGTTTTTATTCTGCATCGCACTTATACCATTAAGTAAAATGCTCAATGAAACAAAACATGGATATAAAGTCTATGACAAAACCATTAATCACTTGTTCTACATGGAAGACCTGAAACTATTTGCAAAAAAATGATGAACAATTGCAAGGGCTATTATCCACTGTGGAGCAGTTCAGTGATGACATTAAAATGGAGTTTGGATTAGATAAATGCGCCAAAGCAACGTTCACCAGAGGAAACCTGCTGAAGAGTTCAGACATTAATCTTGATCGGGGGAACGTGATAAGAGAACTTGATCAAGAAAAAACTTACAAATATCTAGGTGTTTGTGAAGGAGACGGAATCAAGCACTCGACAATGAGGGAAAGGATAAGGAAGGAATGTTCCCGCAGACTAAGAGCAATCTTAAGAACGGAATTGAATGCAAGGAATAGGATCGATGCCATAAATACGCTTGCCATACCATTAGTAACCTACAGTTACAATGCCATCAACTGGTCAAGCACAGAGATCCGTAGGCTCGATACAAAAATTCGAAAATTCTTAACCATGCACAGAATGCATCACCCTAAAGCAGATATAGATAGAATATATCTCCCAAGGAAAGAAGGGGGACGTGGGTTAATCCAGTTAGACATTGCGTTGAAAACTGCAACAATTGGATTATCTACATATCTAAGGGAATCACATGATTGGATTATCAAACTCGTTTTGAAACACGAAAGCATCAAAAGATCATATTCCATTACAAAAGATGCACAAAGATACAGTAATGGACTACAAATTTCAGAAGTCCCATTTACTGCTGAAATGGAAAACACAGAAAAAGCAAAGCAGGTAAAAGTAACTGTAAAGAAAGAACTGCTGCAGAAACTGGCTAAGAAATGGCAAGAAAAGCCTCTGTATGGAAAATACCCAGAGCGAGCTAACAATCCTGATGTTGACAAAACTTTAACCCATCAGTGGTTGGCATCCTCCCGACTGAAATCGGAGACTGAAGGACTGATTATATCAGCACAAGATCAGTGTCTGCCAACAAAAATTTACCAAGCCAACATAATAAAAAATGGATGCAGCCCATTATGCCGTGTATGCAAAAAACAACCAGAATCCATTGACCATATAATTTCAATGTGCAGTCCTATATCTCCAACCGAATACCTAAACAGGCATGACAGAGCTGCACAATACATATATTGGATAATGTGTAAGCATTTTGACCTGCCCCATCAAAAGAATTGGTTTGAGCATCAACCGCCTCCCATACTTGAAAAAGATCACATCTCAATCTTGTGGAACTTTAGCATCCAAACAGACCAAAAAATAGATGCAAATAGACCTGATATAATATTGAAGCCCTTTAAAAAGAGGGTATGCCTGGTAATTGATATGTCTGTTCCAATAGACAAGAATGTATCTATAAAAAACATTTGAAAAATTGAGCAAGTATAAGGACCTGGAGATAGAAATTGAAAAATGTGGAAATTGAGAACTAAAACAATACAAGTGGTTGTAGGCGCTCTGGGAATGATACCTAAGGGGTCTAATGATTACTTATCGCAAATCCCAGGAAACTCGCGTATAGGAGAAATACAAAAGATAGTACTAATGGGAACTGCCCATATACTAAGGAAGATTATGTCAATATAATTACATCACAAGTCTAAACACTAAAGATGCATGTGTGAGTATGTATGTTCTTTCTTGAACATGGCGGACCTTGTTATCTCTTGAGGTCACTGGTTGTGACTTGGTGATAACTCGTATGAACATAAAGCAAGATAAATTCAACTGTAATAATAATAATAATAATAATAATAATAATAATTTGGAACTGCCATGAACTCAAAGTGGTCCCAATTGTCATAGGCGCACTAGGTACTATCTCAAAAAGCTTCCAGGGATGGTGAAAGAAAATTGGCCCCTTCACGCTTTTGGGAACGCTTCAAAAGGCATGCTTGCTGGGAACAGCAAGAACCCTCCGATACGTCCTGAATACCAGAGGCTGCAGGTAGTGGCTTGAGATTCATTTCAACAAACTTTCCAGTTAACTAACATCAATGACTGAGACTCAAAGAATAATAATAATAATAATAATATGTGGAGAAGGAGCACACGAGGTAGGATATATATATATATATATATATATATATATATGTATACATATATATATATATATATATATATATATATATATATATATATATATATATATATATATATATATATATATATATATATGAAAACAGGGAGAAAAAGACGATATATATATATATATATGTGCGTGTGTGTGTGTGTGTGTATAGATGTGTCAGTGTGTGTGTTAGAAATGCATCTCTCAATTTCCATGACTTATAGATACTATCATAGGGACCAGCCGATGAATATTCCATACACACTTACACTCCTTGCACTCCCCAGTGTACGACAACACTGACTCATTAAATTACAGATTCAACCTATTCGACGGTTTTCAAAACTGTTTCAACCTCCCTAATTTTACTCATAACTTCTGGGTCGACTCAAGTTATGATAAATGACAGCTTGTTAGTATGCCATTCATTGGGTCTGAACCATGAGACACATGATTGTAAAAGGAGTTTCCTAATTATTTGGGGATGATGCTTCATAATAGGAAGAATTGAATGGCAAAAGTGGAGAATAAATGAAACATGTTCTATTTGGTTCCATATAGTTGCCATAGGGTATTCTTCAAATATGACTTATGATTTTCATGTTAAAACATTTAATTAACCCATAATAGTTGAAAAATATATTTATTTGCTTTCAATTTTACAGAAGTACTTTTATTAAATATAATGTTAGTTGTATTGCCGGATTATGTATTAGCATGCAATCTCTTTAAATACGACCATTGGCTTTTGTTTTCTTAGGATAGGACTTGTAATAATGACATTACAGAATAAAATTACAATTCATTATTTTCACGAATGGAAATCAAACCAATATTACTTGAATACGCAGAAACTTCTCAATATCGGACATAAATGTGTCCGGAAATTGAAGAAATAAACTCAAATGTAATCCACTGCTGTCCTCTCTTTATGATAATAGCCTCAAATTCTGTTTTCGACAAATTCAACGTCATCATGAAACGATTCATTGCTGATTTTTGTCAAATCTCAGGTAATTATTTATGCACTAAATGTACATTATATTTGGTTATCTTTTATTTTAATTTGTAATGTTAAAACTCTTTAAATCTTTATTGCTATTTCCTTAGGGATTTTATTTCATTTTCAAAATATCATGTTTTAATTGCCTCGATTCTGAAGGATGGCATAAAATTTCCTCTAAAAATTCTTCTACGATTCTTTTATCGTTGGTATATTTTCCAAACATTTTCCAGTTCTTTTTTTCTATTATTTAATTTATTTTACTAATTATTTATATTCGATTTCTGTCCTTTATCTCTATGTTTCGAATTCTAATGACGAAGTGTTGTGTATTAGCCGGAGGCACTTCACTTGCAGTGAAGTTGCAAAAGCTATTAGATTTGAGGTCTTGTTATATTTTACTGGAGTTAATCGTAGATCTCTATTGTTTGCTTGCTCTGATATTCGTATTCTGAACACTCAGGGCTAATCAAC
Organism: Eledone cirrhosa; assembly: GCA_964016885.1. Taxonomy (NCBI): domain Eukaryota; kingdom Metazoa; phylum Mollusca; class Cephalopoda; order Octopoda; family Eledonidae; genus Eledone; species Eledone cirrhosa. The sequence goes on from OZ024742.1 coordinate 125,266,234, forward strand.
AATCTCTCGAATTCTTGTCTCTTTCTTTTCACGTTCATTTCAAGTAAAACTAAATGTATTGGTTAGTTTCCTTTTTCTTTAGAGTTTGGAGGTCTTTTAAGATTTATCTCAATAATAAGACTCAGCATTTTGTTTCGAGGGAAGATTTGTTTCATTCCGTTCAGATTGACTGATAATTTCTTTCTTTTCTCAGAACTTTTCCTGGACACTTTTGATCTTTAAACGATTATTTGATTATTTGCATTATATTTGTTTTATCATATTTTGCCCCAGGTCAAAATGAATTCCAATGTTTTGCTTGGTAGAGGGAAATGATCCACAGCAGGTTTGTGTAACAGTAAAAGATTTTCTTTTTCCTGCACTATTGTATTTTAGTATTTCTATTATCATCAGCATCGTCATTGTCATGATCGACATCAATATCAACATGGATATAATTTACAATAACAACTTTCATCAAGTTACTGTTATCATTATAGTAAAGTCATTAAATATGTTAGAAGGATGAACTCTGTCAAGGATATATATATATATATATGCACGTGTGTGTGTGTGTGTGTACGTGTGTGTATACAAACATGGTGTGTGAAACTTGAATATTCAATTTATAGAGCGCTGAGGAAATAAATCTGTAGACGTACAATAGTCAAGTGCAGAAAATGATTGCAAATAAAGTCAGTTGTTATAGAATAACTTATAAAAATCAGGTAAAAACCTTTGGGACAGTGGCCACCACGAAGAATCCAATTCCGTTTTTATCAGATACTACTCGAGCTAGTTGACCTCTGACAACAATTTACCGTCTAAATTAAGGAGATGAATCAAACAGCTTTTGCAAATGTAAGCAAATGTGGTATGTGAAGCTCGAAAATTCGAATGTGTTTATGTTTGTGTGTATCTGTGTCTTTCTGGCTGTATGTGCATTTACCTGTGTACATAGGTATATATTGAAACCTGTATTTGTCTGAATGTGTATGTATATTTGTTTAAACATAATTGCACGTGTGTATATTTTCACGCAGTGAATCTGTAGTGTATGATCGTTCGAGTTCAAATTGTTGTATAGTACACTTTTGATATAAACTCAAACATGTGTACTATACGTTGTTATTACTGAATATTGCTCTACCTTCAACCATAAACTGCTCTTTGTTATTTCACATGGAAGACCTTTCAATAAATATTGTTGTTTTTGCCAGCCAGGTATCCCTTTTGGCAACCTTTCTGAATTAACAACATTTTTATAGCGTACAAGTGGTTCTTGCTGGTGGCAAACGAGATAAAGATCCCTTAATTATTTTAGTGGGGCTGGTAAGTTACTTTTTTCCAATGGTTTCTTGTTTTCCTATTTGAGATTGTGATTCAGGTAAACATTATCACCTCACCCAAAGAAAATTAATAATAATGTTGTCGTCCAAGATGTCGCGTCGAGGGAACTGACCTGCACTGCTTCTGCTACTGCTGCTGCTGCTAGTAGTAGTAGTAGTAGTAGTAGTAGTAGTAGTAGAGTGACATTTGTAGACAGTAGACAATGAGGCTGTGTTTTCCATACTTTTTCAGTAACTCTTATAAATCATTGTTTCGACAGTCCATTCAATGTGTTAAGTACAACTATATAAATAAATGAAGAAAACAAAAGTTTACTTATACAAATTGAAATGCCGCAATGCATTCGGAATTTTTTCCGTATTAAGAATCGTAAGTGTTAAAAAAAGAAACCAGCTACTCAACGTTTGTTTTTAATATGAATACAAATTTATTGTAGACAGAATAACAATTGAGATGAGCAAAGGATATATTAGTCAGTTTAAAGCTACTTAAACGAAAAAAATAACTAATATTCAAACTTATAAAATACAGGTGATACAATTGAATATTGAGAAATAGAGCAACATAACAGTACACATACACACCCATATATATATATATATATATATATATATATATATATATATATATATATATATATATATATATGCATGTGAGTATGTCTCGGTGCATATTATGAATATGGGTGTGTGTTTTGATGTGAAATCTTGTTTTTAAACCAATATTGTTATATTTAGGATGGTCATGTTGCCATTATTTACAATAAAAAAATATGCGCCTTGGCATTTTCACTTTTTCACACCATTTTCATAACTAGTTATTAACTAGTTAGTCAAAGTTCTTTCCTCACACAGATTGTTTGGCAGTATAGGAAACATGACCATCGCCAAATATAAAAGAAATATACTATGATTCATTTTGTTTTATTCATTCTTTCTGCTGTCCTACTTTCCTGTGAGTTGTTTACCAACTCGTCAAATTTCACCCACAATAATCTGCTAAAAAATTCCACAAAATCAAATCGAGAAGCAAATATGTTTGATAGTCACTTACGGATACTGAGACACATCCTTTGATATAGGGTTTGTCGTAATATAATGTGCACAATTATCCCAGCGAAATATTTTACATTTGGGATAACCAGGATGGAGATTTAATCGCTGTCATTCGACATTCGGATGATTATAGAAATAAAGGATAGTTATTGCAGTGCATAAATGTTATAAATGATGTCAGTATTCTTATTATTTATATTTCACTTTAAATTGGCCCCATTACTATATGGACGAATGTATACTAAGTTGGCTAATGCCTGTCCACGGAGTTCGTATATAAAGCAGAAATGGAGGGAAAATTCTACACTAGACTGATTGAAAATGCATTTAAATCCCACTTTACCCAACACCTGTATACTTTAAATAACAGACGAGAGCAGTATTCAACACCTCTGCCCAAAATATATTTCGCAGTTGAAAGACATCGGGATGACAAACTCTACCATCAAATGGAATATTTGGACAAAGGGGAGAGTCTACAGCAGACGAGGCATGAGATGCCACTTATGTAACGCCGAAAAACAAAATTTCGTAACCACATCAACTAACATATTGAACTCTCGGGAGGATACACTGCTCCACTGTTTACACACAACACAAATCTGCTTGTGTCACTTCAAAAATATCTACTAACTTGACAGTACACAGGGTCGCACACTACCCTATGGATTACTCACTAGATGACGGTGTGTACAGGGTTGTGTAAATGTCGGAAGATACCCGAACCCATCCTCAGTACTCTAGACTCTATATCTCGGTAAGCCATGCAAGCCCCTAAACCTCACTAACTGTGGGTAATCCAGCATCAAAAACAATCTGTTTCCTCTATTCCACCACTCTTATGCGTCCGTTCCTTTCAATAAATTTATTCTTGATCTCAATATATATCAAATATAGTTATATATATATTTCAGAGTGTGGTGAGTAATTTTGCAACTTTTATAATTGTTTATGAATTTCTCTTTAATAATTGTTTAAAACGTCTTAACTAATTTTTAAAAAGAATTTCCTTCTATGTATTTTATTAGTATAAGTGTGTTTGTATGTGTACATATATTTTTATTTGATATATGTAAGCAGCTGCGTATTTGGATTTATGTGTATGCGTGTGTAGATATGTTTGTGTGTGTATGTATATATATATATATGTGTAATTGTAAACATATGTATATACGATCTACCACTTTATTCTTTCATCCTACCAACCTTTTCACTAACCCCCTTCAGATTCATCACCTGACTCCCATTGACCACTTAACATTCTATGGTTATGCACACTACCATCCGTTATCACTTCTTTCTTTCACACAGCTCTATCCTCACCCATTGCTAAACACCACACTGTCCATCCTATCTTATTTACCCTTTTCTCAATTAAATCCTATTTCCCATCCACGAGGCTTCCTTTAATTGTACTGTCTTATATTTAAACGATAGTTCTTGCCTGATGACTTCGTGTAACAACAGGCGAAACTCCAGAGTAACATGACTCACTATTTAGCCTTAATAAAATGTGTGTGTGTGTGTGTGTGTGTGTGTGTGTTTGTTTGTGTATATGTTTGTGTTATATATGTATAATTATGTGTGTGTCTTATGTATTTATTTATGTGTTATATATGTATATATGAATGTGTCTGTCATGTATGTGCTTGTGTGTGTGTGTGTGGGGGGTGAGTATTGTAGTAACGAATGCATGGATAAGTCCTCCTTGCAGTTTCGAATGATCGCATCAAATGTTCTTATTATACTCGCGTGAGAAAGTTCGTACAGCTGTATTAACTCTTATATATGCTTAGTATCTTCCACTTCTTCGTGGTCTCTTTTACCCATACATAGTCTCCTTATTTCACTTCAACTGTCATCATTTTATAGTAAATTTCATATTTCTTGTATTATCATAGACGGTCCCGTCACGAATAGATGCAAAAGGCAAATGACATTTTTTCAGGGATATTTCTAACAGTTTGAAAGGACGATTTGAGTGCAGTTTAGAAAATTAGAGAAATTCTAAAAACCTATACAATGTCTAATTCCTAAAAAATGTAGGTTCTTAAATATTTAATGTTCCTATTTCATGCTAATTGGACTTGAATATTATGTATCCTAAATAAGAGTGAGTGAGAGAAAGACAAAGACAGTGGACAAAAGAGGGAGAAACAAAGAGAAATGCATTTGTTAGATGTTATGAGATATTAGTCCCTCAGAAAATATAAGACGCCTTCCATTCATAAACATACGGCTTTTAGTTATTTGCTCCATTTAATTCAATAAGGATGAACAGTTTTTTACTCGTTGAATATTTTAAAGCTGAACATAAAACGTGCATGCTGACATTTGTATCTCACTAAAATTTGCTGAAGAACAATGTTACTGTGCATCAGTTATTCGAATCTGAATAATTTTAAAATTGGTGTTTTCTCAGAAGATTCGGCTTAAATCCAATAACAGAATTGTAAATTATAGTGAGACAGCTATTATGGTGAGACAGCTATTATCTCTGACATGCAATGTTCATTTTCATATTCTATCTGAAACACATTTTTGATGACCACGAATCAGCAATTACAACGGACATCTGAGGATATGGATATTAATCCAATTGATATTTAATATATACGTAAATAAGACCGTTATTGCACCAATCTATCCACAAATCACTGAGGAAACACCCTAAGCCCAACACTCATGATTCCTGCAAAACCAACTCCAGATTCTCCTTCAAAATAAGACAAACTGAATTCGAAACGTTATGTTAGATAATCACCTATAAAGGGCCGAATCATCTACATAATTTATTATATCTGAATGTAGGATTTTTAATCAGGATTGTAGAGAACAAAACTGCCGTTAGGATAACATAATTCTCATAGATCCCCAACTCTCTCTATACATACACACACACACACACACATATATATATATATATATATATATATATATATATATATATATATATATATAACGAAGGAAATGTGGTAAGGAACCAGGTGGACCATAACGCACCAAAGTACTCAATACTTGAGGTAGTAGAGTGGGTAATAGTCCAGAATTAGCCGTCGAAACGGCTTGAGCTCAGCTGTCGGGGTCTTACTGGTTCATATATATATATATATATATATATATATATATATATATATATATATATATATATAAATTAATAAAATAATGAATAAACTAAGAAACAGTTCCTTATATTAAAAAAAATTCATCATTTTACGATCGTTTCTAGGATATATATGTGTTAGAGTTGGTATGCGTATTCTATAGATCTACGTACAATATTTATCTATATATATATATATATATATATTATGAATATATATATATATATATATATATATATATATATGAACACCCTCCCATCCCCTCTGGCTTTCGGCTGACTACCACAGTAGCGATGGGTAGCAGTAAACTTTGGCAAGGCATAGGTGGGCCACTGACAGCGAATTTCGTTGAAATCTGCGGTGCTAATGGTCAACTTCCTTCGGACATGCGCTTGCGCAGACCGGTGGGGGTGAATTGGTACTCACAAGGGAACGGATGAAAAACCCAAAAGCACGAACTTCATCCGTTCCCATGTCGATTCAATTTGGATTGCCTCGGAAACAACCTTATTATGTAACAAGCTGTCTGATGATGTCACGACACTCGCACACAGAACAGTGTAGCCAGTGTCGTCATTGAAATATATATCACAGCATTATTATTAAAGGACTTGAACATCTGAAACTACTTCGCTTTTACTTATTCGATATTCTATATATATATATGTATATATTGTGAATATATATATATATATAATATATATACATATATATATATATATAAATGAAGTATTTCCGTCGGAAAGGTACAGGAAAAAAGAGTGCTCTATGTAGGTTACAGAGCTTATTAGTTATGTAATAAACAACATAAGATAATTATTTCATTTACCAGTTGTTTCTTGAAGGCAGATGTTATTTCTGTCTTCAGTCGTCAGAATGAATAAATAATATGGTGTGTTTTTTTATTAAATATGGATTTGAGAACAAAATTTAGGAAATATGAAAGTGAGGCTGAAAAAACGGGCAGAAAGGAATTAGGGGAAAAAAATATATAAATAAATATCCAGAACATAAACATACACACACTCATCCATGCGCATATACCTCATAGTACGTAGATATATACTTTCTCACATAAGCGTATTTGCGTCTACATAGAAAATTCCACGACCCTCTAGACAAACATTTTCCCAAACATCATAGATATAATAAGATATTCAATAGAAATGTAGTTAAAATCAGCTACTCTTGCTGCCCATTAAGGAAAACTAAAATGACCAACTCTAATGGTACTAGAGTTAATCCAGGATGCAGTTGCAGGAAGCCGGAAGAATGCCCATTACAGGGTAAATGTAATACCAATTCTATTGTGTATGAGGCCAAATTGACACCAATGATTAATAACCATCCAGCTAGGAGTGAACGATATGTTGGCATGACTCAGGACAGATTTAAAACCAGGTACTATGCACACGTCGCTTTTTTCAAACACCCTGAAAAAAGAATAGCAACGGCGCTGGCAAATAAAGTGTGGGAGTTAAAGACAAAGACATTCCGTACACTACTGATTGGTCTATTTTAGACCATTCAAGAGAATACCAAAGGGGCTCAAAGAAATGTTCTTTGTGTACAACGGAAAAATTCAGAATTCTCCAAAACTTGAAAACCCCTCCCACTTGTCTCAACTGTAAGACCGAGATCTTTAGATGTTGTCCGCACCTTAAATCCCATCTACTTTTTAACTGGATCAACACACCAACGATTACTCAACCACCTTGAGCTTCTTCTTTACTTATCACGCCTTCCACTCACTACCATTATCATCACCTTATGAACACTTACTTTCTACCAATATATACTTTTTCTCCCTCATCTTTTTCTATATATTTTTTATTTTTTTCATTTGACTTATAAATCCCCCCCCCCTATTTTCTACCATACCTTTAACACATACACACCCACCACCTTCATCCTTTACCTAGATCCTTTTTTAACTATATACCCTTATCCAGATCTCATCATAAAGACTCACTATCTACTACAACTGTTACACCCCTTTTCTCCCTTACCTGTTCATATATAATGTTTATATTATTTGATCTCAGTTTTACTCCCCCATTGTTCTTACTTACCCACTAAGTTTGTTAAGTGTACTCACATAAGGTTGTATGTGGGCGCATTTGCAGACAAGCTTATGTGTACATACATTTATACGTGTGTTTATATGTTATGTGTGTGTGTGTGTGTATCTGTGTTCCTTATACGTGTATATCTTTATATATGTGTATGTATATATATATGTGTATATATATATGTGTGTGTGTATGCGTATATATAAGCATAGAGATATTTAATATGTCGGTTATTCAACAAATATATAATTGTATATCTGATTTGAAGCACTCGACAAGCCTTCTGGAGTATATTATCATTTTTTCATTTTTTATTTTTTG
>OZ024742.1:125276614-125351614 GCA_964016885.1 Eledone cirrhosa
AATCCGCAATCAGTATGTTGATTTTGGTATGGTCCGAAATGGCCGAGTTTCGGTGGATCAGATGTTTGGAAGTCATGGGTTTGGCATAATGGGAATGGAGGATTTGTTTTTGGTTGTTAATGGTATCTAACCAGAGCTCTGTGTCTAGTACAGGTAATCGATGGTTGGGGTGTCTACTTGGGTAGTCTATAGTAACTCTAATGCTCTGGTGGATGGAGTTTGCTATTTGCTGGATGCTTTCCATTGTGTTTTTCTCTAGTTCCTGACTGTTCCTTAGTGGGGGTATCTTAACTACGATGTTTATATCATCTTCGTAGCGGGAGTACATTATCAGGGTTAAGCTGTCTTCTAATTGTTCTTTTAGTTTTAGTTTAAGTCTACTGTCCCACCATACCATGAATAAGTTAGCTATGTCTCCTGCAATGCTAACACCAATGGCTGCTCCTTCCTCTTGGGCATATGTTTTTCCATTAAATTTGAACATATGTTCCTTAAGGGTTAATTTTATGCTGGCCCCTACCGCATGTGCAATCATTTTCTTCAGTTCATCGTGGTTTTCGTGTGTCCGTATGGCTCTGGTCCACCCGTTCCATCTATCTGTGTGGGTTTTCTTGGCCATTGAGGTAATGGTAGGTGGTCTGCCTCTTGCTGGTCTTGTAGGGCACAGGTTGCTAAGGTCATATGTGTCTAGGTAACTATTACTATGGGTAAGCTTAAGTATAAGTCCCAGCTCACTGGTATCAATCCCACGGAACTCAACCTTGCTCTCGCTGATCATTTCTACGCATTTCTCCACAGCAAAATCCACGTCAATAGATGGATACAGGGACACAACATCCATACTGCCTATTATGCAGTTTGTTAGGTCCCCAGATCGGTTACTCACGCCGATTCTGCTGAGGAGGTCCTCCGTGCTGTCACATACATCTGGGGACATCTCAATGATGGGGCGTATGATCAGGGAGAAGAAGTAGGACAGTCTGTAGTTGCTAGCAATGTTAGCTCCACAGACTGGCCGTGTTGGTGGTCCCGCGACAGGGTCACAGCCCGTTTTATGGTCTTTTCGAAGCCCATACAACGCCGGCACGTCATTGTTCCAGGCCTGGAAGTTGTTGGCAGTCCTTTTGTTGGGATTGATACCAGTGAGCTGGGACTTCTACTTAAGCTTACCATGATTAGGATTTTAGTTACATGTTTCGACATTCCCTATATATATGTGTATGCATATTTATTTTTATATATATACATACATGTGTGTGTGTGTTTATGTTTTTATACTTATATATACATGTATATGTGTGTATATATATATATGTATTACGTATATGCGTGGGGTTGAGTGTGTGTATGTTTATGTTCTGGATATTTATTTATATATATTTTTCCCCTATTTTCTTTTTGCCCGATCTTTCAGCCTCACTTTCATATCACCTAAATTTTGTTTTCAAATCCATAATTAATAAAAACACCATGTCATTTATTCATTCTCACGACATAACATCTGCCTTCAAGAAATCATGAAATAATTATCTTATGTTGTTTATTACATAACTAAATATAAGATAATTATTTCATTTATATATATATATATAAATAGTGAAGAAACATAAGTCAATTGCATGAACTCATAATCCTTTATTTAGTTCTATATATATTTCGATGATAGTCATTGAATGGCTATGACCTCATCAGGCAGTTAGTCAGTTCTTAGATATGCCAGCTCTGTGTTTATAGTGTTGATGGTATCAGAGCCTTGGGACATATGCTCTGATACCATCAACACTATAAACACAGAGCTGGCATATCTAAGAACTGACTAACTGCCTGATGAGGTCATAGCCATTCAATGACTATCATCGAAATATATATAGCAATAAATAAAGCATTATGAGTTCATGCAATTGACTTATGTTTCGTCCCTATTATAACTCCGGAACTTATATCTTCGTTGAGTGCTCCCTTTCCGCATACTGAAGTACTGGATTTTACCAACACTTACTTTCTTGCTTATATATATATATGTGTGTGTGTGTGTGTGTGTGTGTGTGTGTGTGTGTGTGTGTGTGTGTGTGTGTGTGTGTGTGTGTGTAACAAATAGTAAAAAGGAAAAAATAAAGTAGAAAATGCTGCAGGGATATTTTTCAGTATAACATCAAAGCATTTATTTATAAAGTAGATATTTATGCATTTAATCGTGGTACTGGTTTCACCATTATATGCTTTTTACATTGCGAAAGGGCAAGATGGAGTTAAATTGCATATATATATGAATAATAATAAAATGGAGAAAATAATTATTAGTTTTTACATACATACTAAGACATGAACTTTGCTCTGTAAATATGTATGTAAAAACTATTAGCTTTTCTTCTCTATTTTATTATTATTTGTATAAATATTCAAATTAACTGCACTTTTCACTTCCACCGATCAAAAAGCATATAATGCTGAAACCGGTACCTCGATTAAATACGGAAATATCCACTTTATAAATAAAAGTTTTGATATCATACTGAAATAATCGGTCCAGCATCTTCTATTGTATTTTCTCCTTTTTACTATTGTTTATATATATCAATCGTGTGTCACTTTTCTACACTCTCTCTCTCTCTCTCTCTCTCTCTCTTTATATATATATATATATATATATATATATATATATATATATATATATATATATATATATATATATACATATATGTGTGAGTATGTGTGTGAATGTAAATGTAATGAGTGACTCTGGTGCGAGGACAGAGAGGACCATCAATCAGAGTAGTAGATCGGGGAAAATTTGGTATATTGTTTTGGTATATTGATTCCTTGATGGAATTGCGAATGACTATTTCAAATCTTGGAGTTATTTTCATTGGACCTTGAAATATTAGGTAGCACTTATGTTCCGTGTATAAACATAAAAAAATAACATAACATATACATATATATACATAAGCCCTCCTTCGGTCTGTGATGGTCATGGGTTGTATCCCAGTTGCTGCCTGCTCGGATCTGGCAGCCTCTACAGTGACTAAACAGACTTTTGCATGAATAAGATTGTGTGAGTATTTTTAATAAAGTATTATTATAAAAAAGGCCCTCAAAAACAGTGGCTTCACCGAACAAATCAAATATTTACCTACTCCTCGTTCTAACACTAAACACCTAAACAGGAAAAGAAAAATTATATGGTTTACACCTCCTTTCTCTCTAACAGTTAAAACTAACGTAGTAAAAATATTCCTCGAACTCCTAGACAAATATTTTCCCAAACATCATAGATATAATAAGATATTTAATAGAAATTTAGTTAAAATCAGCTATTCCTGCTGCCCATCAATGAAAACCAAAATCACCAACTCAAATGTAACTAGAGGAAACCCAGGATGCAGCTGCAACAAACCTGAAGAATGCCCATTTAAGGGCAAATGTAATACAAAATCTATTGTATATGAAGTGAGTTGAAACCTATCATAAATAACCAGCTAGCCGGAAGTGAGCCATATGTTGGCATGGCACAGAACAAATTTAAAGCCAAGTATTATGCACACGTCGCTTCTTTCAAACACCCTGAAAAAAGAACGTCAACGGCGCTGGAAAATAAAGTGTGGGAGTTTAAAGACAGAAACATTTCATACTCTATTGATTGGTCAATTTTAGACCTCTCAAACGAATACCAAAGGGGCACAAAGAAATGTTCTTTGTGTATAACGGACAAATTTAGAATTCTTCAAAATCTGATAACCCCTTCAAAATCTGAAAACCACCTTGAGCTTCCTCTTTACATTTAACCCTTCCACTCACTACCAATATCACCACTTTACGAACACCACATAAACACGTACTTTCTACCAATATATACATTTTTCTCCATCATGTTTATTAATTTATTTCATTTGCCATACTTTTAACACATACACACCCACCACCTTCATTCTGTCCTCTTATTATAACCCACCCACCGCCCTTTTAACCAGCTCACTTTCTAACCATATACATTTATCTATTTACAAACATTTACTTTCCACCTCACCTGTTCATTTTATGTTATATTATTTTGCCTTTCATCCTTACGGGGTCGATAAAATAAAGTACCAGTAATACACTGGATAATTGCTGGCCTTGTGCCAAAAGTAGAAACAATTATTTTAGTTATACTCCCCCATGTCCTTACACACCCACCATGTTTTAAGTATATATTCGTTTTTTTGTCATTTTTATAATTGAGTGTTTCCTCACTTAGTTCCATTATATTGTTTGTCTTAAGTATGTCTATAACTATACATATGTATGTATGCATGCGTATACGAGTGTGTACGCATGGATGTACATATATATATATATATATATATATATATATATATATACTTATGTGCATGTGTGTGCGTCTATGTGTGTGTGGTTGCATGTACGTGTGTGTGTGTACGTGTGTTATGTCCTCTCCTTTATATTGTATGTATGCTTATATGTGTGTGCGTTTTTCTGTATATTTACGAGTACTTTTACGTGTGCATACATATGTGTATATATGTGTATGCATCTGTCTGTCTCTCTCACTCTCTCTCTCTCTCTCTATATATATATATATATATATATATAATTATGTATATATGTGTGGGTATATGTGTGTGTATATATATGTGTCTATACATATATACATATGTATACATATATATATATATATATATATATATATATATATATATATATATATATATATACATATATATATATATATATATATGTATATATATGTGTGTGTGTGTGTATATGTGTATATACACATATATATATATATATATATATATATATATATATATATATATATAGTGAGTGTGTGTGTATACGTTTATGTGTGTGTGTATATATATATATATATACGTATGTTTGTATATATATATATTGTTATACTTGGTGAGGGTCATATTTGTGTAATATTGCCAGAATTAATAACAGAACACACTCACTGTTTGGTTGGTATACATACACAAGCACAATAACAACAAACACATATAACCACACACTAGTAAAGATAGAATACATTAACCAATACACAGTGACCCAATCACGAACACACATCAAACAAAACACTATACACACACGCAAACGCATGCGCAAAGAAGACAAAATAAAATAAACAAATAAATAAATATATAAACAGACTAAATAAAGATTGCGTAGAAAATAAAATGCAACGGGAGGAAACAATAGCACCACTGATGATGTTGCAGATGTGCAACGAAAGAACTTTGAGAAACTATATATATGTGTTTGTGTCTATATCGTATCTGTATTTTTGACCGTTAGTCAGCAATGGCAACATTGAGGACCGAATAAATTAGATTACCGATATAAAAAACACAGAAGCGAAAAGCGAAAACGAACGAAACAGTGAGTGTGTTCTGTTATTAATTCTAGCAATATTACACAAATATGACCCTCCCCAACAATATTTGTTTCGACACACGATTTCATATCAAAAACCTCGCAAAACTAATTCATCGCCGTTATATATATATATATATATATATATATATATATATATATATATATATATATATATGTATACATATATATATAAATATATATGTGTGTAACTATATATATTCATTAATTCCTCTCCCCCACCTTTCGTTGTCAACCCGTCCCTTTTTGCTTTCATTTTATTTCCGTTCTAGTACGTATATGAGTGAGTCTGTGTATGTGTATGTATTTGGATATTTTTCCCCCTCAATTTTTTGCCGTTATTTTATTTCAGCCTCATTTTCATTTATCCTATACTCTGTTTTCAAATCCATATTACTACTTCATAAATAAATATTTTTCAGATGAATGAAGACAGACATAAATATCAGTCTTCAAGAAACCACTGTAAATGAAATAATTATCTTATGTTGTTTATTACATAACTATATATATATATATACAAAGTTTGCAAAATTTTGTAGTGCACTTAATCTGGGGGGTGAGTGGTGGTATACAGTATTGATTACTCTAACAACTGGTTTTACTGATGCTGTCAATTCTTCAGTTCAATTATCATGGATTAGTTGTATTCCTTTTTTCCTATTTTCTACAGGTACTCTTTAAAATAAGGTTAATATTTAGGGGTTAGACGCGTGTGAGAAGTATTTATGGGTAGTGAATCAACAAATAGTAGTAGCTAACTTAGGTGATTTAGTAGAGTCGGAAATAGACAGTTGTTTTGAAAAAAATGTTCTTTTGAAAATTGTTCGGAAAACTATATAGCGTAAGGGATAATATAGGGAGAGATGTACAAGTGCAGGTGGCAACCTCCCACGATTGGAAAGGTATGTTTAATCGGCTAGTACACGACCAGTGGTTGCCATCAACAAATGTGATAATTATTTTAGACTTGATGTGACTTACTTCTCATAGAATAAGAGTTAATCAACACGTGACTAATGTTAGTGAGTACGTTGGCGAGAAATTGCAAATTGCAAAATTGAATGTTCCGAAAGCACTCAAGCAGAGTGCTTCTGAAGAGAACAATGACAAAGTTGCAAACAATATATAAATGGAATCAGTATAAAGAAATAAAAACATTCAACTTACAATTCAAATGCAGGTCCATCGCTTTGGAGATTATATAAATAGGTATACAAAGTATTTATTTATAAACACTGTACTTTCCCAATTGTCAAGTACTTGATTGATCAGGCACTTGCTAGTCTAAACTGATAAGTACCAATATCCTCTCTCTCTCTCTCTCTCTCTCTCTCTTTCTCTCTCTCTCTCTCTCTCTCTCTCTCTCTCTCTCTCTCTGTATAAATACATACTCGATAGAGAAAAATAGAGAGAGAGAGAGGGGGAGATCTGTTAAAATCTCAGTGAGGTACTTATATTCTATTCCACTTGATGAGGTGAATGTTATATCCTATTTTGTTTCCAGTTTCAAAGTACTAACGGTAGCATGCCTTGTATATATAAACCTAAACACAGCTCTGAAAAATAGAGAGGGGCATTTTTTGAAGGAGAGACGGACTGCATTAATATATTCAACCAACACATTATTGCTTCTAATACATTTATAAATTATGTATAGACCAATTGTCAAGTGAGTTACACAATATGTTAAAAGCTATTGTTTCTCGGAATCGTGCTAACAACTGACTCTCGAACAAATGAATATTTACGCGACGAGAACATTAGGGACACTCTGTATGTTATTACACAAAATAGCTAGGAATAACTATAATCCAAATTTCTTGAAGTCATGTATTAATGATTTATTCGAAGGAAAGAAACTCTTGGCTAATGTCGTTTCAGACGGACAGGATATTGTTGAATTTCGATTATAATATTAGGTTTACTTAATCAGGGTTTACATAGAAGTATCCACAAATAATATTGATGCGATATATACATATGAATATATATATATATATATATATATATATATATATATATATATATATATATATATATATATATATATATATATATATATATATATATATATATATATATGTAAATGTGTTTGCGTAAATATATATATATATATATATATATATGTAAATGTGTTTGCGTAAAAATATATATATATATATATATATATATATATATATATACAAACAAACACACACACACACATATAAATATACATATATATATATATATATATATATATATATACACACGTTTATCCCGGGTTCAATCGGAGATAACCACAGTAAGTAAAGTACTCAATACATAGCAGAGTATAAATGTTTGATACAGAATATTTAATAAAGGCTTCCTGTTGATTTCTCCCGAATGAAACCTGTCTCGTCCTGTACCAGTCATTTCTATATCATATATATATATATTCGGAAGAAATCAACAGGAAGCCTATATTAAATATTCTATATCAAATATATATGCTCTGCTATGTATTGAGTACTTTACTTACTGTGGTTATCTCCGATTGAACCCGGGATAAACGTGTATATATATATATATATATATATATATATATATATATACCCTACCTCAATGGTGGATTTTACCGCGACGATGCACTACTCCGTATAGACTATAACAAAGTTATTATAGAAAGAACTAGGAAACTATTGCATAAAATTTTCAAAATTTCAACTTAATTATCACCTTAGACAAAAACACTAAACATGTTAACTTCCTTGACGCTACCCTTTGCCTAGACTCAAAATATATACACCCTTTCATAAACCTAAGGAAAAATTAATTTATGTGGATACCAAGTCTAACCACCCTAAATCCATATTAAACTCAATCACTAAAGGAATATCTAATAGAATCTCTAATCTATCATATAACTAAACCATATTTAACAATAATTCCCAATACTATAATCAGGCATTAACTAAATCAGGCCATAAAAATGGGATTGAATTCCTACCTATAAAATGACATAGTTACAGCATTATTTCTCACAATATGGCCATGAGGAAAAATAATAAGAGTACTAGCCACTCTTACTCTAATACGAAGGTAATATCAAACATAACTCGCACCAAAGTAAACACCACAATAATATTATAAACAGAAATACCTCGATAGATATTACAAAAAACAAAAATAGAAGAAGAAATAATACATTCTTCAATCCTCCTTTCGATCTAAACGTCTCTACCAACTTACCTAAGGCTTTCTTCTCAATCCTAGAAAAGAACTTCCCATCTGGCCACAAATACCATAATCTTATAAATAAAAACACCATTAAAATCTCTTACTCTACCACACCTAACATAACATACCATATAGCTAGTAGTAATAAAAGGAAAATTAATAATTATTTCCAACTAATTAAAACACAGCAGGAGGTAAACTTACAGAACAACATAATAACTACAAACCCTAGTAGCAATAGTAATAATAGTAACAACACTAATTAAATCAATAACAATAGGAACGACAACCATCATTACCCTAATGCTATCCATAACAACCAGACTTCTACACAACATAATAACCGGCAAGATAACATCCAAAATAAATATAACTGTAGATCAAATAGAACTTGCCCATTAAGTAATAATTGCTTAATCAAAGACATCATTTGCTCCTGCACGGTCAACACAAACAACTCTTCTAAAACACATATTGGCTCTACTTCGAACTGCTTCAAGACGAGATACAACTCGGACCTCCACTCTTTCCACAATCTGGCCAACCCCACTTCACTATCTAGCTACATACCCTCTCTGAAAACTAGGAATAGAACATATACACTTCAATGGGAAATAGTAGGTAGGGCTACATCGTATAAACGACCGAATAAATGTTGTAACCACTGCCTTCTAGAGACCCATACTATAATATTCTCGAAACTAAACCTTCTAAATAAAATGTCAGAGATGTTTTCCTCGTGCCAACACCATTACCGACACTCATTCGATAGGTTTAAACCTAGCCGCTAGTATTTAACAATGTCAGATTTGAATTCACCACCACCATTAACACTTCACCTCGAAGACTTTTCTTCCCCCACAGCATCACATTCTTTGTTCTGTTCTTTCCTCTACACATATCCTATTTATCTCTAACATTATACTCTAGAAATAAACATCTAGTCACCATCTTATAATATAAATACTTTAGATTACTTATAATATATACAGTAATTGAAATATAATATATGTATAAACGTTAAATGTAATATGCGACAATGAATTATATATACATTTATAATTAAATATATATATAATAAATTGTATATAAAAGATTAATTTATTAACATATGGGATTTATCTAATTTAACATGTAAACTGCTATACATTATTCCATATCTTGCCTAATATTGGGTAGATAACAATCTAATGAAACATTTAATATATTATGAGAAAGTAGACTGTAATTAAAATTAAATATAAATATATGACATTTTGTATAAGGGATTCAATTGTGGCACTATATAATGTCTATTAAAGCTAAGAATTTTAATATTATAATGAGCTAGTTACCTCCCCTTACGCATTAGCTCCCCTTAATTCCATATCCACTTCCGGATATTAAACCGTTGTAAAATCTCACTGTAGAATAACTCTAATCCATGAATATGAATACAATAAGACCAAGTTACAATCCATTGCTATAACTAACTAAAAACATTCAATATAAACATTAACTAAAATATAACTTAACATAATGGATGGGAAATCTGTAACTTTCATATTCTACACAAATACAAATTTGAACTCTACAGAAACTATCCTCGCATTACATCCTCCATAATACACTAATATATTCGCTTAAAGTGCTTGTATTTGTGTAATACCTTGCCATACAGTACTCATATGTGCCTAATACATTTGCCTGTTTCCTTCCCATATATATGACTAACGCATGTAAAATCTCTACACGCTTCCTCAATGCCTCTTTAATTATTAGACTATTCTCTTGTATTATCTGTCGCATGTATTCCACTCTGTGCTTTTAATTTTAATTTTAATCTCAATTTGAATTATTGTACAATTCTCGTATAATATATGTCGCATCCATTACACTCTGTATATACTAAACTGTTGTTCACAACATCAATATATATGTATCTATATGATTCTTCAGTTGAATAGGAGGTTAATTATATGTACAAACATTGATAATGCTCCGATGACTCCAAACTAAAATTTGGAAGATACAATTGTCAGGGATTAAATGATTTGAACATAACTTTTATACTTGTGTATTTTATATTCCTGCTCTGTAAAACACCTGATGTTCTTACATTGAGCTATTTCTCTTACTGGTAATAAGGTGGTAATAAGTTACTGACCTTTCCTGTTTATAGTTGTTTATAGCATAGTATATACATAACTATAAATAGTATCTTTATTATTATATATATATATACATAAAAGGAGCAGGCAGAAAGTATCAATATAGCATCATTATGTTTATTCACTCAGCTCAAGATACGATCAGTATTGATCGTAACTGTCTCTACAATTGATCTGATAGATCGCGAAACGCCGCCACATAATGGCATTGAGTGCTCAAACCGAAAAATAATATATATATATATGTGTGTATATGTGTGCCTATGTATGTGTGAGTATGTAGATGAGTATGTGCGCTTATATTGCTTCTCCCTCATCAATTAACCTTGCAAATATTCCCTGATCGAATAACAGCACCACGTGAACCGTTAGGACATCGAAACTAGGCTATGATTTCGGAGAGTCCTTCACGACTAAACGCTTTTGTTCAGGAAAGATACGTTATTGTGTAGAAATTTCATTTCTATTTTCAACAAGACTAACTCTGGGTGCTGCAAAATCATGTTTATTTCACCGATTCTCAGGAAGAAGGCTATGTTCAAGATGGTGATTTAACCTGTTAAAAATATGCATGAGAGCTCATCACTGCACTGATTAAATCCTATACCCGAATAAAAGATGGACTGACAATGTTCCAAACGCCCTTTGATCATATGTCCCTCTGCCAACCTATGGATGATTACGGTCTATAATGTGAAAAGAAATGAAACAAACCATAGTACAACACCGAATAATTTGTGTGTATATTATGCAGTCTATCTCAACGGTCGATGTTAATTTTCCTAAGTATATAAATATATATATGTATATATATATATATATATATATATATATATATATATATATATATATATATATATATATATATATATATATAACTTTTTAAAAAGTAATCGCTCCACATGGGTGAATACAAAAAACGTAATCTGAGTTTTTCGAATATTAATAATAATATTCGATTCGTTTGTTTGCAATTGTGTAAACAGCCTCTTTTTAAGCCATGTCAGTATATATATATATATATATATATATAATTTAGACACAACCATAATAGGCAAAGATATATTTCAAAGCTCAAATGGGATTTTATAGTTTTCAGCAAGAAATGTAAACGTCAGTTAAGAGTTTAATCCAACCACTTAATTTCCAATCACTACAGTTTTACACATCACAGAGCATGAACTAAGTAGCTTTAAATTAGATTAAATTATTTAATTGTGCTACGAACGTTTCTATCAATACATCTGCTCTGTACTGATTTCTTTAGAATCCATTCGAATTGAAGACGCATGATATCGAAGGTAAATATGTTTTTGTTTTTTTCATTTTTGAATGGATTCTGAAGAAATCAGTACATAGAAGAATGAATCTTGTTGTATTGATAGAAACGTTCGTAAATCAATTAAATAATTTAATGTAATTTAATCCTGGTTATTCTATTCTTATATATATATATATATATATATATATATATATATATATATATGCATTAAAATGTTCACTCCTGCACAGGTCTACCACGTATGTGAATTTTCCCACATCTAATAATATACAGCATGTTTACGAATAAACATTCGGAATGCCTTCTAGCTATGAATATTGAAAATCTGACGGCTGGTGCCGTCTGCCGGATTTCATCAAATGTAATGGGGGACAACTTCTAACCATTTTCTTGCCCTGGTCGGCATCATTACTGGGCTTTCCATGCTCTCTCTTGGAATTTGAAACGGGCCAAAATGTTTAGGTCTTTCGCCAATGTAGATGGGCTGATTAGCCTCATTTCCATGGTCGGTTTCAAATCCCAGCAGAAAACGGGAGGCACTGTCCTGATAAAGACCAGAGCCAGAAACACGTTGGCAGTTGTCCCCCGTTACTGCTGCTGGTATCGACTAGACTGTGCTAGCTGTCAGTTTTTCAATATTCATAGGTAGAAGGTTTTCCAAAAGTTTATTCGTAAACATACAATATATATATATATTGTGTTTGTTTAATAACATCTGGTTGAGAGCTTCATTCTGAATGTTAGCGGAAATTATAATATTTCCTTTGTTTAACACTTCGAATCTACCAGCCAAAACCGAGGGTTGCTTCCCTTGTTAGAAATAACACGTGATCACTAAATGTGCGTTCAGCTCGCTCATAGCGGCAGCATTTAAAATCCACCTCGCTTTTGGACAGAACGGAACTCCTGTTGATGAAATGAATCCTCTGTTCGATCATGGAATACCACGAGCGTGCTTGTTACGTAAGTCGGATATTTGATTTCGGTTTCACAGAAACACTTTAAATGTATATCGTTTCATCAGTCCAGGTGTATCATTTTTAACCTGTTAGTTTTTCTTTGCTCTGGTATTGTGTGTTAGGTTTAGCCTACCACAATGTTCAATTTGTCAAGCTATTTAAACGTATGTTGTTACTATAAGGACCTACCCTTATCGAGTGCTTTGCTAACTCATTCTTATTGTAGGTCGACTTTGCTTGCCCACAGCCAAAGCTTCCATTTTACTAAGCTTCCACACGTATATATATATATATATATATATATATATATATATATATATATATATATATATATATATATATTATATATATATAGATATGGCTTCTTGAGGACTAGAACAGTTTCATTCGGGGTAAATTATCATGAATGTTTTACTCCTGTAGAAGCCATTTCTATATTCTCTCTCTCTCTCTCTCTCTCTCTATATATATATATATATATATATATATATATATATATATATATATATATATATATATATATATATATATATAATGTATAATGTATAATAAACAATACAATATAATTACCTCATTACCAGAGATTTCCCGAATAAGACAAATACGAAAACCGTCCTCATTCGTTCGTCGGACAAGGCAATTTAAAACGTAGTGAAATTTAAAAAGTCTCCTCAAGAAATGCAAGAGTTTAACGGGCAAAAAATATATAAATAAAAGTAATGCAAGAGATATATAAAAAAATAACGAAATATAGTTAGGGTATGTGTATATGTATGTATATACACTCACAAATGTACATATGTGTGTATGTACAAATGCATGTGTATGGTGAAAATGTGTGCGTAAGTACATATATGAGGGCAAGTATATCTGTGTATATGTGACCACAAATACGTATATAATATGAGTTGAAAAAGAAATTGTAAGATAATATAGTTAAAACGCATCCAGATACAGGTCTTAAATACACATACGAGTATGAAAGCACGCGTATAAACACACACACGCGCGGTCACTTATATGCGGAAGATAAAGAGGGAAGGGGGTCTAATAGTAAAAAGAAGTGTCATTCTCGATATATGTATAAAAATGAAACAATATATGAGAATGAAAAACATTTTTAAATCAAAGAGAAAGTAATCAATTAACACTAGAGAAAAGAAAACAAACATAGGTACGCACGTACACACACATATGTATATATATAAATACGTACAGACAAAATATATATATATAAATACGTACAGACAAAAGCGCATGCATGCGTACATACGTACACACGAGGCACGTATATATATATATATATATCGCCACATATATATCTAATTACACGTACGTACGCGACTATATATATACATATATACATACACACCCATACATACATATACATATACACACATATACATACACGTACACATCCATTCACGCGCATACACACACACCTACAAATAAGTATGTAAAAAACATAGATATAAAAATAAAACATAGATATAAAAACACACATACACACACATATATATACGTACGCACGCACACATACGGAGGCGTTCGTATACATATACAGAACGTATACTCACATAAGCACACCCACACACATAGATACAGATTATAAACCAGCCGTATGAATAAATTACTACAAATATAAAATCGGCTGCGAAACAACAGAACATATCTGGAGTGGAAAACGCAAGTGACATATTTTATCAGGTAGTGAAAGAAAATGGGGAAGTGAAATGTGGAATGTGAAGATATTAGGTAAGTGAATCGAAAAGTAGGGGGGCGGATTACTGGTGGATGTGAAGTAAAAATAAAAATAAAATTAAAAATAAAGTTAAAAATGAAAGTAAATCAGAAAGAGAAGTCTGTAAAGAGGATAATTTAAGGAAAGTAAAGAATAAGAGTTTATGGAGGATAAGTATCTGAAAGTGAGTTAAGTTTATATGAGTTGGAAAGCAAGTGTGATTTTATGTGTGGGCAACTGGTGAAAATTTCTGTTTTTGTATTTAGGCAGGCTTTTGGTGATTTAAGGTTCTGTAAAATCCAATATTTTTCACTTATGCAGAGTGTGCATCTTCTTGTTCCTTTTGCATATTCTTAAGATTGGTTCAAAATTGACCAATCCAATTTATATTCGATACCTTGGTCTTTCAAATTCCATATTCTGCTAGCCAGACCTGTTGTCAATCTTTTTTCTTGATGTCGGAAAGAGGCGACATGTGAGTAATAAACGTTTTGAATTTGTCTTGTGTCATACCCACATATCGTTCGCTGGTGGCTGGTTGGTTGTTGCTGATGGTTGTCACTTTAGCCGCATATACAATGGCTTTGGTGTTGCATTTACCTTCTAATGGGCATTCACTTTTGACTCTACAGGGGCAATTTTGATGTTCTCTGAGTGATTTCTTATTGATAATATAAGATTTAATAGGGGGACCGCAGGAGTAACTAATTTTGACACAGTTTTTATTGAAGATCTTATAGTATCTATGTTTTCTAGGGAAATGTTTATCTAAGAGCTCTAGGAATGTTTTGCCTACATTAGTTTTAACTGCTAGTGAGTAGTGGGGTGTGAACCAGATTATTTTCTATTCCTATTATTATGTTTAAAAGAGTTAGTATTGTTGGGTATGAACTTAATCGGTTTGCTAAATCCGCTATTTTGAAGGGCTTTATTATAGTAGTGGAATGCCTTATTGGAAATAGCTTCTGAGGAAGAGAGGGTGGAGATCCTACGGCTAATATTAGGGATAAGGTTTTTAAAAACTATAGGAGGATGGCAAGAGCCTTTATTTATATATTTTAAATTTTCATTAGTTTTATGGAATGGTTTATAAGAAGCAGTAGGCAGATCTAGGTTTATATCTAGAAAATTAACATAGGAAAGATAGTGTCAATAGTAATTTTAAGATTAAAACTAGCGAAGGTTTTTATTAAGTCTTTCCTTAATCTATGGTGGTATGGGAAAGTATTAGACCATCGTCGCGATAAAGCCCCAAAATATGGTTAGGGAATGTTTCTTTAAGTGTGTGTAGGAAGAATAGGCCGACTAAATCACAAACATCAGCACTGTCAAAAGAACCCATTGAGACATCGAATGGGTTCTCTGGGTTAGATATTTTTACCCAAGTGTCATTATCAGTAAAGAGTAGAGTGTTTCTAGCATGCAAGATGACATTCTCTTCAATATCAGAAATATTGGTAAACTTTCTAGCGAAATTTAAGACTTTCGCTAAAAGAGTCTGAGTGATAGACGGGTAGAAATCTACAATGTCAAATTGGGTGAATCTAGAACTATTTTTATCTTTAATATTATTAAAGCAATGTACTACGGAAGAGCTATTTATCCATTGGAGTAATTTAGACTTACTTCTAATCTCTGTGTTTATATTATTTAAAAAATTGTTGCTGGCAAGAACGATATCAGGCTTAGCAGGGTTCATTAATCTACAACTAGGACGATTAATAAAGTTGGGTTTGTGATCTTTAAGGGTCATATATGCATTACGTTTTGCAAATCACCAAAAACCTGCCTAAATACAAAAACAGAAATGTTCACCATTTGCCCACACATGAAATCACACTTGCTTTCCAACTATTATAAACTTAACTCACTTTCAGATACTTATCCTCAATAAACTCTTATTCTTCACTTTCCTTAAATTATCCTCTTTACAGACTTCTCTTTCTGATTTAATTTCATTTTTAACTTTATTTTTAATTTTATTTTTATTTTTACTTCACATCCACCAGTAACCCCCCCCCCCCTACTTTTCGATTCACTTACCTAATATCTTCACATTCCACATTTCACTTCCCCATTTTCTTTCACTACCTGATATCACGTGTCACTTGCGTTTTCCGCTCCGGATATAGTCTGTTGTTTCGCAGCCGATTTTATATTGGTAGTCATTTATTCATACGGCTGGTTTATAATCTGTATCTATGTGTGTGGGTGTGCTTATGTGAGTATACGTTCTGTATATATATACGAACGCCTCCGTATGTGTGCGTGCGTACCTATATATATATATGTGTGTGTATGTGTGTTTTTATATCTATGTTTTATTTTTATATCTATGTTGTTTACATACTTATTTATACGTGTGTGTGTATGCGGGTGAATGTATGTGTATGTGTATGTATATGTGTGTATATGTATGTATGGATGTGTATGTATATATGTATATATATATATATAGTCGCGTACGTACGTGTACTTAGATATACATGTGGCGATATATATATATATACGTGCCTCGTCTGTACGTATGTACGCATGCATGCGCTTTTGTCTGTACGTATTTGTGTGTATAAATATTTGTCTGTACGTATTTGTGTGTATGTATATTGGTATATATATATGTGTGTGTACGTGCGTACCTATGTTTGTTTTCTTTTCTCTAGTTTTAATTGATTATTTTCTCTTTGATTTAAACATTTTTTTCATTCTCATATATTGTTTCATTTTTATACATATATCGAGAATGACACTTCTTTTTACAATTACACTCCTTCTCTCGTTATCTTCCGCATATAAGTGACCACGCGTGTGTGTGTGTTTATACGCGTGCTTTCATACTCGTATGTGTATTTAATACCTGTATCTGGATGCATGTTAACTATATTATCTTACAATTTCTTTTTCAACTCATATTATATACGGATTTGTGGTCACATATACACAAATATACTTGCCCTCATATATGTACTTACGCATACATTTTCACCATACACATGCATTTGTACATACACACATATGTACATTTGTGAGTGTATATACATTCATATACACATACCCTAACTATATTTCGTTATTTTTGTATATATCTCTTGCATTACTTTTATTTATATATTTTTTGCCCGTTAAACTCTTGCTTTTCTTGAGGAGACTTCCCAAATATTTCACTATGTTATAAATTGCCTTGTCCGACGAACGAATGAGGACGTTTTTCGTATTTGTCTTATTAGGGAAACCTCTGGTAATGAGGTAATTATATTGTATTATTTATTATACATTACATTTTGCTCTGATACTTACATAAGCACACTTCACTCCTATGACTCTTTCAATTTTCAACGGAAACTTCAATACTTATATATATATATATATATATATATATATATATATATATATATATATATATATATATATATATATATATATATATATATAGAGAGAGAGAGAGAGATATATATAGATATATATATATATATATATGCAAAAGTTCTATTTAAAATTGTTGGGATACAACAAGTAAATATTTTATAACTGATATAAAGCACTCGACAAGTTTTTGGAGTAGATATACGATATTAATAAATGGAGACTATATTTATAAAACCATATTTATTTCATTATACATATTTCAGGGATACCAAATTAAAATATGGTATGCCTTCATCAGACAAAATACAATATATAAACAGTTTTATAAATAATGACGACGTACCCTATTAAATGCAACCATTATTTTTGGAAGCTGCCAGACAGCTTCCAAAAATAATGGTTGCATTTAATAGGGTATGTCAAAATTATTTATAAAACTGTTTATATATTGTATTTTGTCTGATGAAGGCATACCATATTTTAATTTGGTATCCCTGAAATATGTATAATGAAATAAATATGGTTTTATAAATATAGTTTCCATTTATTAATATCGTATATATATATATATATATATATATATATATATATATATATCCTCTGTATTAACTTGCCCATTATTTAGCTTTGTTAATGTTGTCTTATACATGTATTTTATTGAGGATGGAAAAGATAGACAGAACTCTCATCTAATATAGACCACACAAATTCTACTAGGGTGATAAATACTTCATCGGTCAGATAAAAACCGACTATTACGGCCACCTGACCTACATGGTTTAAAAACACCAGCGTATCTTTACACTTGATATAATACACCCTTCGATAGTCTTTACATGTCAATTTTATACATCTTCCTCATGTCAGCTAGTTTTACACGCTAAAATCATAGATATACTATACTTCCAATCTAGATTGATGTTGTGATTATTTCAAATAATTTATTGCTAGCATTGTTGATATTGTTGTTATTGTTCTAACTGAATGCAATTACTACTACATATAATAGCCTGTATATTCTTTTCATGCCTGTATATTCTCTTCATTATCGCAAGCTCCGATGAACTGACTGGTTATAATTTTGTATTGGCGATCGAGTAGCGCGAAAATAAGCGGATAGCGATCTCTATACCTACCAGTTCAGAGAAACAATTGTCAGCAAAGAGATTAGAAACCTATTTTGTATAGCAAACCGTGTCACTCTTCTTTCCTGATTTATATATATATATATATATATATATATATATAACGGAGGAGTTGTGGTAAGTAACCGAATGGACCATAACGCACCAGAGTACTCAATACTTAGGGTAATAGACTGGGTAATAGGAGAAAGTATGACCCCACCAGCAGAGCTCAAGCCGTTTCGATGGCTATTTCTGGACTAAAGTAAGAGTTTCTTTAGTCTGGTCAAAACTCTTACTTTAGTCCAGAAATAGCCGTCTAAAACGGCTTGGATAAGCGCAACCTTATATTGCTATACTGCAAATAGCAACCACTCGATAATAACTGTTATTCACCTCCAAATTTTCAAAATATGGAGGTGAATAACAGTTATTATCGAGTGGCTGTTATTTGCAGTATAGCGATATAAGGTTGCGCTTACCCATGAAATGGTCGTAAATACCTGGATAAAATTCTATAACGGCTCTGTAGTATACCAATTATCCTACATTGGGCTAAAACCACACTGTCACACCAAGGGCGATATATCTGTGTGTCTGGGCACATTGATATATTTGTCAACGAAACTATAACGGCTCCCATCGGGTTGAGCTGAAAAATATAACCATTGTACACATATATGTATTCGTAGATCTATGCAACTATAATTGGACACTGGTGTATAAACCTGACAGTACGCTAACTAAAGACTATCTACCTTTGTCACTCAAGAACATTCCCATCCCATCTAAGAATACCTATGAGAGGTTACTCATAGCTAGCGTAAACTCATTTGTTAAAAGATTAAGGTGGCGTGCTTTCTACTACGATAGGAACCGGGATAACCCTCAGCAAGCAACCCGGGAGGATAGGTACGGATTTAAGACTTACAAGAGCCCACCGCACAATAGTTGTCTGGAGGGCTTTGAAAACGACCTTCTAAACCTTGTGAGGAATATTAGATATAGGACTAAAGGCCATAGCAGGAACCCTTTCCGTAGAGATCTTAGCTCTATTATTAAGACTTCGAGGAAAATGATAACATTCTCGTCCCCTCAGATAAAACAAAAACTTTATATAACTTGGACTATAGGACCTACAGAAACTTCATATACAAGGAACTCCACAGAAATTATAAGAAAACGTCCTATGAGAACCTAGACGAGATAAATAAGAAAGGGCTTGAAATTGTTAAGATGTTAAATCTGGAAAGGTACATCCAGACTTTCACCCCTAAACAACCCAGAGGACTTCATTAGTAACCCCTCAATTAGGCTCATTAGCCCCTCTAAGTCTGACCTAGGGATAATAAGCAAGACAATTTTAGACGCCATGATCCCTGTTATAAGAAATAAAGTTTACCTTGACCTATGGGGGAATACGGAGGTCATTAAATGGTTCTCAAGCATTAGTAACCATAAGTCCCTGAAGTTTATCCAATTTGATATTTACTACATTTCCATCTCTCCCATCCTTCTAAATAAGTCCCTTATATTAGCTATGCAAAATAGTGACCTGACTAGATCCCAAATTGACATTATCCTTGCTGCCATCATCTTCGAGGAGCAACTTTGGACCCGGAAGAACACGCCGAATAACTTCGATATCACAATGGGGTCCTGTGATTCGGCACAGGTCACTGATTTCGTTGGACTTTACCTCCTCCATGAACTACATAAAACATTCACGCATTTCAGCGGCGGGCTGTACTGTGACGACGCCCTGTTCACTATTGAATATAAAAAACATAATATCGAAAGGACGAGAAAAGACCTACATAAATTCTTCAAAATCTTTAACCTTAGTATAACGATAGACATAAATAATAAAACGGTTAACTTTCTAGACGTGACCCCGGACCTGGAAAATAATTACTTCTCACCTTATCACAAGCCAGATGAAACACTAACTTACGTAGATGCCAATTCCAACCACCCTAAACCCGTCCTAAATGCCATAATTAAAGGGGTATCTAATAGGATTAGCAAACTACCACATAATGAGGATGCATTTAGGTCTAATGCAAGGTACTATAATAAGGCACTAGCAAAGTCCGGTTTTAGAGAAGAAATATACTATATACCTAACAACCCCCAAACCACCAGGACCGGGCAGTATAATGTAATCACGCACAATATGGCTTTGCCTAATAGAAGCGGACACAAAAATAGGAACAACCCGGGTAAAGTAAGCGGCTCCAACCAACCACAAATGACTCCATTTAACACGCCTCATCGGTATTGCAATAATACTAACAGTAGTACAAAAAGCTAGAAACCCGAGATACAATAGGAACGACAAAAAACCAGTGAACCCCTCCGGGTAAGGTTACCACTCCAGGTTCTCTCTACCACAGAAGCTGGGGTGTCTACGCGCGGGGCAAACTATTCCCCCAGAACGAAAAAAAGAAATAGAAGAAGATTTAATGCTTACTTTAATCCACCTTACAACTCGGAGGTATCAACCAATATACCAAAGGCATTCTTTTCGATCTTGGAACCCCCACACACACACACACCTGGTAGTAAGTACCATAGTATCATTAATAAAAACACAATTAAGCTATCATTCTCCACCACTCCAAATCTAGCTCGTCACCTAGCCATAACGAACAACAAAAAATTAGAAAGGGTTTCGATACCATTGCATCTGCGGGAACCCGCAGTCATTAGATGGACCGGATGCGGCGTAACCCAGCAGTACGATCCACACATCTGATGTACGGTTGCCAAATCTGGAACGTACGGAAAACCAAACATCTCCTGTACCGCAGAGTGACATACACCACAAATGTAACTGCAGACGAAAGGAGTGCCCCCTGAAGGAGCTATGCCTTATAAACAATATTGTCTACGCTTGTGAAGTTACAACTCGGACCTCTTCCGAAACATATATAGGGTCTACATCGACCTCCTTTAAGACTAGATACAATTCCCATCGCTATACTTTTAGACTTGATAGACTTAAGAATACCACATCTCTAGCTAGTTACATATCCCTCCTGAAGAACACTGATATTCAATACAAGCTTGATTGGAGAATCATCACTAAATCATCGCAGTACAGACCCCTAGCATGACCTGTGACATTTGTCTCTCTGAATCACACACCATAATATACTCCAATCTGAACCTGCTAAATAGGAAATCGGAAATATTCTCTTCTTGCCTGCACATAAATCTTAGCTCCTTCTATTGCTTTAAACCAATTGGCTAACGCTGTAGGACTTGCACACCTCCTTCCTGTCAGGCCTACGTAAAACAGCGCCACCGGGGTTCCTGCTTCCTCTGTAACCTTAACTGCCCCTCAAGTGTATATGGGCTACTCTCCTATTTCATTTCTCATTTCCCCTCTCACTTACTTTTTTTTCCTCTCTTCCCTTGTTCATCTTATCACCACTAACCAATAACCCATAGGGTACAACCTACTTAAGGCTTTTCACTATACCTAGCACAGCTTGAACCTATGCAGGCACCTACCCACACTAACCATAATGATACGGTTTATAAACGCACCCTTTGTGCGCTAACTGATAGCACAGCTTAATAGTTTGTCGAAAGCCCAACAAACTCCGCCGCAGCTATAAAGCGGATGGCTTGGGCAACCGGGGTCCGGATAGCCTTGACCCTAATATAGTATAGTGAAATAAGGAAGCAAATCGTGTGGGGTCGGTGCCCCAGAATCGATCAAGCCCGGGGGGGGGGGTCGCCGAGGGGTTTGAATCAAACAAATGACTTGACCCAAGCGTCCCGTGGATATCTAATGAATCCGCCCTTTATGACGCGAATTGCCTCCCATACTTTTCATAAGCACACTACGACTTCCTGTGTTTATATTCTGACAACCGTTGTGTGTTACTAGCGAGAAGTTAACCTTTGAAATTTTAAAATTGCTGAATATGAATTGTGCTGCAAATATGATGAATGATAGAACCACACTCAAGGCAGTGTGCGACAGTAGATATTGACTTCCGCTCGACCCAGAAGGGGGTCACATCCGACTGTGAATAGATTATAACCTCCGGGTTCAGTAATCTACACGAAAACCATGTGGCGGACATGTAAATAACTTAGTTGTCATTGACAGTTTTAGCCGTGAGTTTTCTATATTTTCTACAGAAATTTGCACTCACTCTAATAAACCCGCTTATTACTGTAACCACATCTGCTTTTCCTTCACTCTGCCATAGGTAATTCTGGAAGAGGAGTTCTCTGTACACACCTTCTGTTTATGTGACGGAATAGCCATCACGATTTACATTTACAGTGGTATAATTGTATACGGTATGACAATCTGTTTCGATGCCGATTCGGCCTTACAGTGAATTTCACTTGAGACGTTGGGTTGACTGACCGAACGTGAGGACTTTGGGACATTGCAGTTATTGCGGACCTGTCGTATTTTCAATTTCCTCACTGGAGTGCCGGCTGTACATATACCCTACCTTTCTCAAACTCATCGTACTTTATTTTATTTTAGATTTTAGGGGTTTATCGCTGACTACCTATCCGGATAAAACCCCGGAGTATATGTTTTGGAAACATAGTGTTACTTCGCCTAACGTTCGGAACTGGAACCAATGGATGTTGGTGCTGATAAGATAGGGAGGATCGCCCTGTTACAAGGCAATATAATCTTCCTATAGACAATCCTACATGTAAAGCTGCACCACCGCTAACCAACTATCCTTCTCACAGACTCATGCTTGCAAGATCTCTTAATCTGCCTGTACATTCTGTATTTACACTGCTTGTGCTTTGATGTATCTATGCTTTGATTTGTTTGTTTTGGGGGTTTTCTTTTTTGTTTCTGCGTTTTTTATTGTTTTTCTTTTGTTTTTGATCATGCTGAGTAACACCTTCACTCATTCCTTGCTACCCTCTCCCAACCTCCTTATCAACTATTGCACCATGTAAATGATAAATTGTTGATGTGATATTTGATGTAATTTTTTTATGACATTTTTTATGACATTTTATGGCATTATATGCGTCATGTACTGTGTTTTTTTCTATATAGCGCTGGCCTCGGGATCCCCCTGCTGGCCCTTTAACATTGTTCTGGTGACGCAGGTTGATGGAGCATGACCTATTGATATACTCTAGTTTATAGGCTCTAATTATTCCTGCCTTAGGGTACGGATG
Source organism: Eledone cirrhosa (assembly GCA_964016885.1). Classification (NCBI taxonomy): domain Eukaryota; kingdom Metazoa; phylum Mollusca; class Cephalopoda; order Octopoda; family Eledonidae; genus Eledone; species Eledone cirrhosa. The sequence goes on from OZ024742.1 coordinate 125,301,025, forward strand.
AAACACGGTTAGCTAATAAAACAATGTATTTCTAAGCACTCTTTGGTTCTTCCTAAACCTATATATATATATATATATATATATATATATATATATATATATATATATATATATCTTATGAGAGAATTACTGTAGTAAACTATATGTAGATTATATAATTCCGAAGTGAACCTTTGACCACAAAAAGACAATAAGATATGTTAAAGATAAGGGCGCATCCATTGGTAATATTATCTAGTGTCAACTGAGTAATCTTCGAAAAGTTATATATTCAAATGCATTCCTGAACGTTTCATACCATCCTTTTCAAGTTCTATTTAATACAATTTGTTGTTTCTCTTTTATGAATATATCACTTTCATAGAAAAAAATTACATTGATGCAATTTCTAGCAAGTCTAGTTTACAGCGTAAAGATTTCTTTGTTGAAGTTCTGTGATCAAGTATTTTAAAAGTTTTGAATTGCAATTGTATTTCCCCACCAGTAAAATGTTTGATAGTACATAAGGAAATACATATTATATACATATTCTATGCAACGTATTATGATTCCACTATAGAGGACATATTTATAGATGAGATAATTATATACTTGATTGACATAAAACTTAAACTTCGAATCTTAGAAGTTTAGGTGTTGTTCTGTGTTAACAAATATATGCAAAATAGGAAAACGTGTTAGAGAATGACAAAGATATTCATATAAAGAAATGTTATTTATTATTTACCTAATTCTAAGAAGCTATTATGAAATAGATATTTCGCCTTGTACATATCGTGGATCATATATATTATCGATCATGTTCTTGTTCTTATTTAGCCAGAGGACATCCATGATCATGCAAAGGTTTGAAGAACGTGTTTCAATGCATAATCATCTCATCTTTTGAGTCATACTATATCAAACTACATCATTCAATGTATACTTACATTCGTAAAGTAGTATAGTGCGATTTCAGGAAAATTTAATTCCTACTTTTTACAGGTTAAACAATCAGGCTTCTTCCTTGGATTTTATCTAATGTAGCTAAAGTAATATGGATAGAAAAGTTCATAGTTGTAGTCAAAGTGCGGAGGCAGTGACGTTAACGTTAGTGTTATAAGTTGATGTTATTTAGACCTATAAACTGAAGACAGCACGTCCAGAAATATTTTAATTGCTGCAGCTGTACTATTACATTGTGCATTTAACTACTATAGAAGGAAAATGTTGTCATCTGTCAAAGAAATCGTAAAATTGCTCTAAGCTATGTGATTGTAAAATAGAACTATTTAACCTTAGCTGAAATAACCATAAGCAACAAAACTATTAAATATTAAAGCGTTCCGAATTAAATATGTTCATGTGTAAGCCACACACACACACACACACACAGATATATATATATATATATATATATATATATATATATATATATATATATATATATACAGAAATACATATATATATATACAGTTGAACAAATAAAACAAATAAAAAACAAGGATGAAAAAATAAATGTCTTATTAGGTTCAGACTTAGAGAAAATGGAGGAGAATCTACGTTTCGAACGGAAGTCCTTCGTTAGGAAAGTTCAGATAGGAACAGAACAAGGAGATACATGAAAGTTGTTACGTAAAAGTTTGAAAGTGATTGTTAGGATAAGAATGTTCATTTAATTAGAGTTTAGAATTATATGAATTTTACTTTTAAAAGTTAAAATCTTATTCATAAACATTGACCAAATAAAGTGCTGGAAGTTATAGTAATAGGCTCTTTTGATTCATAATCCCAGCAAATCCACGCAGGCAATGTCAAGAAACTTAACCACATCACACAAATACATAGTACCATCTATTTATAAATTTCTGCGATTCTGGCACAACACATAAAGAGAGAGGAGCAGTTTGACTACCTCATATTACTCCTCTCTCTTTACGTCTGTTGCCTGCGTGAATGCATGTGAGTAAAAGGAAGGAAGGGGATGGTGAAATATCTACGCTGTGTGTAAGTGTATGTGCCTGTGTGTGTTTGAGTAAATGTGTTTTTGTGTAAATGTTTGTCTGTAAGTGTGTATTTTTGTAAGCGTGTTTGTGTTTGCTCGTTTATATTTATATACTCATACACATAAAAGTATCCATACGCACATACACACATGCACACACATAACCACATGTGTCAGAGTATGGAGAAAAAAATTTTGTATTGAAAAAGCGTTCCGTTCGTTCATTACTGCACATGATTTGGGAGGAAATCAGGCAACCACTGAAGTGATATAAAAATTAGCGGTGTGTTTTTCATTTCTATATTCAGATAAATGTGATTGGCGACACAAACGCCAATACAGAGTTGAATGCGACTAAAAGCACATAGTATTATTATTTTTTTTTTAAGAACAGGACATTTGTTTAATGTGTCGGGAAGTTGGACTGCTATTTCTAGTAGACTTAAACCCTTTCATGTCGTTGCGTGCGCTAGATTCGTACATTGTTCCTTTTCAAAAAAATGTTATTACTATGGATTAGTCAACGATCAATAATCTTTATTGTTTATTTTTTTAAGGTTTTTATGTGTTGTTTCTGTGTGTTTGAGTCAATGCGTATCTGATATATATATATATATATAGTGAAAAATGGAATAGGAACAAAACAGAGAGGCAGTAGGAACAAAGGTTTATTAGTTTCACGCTCTTGAGAATGGGGTGGCGGTGGGGAACGACGTTTCAGGCATAAGCCCTTCTTCAGGCGAAAAGTGTGTGGGAAGAGAGTTCCAAAGGTGTGTAGGGGAGTGGGGGAGAGACATTTAGAAAAAAGGGGTGAGAGGAAACGGTACAAATGAAAATAAATATAAAAACATAATAAAAATAAAAATAAACATGAAGAAGTGGTGGGAGGGTGTGGGCGTGTAGGGGCGCTGGCGGGTGGAGTGGGGAGAGGGAGGCGGGGTGCCCGAGCGGGCAGGGCTGAAGGTGGTGTGTGTGTGTAAGTGTACGTGTGTGTGTGTGTGTGTGTGTATGTGAATGTGAGAGTTGGGGGAAGAACGGGGTTTAATGTTCAGGAAAAGGTGTGTGGGGTGGGGTGTAGGTCGGTGTGTGTGTGCGTGTGTGGATGGGGAGGGTTCAGATGGGTGGGGAAGGGAGGGGGGACGGGGATTCCGGAGGCTGAGTGTGTAAATATGTGGTGGTATTGTGGATGTAGGTGGCGTGTTGGAAAAAAAATGTTTGTGAGTGTATGTCCGTGGGTAAGTTCCTATGGTAGTTCCGTAGAGGGTGTGGTGGAATGCCGGATAATTTCCTTGTGATGGAGTTGATTCGTGGGAGCGATGTCCAATGTGTGTAATCCGTGGTTGGGTTGGTCGGAAGAGGGGAGATGTGGGGTGCGCGTGCAACAGGAAGTGGTCAGAGCGTCAAGGCAGGAGGAGGGTTGTGTGTTTGTGTGTGCGGAGAGGTGGTCAGAGATTCAGGGCATAGCAGCAGCAGGGGAGAATGGCAGGTGGAGAAAGTCGGTGTGTCAGTGTGTGCGGAGGTGCGTTGGACAGGGGAGAGGATGGGTAGGTGTGAAAGGTGGGGCGGGGAGGGGATGTGTATTAGTGTGTGAGAAGGGGTGAGGGAGAAGCGGGGAAAGAGGGTGGTGGTGGGAGTGTGGTGTACTGGTATGTGTGTGCGTGTGTGGTGAAGGGGGTGTTAGTGGGTGTTAGTATACTGGTGGTGGGGAAAGGGTTGAAAGCGGGTGTGTTAGTGGGGTCAGTAGTGGTAGGGTGTGTAGAGTGGGTGGTGTAAGTGGGTGTGGGTTGGTGTGTGTGTTTGTGTACGTGGGGTCGGGGGTGTTAGTGGTATTAGTTGTGGGCTGGTGGGAGTGGATGTGTGGGTGAGGGTTAGTGGTGGTAGTAGGGTGTGTGGTTAGTGTGAGTGCGTGTATATATGTACCAGTGGGTGTGTGCGTGATAGGGGGGGGGAGAAGAAAGGATGTTAGTATTGCTAGCTGGGGAAGGGTGGTCGAGTGTGGGGTGGGGGTGTTAGTATTGTTAGTTGTGGGGTGGGCGGTGAAAAGGAGGAGTGTGTTAGTGGTGTTAGTGTGGAATATGATTGTGGGGGGACAGGGAGGTCGAAGGCTTAATGAATAGGGGTGGGGAGTTCAGGCCAGGGGGAGTGTGGGTCTGTAGGGTGAAGATTGTGCGTTGTTGGACCCTGAGGAGGGTGGCGGGTGTTATATGGCATTGGAAGAGGCCACAGACTGGGAGATGGTGCGCGGAATGTCCAGGGGAGCCAAAGTGGCGGGCGATGGGGTACTACCGCCGAGACGAATATCCCGGAGGTGTTCGGTAAAACGGTCCGCCAGGCGACGTCCAGTCTGTCCGACGTAGGTTGCGCTCCACTCCGTGCAGCGAAGTCCATAGACTACGTTGGAGGAGGTGCAGCGAAGGCATGCCGGACAGAGAGAGAATGGCCGTTGGGACTCTGGAAGGTGGTGGTGTTGGTGATGTGGGGACAGGTGTTGCAACGAGGCCTGGAACAGGGAAGGGAACCGGGGGGCGGGAAAGAAAGTGTGGGTTGGAGGGTAGGGAGCTGCGGAGGAGGAGGGTGCGGAGATTGCGTGCGCGTTTTGAGGAGGGGATGGTGGTGGAGGGAAGATGTGAGAGGTGGAGGGGTCGGACTGGAGGCGTCGGAAGAGGCGGAGGATGGTGCGGTAGAGGGGTAGGGTGGAGGGTTGGTAGGTGATGGGGAAGGGGAGACGGTGGGTGTGCGGTGGCGTGGGGTGAGGGTGGTGGAGCGGTGGACAGCACGGGCGCGAGTGAGAGCGGTGTGGACGAGAGGGGGGGAACCTCTGCGGATGAAATGGCTGACTAGAGAATGAGGGGTGGAAGGCGCAGAAGAAGGAGAGAAAGGAGTCGAGCTGTTCTCGGGTGAGTGTCGTGGCTCCGATACAGTCGTCGATGTAACGACCGTACAGTTCGGGCGTGGGGCCGGTGTACGGGGCAGCGATTTGGGCCTCAACGTGGCCCACAAAAAGGCTGGCATAGTTTGGGCCCATTCTTGTGCCCATGGCTACCCCCGTGACCTGTTGGTAACACTCACCCGAGATATGTATATACGTGTGTGTGTGTATGTGTGTTGGTGTTTGTGTGTAAGTGTGTGTGTGCGTGTGTGTGGGGGGGGTGCGTGTCTGTGTGTGTTTGTGAGAGAGAGATTTAAGATGAAATGATGTGACTAATATTTGAAGCATATCAATCGATGTATCTATTATTTTAAATTAATGTAACAATATCGAACGGATACGCTTTATAGTTTTAAAAATACATTAATTCGAGAATCAGTGCGAAAATATTCATGAGTAACCTTCTTGAAAAGGATTAGTCGGAGAGGGGTATCTCAAGAGCTAGTAGAATATTACGTCCAGAAAAGTAACGGAAATTCAAATGAATAGATAAATAAATGAGAGCAAAAATAGTCTTTGTCAATTCATGAAATAACCGAATACAGTATCTAAGGATATAATCTATATATGCAAATCCCTATGAAGCGTAAAATACGTAAAGCTATAAGGATTTAAAGATAGATATTTACATAAGAGCCGAAACATATTTTAGAGAGGAGTTTCTTCTCTGAAGACCTTCTGCTGCCCAGCTCTCCTAAGATTTTCTTACAACATACAATGTCAGTTTCAAAAAGCGTTTCGAAATTAGAACTGTCGAAGTGGTTGAGTAGTAGATGTTCTGGATTATATAAGTTTTGTTATTATTTATTTACTATAATCGCCGTTACGGTGGTCTAGTTTTAATGTATGTAGAAGTGGTATACATCCTGTTCTGGGTTCAAACTTCGTGTGGATTTACACTAAGTTGATACGATCGACGGAACACCATGTTCGGGAAATTAACGTACATGTGGCAGAACATTCCATAGACTCTTAAATACTTCACAGGGAAGTTCAGCGTGACACATAATGTGACAAGGCTGGACCGTCGAATTATAGGTACAACTCATTTTTGCCAGCTTAGTGGACTGGTGCAACGTAAAATAAAGTGTTTTGCTCAAGGACATAACGCTCATCCGGGAATCGGATTAATGACCTTACGATTGTGATCCGAATACCCTACCCACTAGGCCACTCGCTTTTACTCTTCCATCCTACATATATCTATATTTACTAACTATGGCAAACTGCATCTCGCAATTTAATATGCACAGGAAAAATTCACCTTACTAACAATGATAGTTTTGGCGTTTCTTCAAAGAAAACGTTTAAATTATTAATATTAATATAATTGCAAACACGTTAAACTCTTTAAATATTTCCTATTAAATAACACCATTTTGATGGAGCTCTTTAAATGAATTTCTCAACTGCTTCAAAACAGAGTACAAATCTGGTCAAGAGCGCAGCCAGAATGCACCCATTAAAATATAGTTTGTGAAAAAACGAAAACGTGAACAAGTGAATTTCTTTAAAAACTAGAGTCTACTTTGACCAAGGGTGACAGCTTAATAATTGAGAGAAACTAAAATTACTCTGACACTATTTTCTATGACGAAGCTGAAAGTCATCTGTATAGATTTTTCCAACAATTTCCCATTTTATTAAAACTGTACTAGGTCTAGGGTAAATTTTAGGATTTTTGTATGGCTGTGGATTTTAGACTCTTACACCTAACATGGAGCAGGGAATCCAGACGTTTGACGACGAGTGATTCAAAAGGATGTTGCGTAATTTTACACAAAACATAATCCAAGTGACGTAGTTAGAGAGTGACTTGCCAAATTTGCTTTTAGGCAGAAACAACGATTTCCGACAGTGAAAAGACGAATGTTTAGCTATTTCACTCATGTATCCCGCCACGACTCTTTGGCCAAAGCCTTTCCTCAAGGCAGGGATTAATAACGGTGTAAAAAAACGCAGACAAGAAATTCTATGTTTCAACAACATCAAATACTCGACAGATCTCTCTGTTTAACGGGGGAAAGAATCAGTGTCGAGTGATGCTGACGGGAAGAATCACAGGAAGATGATGATGATTATATATCATCCTCATTATTATCATCAAAGGGCAGTGGATGGGCAGTATCGGGAGAGGGTCTGACACCATGCTTTGCAGCAAAGAGTTACGGCCCTTTATGGTCTGAGTTCAAATCCCGCCGAGGTTAACTTTGCCTTTCATCCTTACGGGGTCGATAAAATAAAGCACCAGTAATGCACTGGGATAATTGCTGGCCTTGTGCCAAATGTAGAAACAATTATTATCATCATTACCATCATTAATGTCCGTTTTCCTTGTTAGTAAGGTAAAGATAACCATATCTATAGAGACATACACACACACACAATAATATCTTGTTTCGATAAATATAACACTACCCCCTCTCCACGATTATCCTATCTCAAGTTGACTGGGCATGTACACTCGCATGCATATAAACACTCACTAAGCTAGATATCTACACACAACCATTCCCTACCCATCAAAAAGATAAATACTTATATGAAGGGAATTTACAATTGAATAAATAATGTATGTCCTTATTTGGGCAAAACACCACCTGATGATACAGCTAGTAAATCACCAAGCCTTACTGCAATAATTCTGGAATTAGCTTTTGAAACGGCAAGAGCTCAGACTTCGGTCCGCACTCTCTCTCTCTATATATATATATATACATATATATATGTATATATATATATATATATATATATATATATATATATATATATATATATATATATATATATATATATATATATATATATTTATATATATATATATATATATATATATATATATATATATATATATAACCTCTACATATTTATATATATATATATATATATATATATATATAGAGGTTATATTTAATTTGTTGGGATACAACAAGCTAAATATTTTTATAACTGATATAAAGCACTCAACAAATTATTGGAGTAAATATACAATATATTACCAAATGGAAACTATATTTATAAAACCATATTTATTTCATTATACATATTTCAAGGGCCACCAGAGCAAACTATGGTGCGCTTTCATCAGATAAAATATAATATAGGTTAGTTTTGTAAATAAATATTGACATACCCTTAAAAATTGCAACCATTCTGGTTGGACTCTCCTGGATAGTGGAGTTATTAGATTTATTGTTGGTTTATTATGCAAATTAGTGTTGGAAAGGTTTAAAATAGTATATTTAAATTAGTATATTTAAATTAAGCCGTTGGAATAGGGAAAAAAAGAAAGAGAAAAAACGAAGGAAAGAAAGAAAGAAAGAGAGAGACCTGAGTATATTTTAATGAGAGAGAATAGCGTAATTTTGAGAGAAGAGACGAAGAAAATAAATATAGAGTGGATAAATACCGTAAGATGGATAAATCAATAATAACAACTAATAACAGATACTAATAAAAATTATATAATGTGGATGAATACCAACTAATAACAACCAATAAAAATTGATAAAGCTAAGTTGAAGAATTTATCTAATGTTTAATTACTAAATTTGATTAAATATTTAATTAATAATTTATCAATTCAATCCGTAGTTTAAATGTTTAAAGAATATATATTATTAAAAAATGTGTTATTATTAAAAAACCAAATATAATTTTATTATTATTAATTAATTAATTAATTAATTATTTAGAAAACATTTTAAGTTTAAAATATTCTAATATTTCGAAGCTCGTGGAATTTCTGAAAGTTTAAAGGAAATTGCTAGCGATCCAATAATAATTATTAAGATAGCTCTAAGGATTAAATGTTATAAAGTTAAGATGTTAAAAAATGTTAATTATCCATCTTAATAGTGTAATTAGAGCATGAATTTTATGTTATTTTATATCAAGTTATAAAATCATAACTCAACCTGTCATACAGTTATGACTGTTAAACCCTAAATTTTTTCCATAACGTGTTAACATTCAAAAAAATTCATTCATTGGAATATATCCAAAGCATAAACCATAAAACAATCTTTCACAAGAGTACATCTGTAGAATATATTTAAAGTATAAATTTCATATATATATATATATATATATATAAACACCCTGATATACATACATACATATATATATATATATATATATATATATATATATATATATATATATATATATATATATATATATATATATATATACACATCAAGCATTACAAAGATATATAACAATATATTCAATATAAAATATGAAATATTAATTATAATTTAAATTATGAATTACGAATTCCTTCATACGAATTTTCAGAAAAAGCCTCTTTTCAAATTTTTCAGTGCATCCATCAAGAAATATTCCTCAAGAAAAAATCCCCTCAAGATAGTTACAAGCAATCATATGAAGGAATCCAATGAATTATCGATAGGTTTAATAGAGATGAGTTATGTATTACAATTTATATATATATTTAAACGTTGAGTTCAATCTATGTTTGCAAGAACTGAAAAGATTGCTTCTTAAATTAACAGAATTTTTACTTTTTAATATAAACAATATTTCCTATATACAAAGAGCGCAATTTTCAGAAGAAGCATTGAATCGAGAAGCTCTAGAGATAATATTCCAAAGTAAAGAATAGTTAGTGTTCTTAGATTTTAGATCCCATAGTAAATAGATAGAGAAGTTGAAGATGTTTTCATTATATTCGTAAAAGAGCATTTATGATTATTATTTTGATAATAATTATTATTTTGATAACAATAATTATTATTGTGCCAAAAGTAGAAATAATTATTTTGATAAATCAGATGAAAAAGAGAATATTTCCAATCTCGGTAGAATCTTCAATTCTAAAAAGAATCCACCTTCCAACAAACTACTAATGGATTTTGAAAATGAAATCATCTCTATCATTCAAAGCATTAAATTTAAAAAAAACAACTTCATAGGCCAGGATTACCTAAGAAATCTCAGAAATAATATAAGCCTTCAAAAAACGGAAAAAATTCTAGTCAAGTCAGACAAAACTAACAATCTCTATGGAATGCAAAAGGATATTTATAGCGATCTTATACTAAAAGAATTAAGGAAGAAATACAAAAAGATAACTTATGATGACCTTGAAGAATTGAATACAGAAGCTTCTTACATAATGCAAGAATTAGTCATTGAAAATAGGACACAACCCTTCATGCCAAGAAAACCAAATATTAATATGAAGGACCATAAAAGGAATTTTGAAATTGAATTACCAGTTAGATTAATTGCACCATCTAAATCGGACCTTGGCATACTTAGCAAGAACATTTTAGACAGAATCATACCAAAATTAAAGAATTATCTTATTTAAAATTGTGGAAAGGAACTAACGAAGTTATCGACTGGTTTAGAGACATTAAATATAACTATAATAATAAGTTTATTCAATTGGATATTGCTAATTATTACTCATCCATTACTCCTAATCTACTTAACAAAGCCCTAACATATTCATTTAAACATACAGAATTAACTAGTAATGAAATGCGCATTATCTTAACTGCACGGAAAACATTAATTAAATTTAACAGCCACCCCTGGACTAGAGAAGACAGAGATAATAATTTCGATATCACTAAGGGGTCATCGGATTCCGCCCAGGTAACGGATCTTGTGGGGCTTTTTGTTAATAATACTCTACATAGAAAAATACCGGAGATGACCGGAGGTTTATATCGCGACGATATGCTATTACTTATAGAAAATAATAATAACTGTGAAATAAATATGAAAAGTAAAGAAATTATACAATTGTTTATTTACCTTAATCTTAAAGTAGAAATAGAGAATAATTATAAAATAGTTAACTTTCTAGATGTAACTTTAAACCTTAACACAGGTATTTATTATCCATTTCACAAAATAAACGAAAACTTAAACTACGTTAATTTTAATTCAAATCACCCCACATCCGTTAAAAACACTATAGTAAACTCTGTGCAGCAACGTATTTCTAGAATTTCAGCTAATAAGAATATTTTTGAAGATAAAACGCAATATTATATCGATGCGTTAGGTAGAGCGGGATATAGCAATAATATTAAATACATTGATAGTAATATTATGACAAATAACTATAATTTTAACAACTGTAATAGAAAACCTTACAATAATTCGGAAAACAAAAAAAGAAATAGAACTAGGAATATATTATGGTTCGCTCCTCCTTTTTCATTAAGTAATAAAACTCCTATTGCTAAATTATTCTTTAAAGTTCTAGATAAATGCTTCCCTAGAACACATAGGTATTACTCAATATTTAATAGACATACTATAAAATTAACTTATTCAACCACCAGTAATTCAGCGCAGAATATCAATAGAATTAATAATAGAAACTTAAAACCTAACCAGAATACCATTAATAAGACCAGCAATATCCAACTGAATAATACGACACATAGAAACTCAAATTTTGATAAATGTAACTGTAGAAATAAATCTAAATGCCCGTTAAATAACAATTGCTTAGTTAAAAATATAGTATATAATTGTAATGTAAAAACTAATTTAAATTCATTTGATTATGTAGGATCGACCTCCACAGATTTTAAGGCGCGTTTTAATAACCATATATGCTCTTTTACGAATATAAAGAAAAACCTTCACCTTCTTTATCTATTTACTATGGGACCTAAAATCAAAGAACACTAACTATTATTTACTTTGGAATGTTATCTCTCGAGCTTCTCCATTCAATGCTTCTTCTGAAAGTTGCGCTCTTTGTATAGAGGAAATATTGTTTATATTAAAAAGTAAAAATTCTGTTAATTTAAGAAGCAATCTTTTCAGTTCTTGCAAACATAGATTGAACTCAACGTTTAAGTATATATATCAATTGTAATACATAACTTATCTCTATTAAACCTATCGATAATTCATTGGATTCCTTCATATGATTTCTTGTAACTATCTTGAGGGGATTTTTCTTGAGGAATTTTTCTTGATGGATGCACTGAAAAATTTGAAAAGAGGCTTTTTCTGAAAATTCGTATGAAGGAATTCGTAATTCATAATTTATATTATAATTAATATTTCAGATTTTATATTGAATATATTGTTATATATCTTTCTAATGCTTGATGTGTATATATATGTATGTATGTACATCAGGGTGTTTATATATATATATGAAATTTATACTTTAAATATATTCTACAGATGTACTCGTGTGAAAGATTTTTTTATGGTTTATGCTTTGGATATATTCCAATGAATGAATGTTTTTAAATGTTAACACGTTATGGAAAAAATTTAGGTTTTAAGTGTCATAACTGTATGACAGGTTGAGTTATGGTTTTCTAACTTGATATAAAATAACATAAAATTCATGCTCTAATTACACTATTAAGAGGGATAATCAACATTTTTTAACATCTTAACTTTATAATATTTAATCCTTAGAGCTATCTTAATCATTATTATTGGATCGCTAGCAATTTCTTTTAAACTTTCAGAAATTCCACGAGCTTCGAAATATTAGAATATTTTAAACTTAAAATTTTTTTTAAATAATTAATTAATTAATTAATTAATAATAATAAAATTATATTTGGTTTTTTAATAATAACACATTTTTTAATAATATATATTCTTTAAACATTTAAACTACGGATTGAATTGATAAATTATTAATTAAATATTTAATCAAATTTAGTAATTAAACATTAGATACGTTCTTCGACTTAGCTTTATCCATTTTTATTAGTATCTTATTGCTTGTTATTAGTATTCATGCTCGCTATATATTTTTTTCGCATCTTCCCCCAAAATTACGCTATTCTCTCTCACTAAAATATACTCAGGTTTCTCTCTTCTTTCTTTCGTTTTTTTCCCTATTCCAACGGCTTAATTTAAATATATTGTTTTTAATAATATATATTCTTTAATAATATAATTTTTAATAATATATATTCTCTAATAATAATATAACATAACATACACATTTAAATAATAATATAATATAACATACACATTTAAACATTTAGACTACGGATTGAATTGATAAATTATTAATTAAACATTTAATCCAAATTATTAATCACACATTATTAATTAAACATTAGATAAATTCTTCAACTTAACTTTATTATTGTTTTTATCCACCTTTTTATTAGTATCTGTTATTAGTTGTTATTATTGATTTATCCATCTTACGGTATTTATCCACTCTATATTTATTTTCTTCGTCTCTTCTCTCAAAATTACGCTATTCTCTCTCACTAAAATATACTCAGGTCTCTCTCTTTCTTTTTTTCTTTCTTTCCTTGTTTTTTCTCTTTATTTTTTCCCTATTCCAACGGCTTAATTTAAATATACTTATTTAAATATACTGTTTTAAACCTTTCCAACACTAATTTGCATAATAAACCAACAATAAATATAATAACTCCACTATCCAGGAGATTCCAACCAGAATGGTTGCATTTTTTAAGGGTATGTCAATATTTATTTATAAAACTAACCTATATTATATTTTATCTGATGAAAGCGCACCATAGTTTGCTCTGGTGGCCCTTGAAATATGTATAATGAAATAAATATGGTTTTATAAATATAGTTTCCATTTGTATATATATATATATATATATATATATATATATATATATATATATATATATAGTGTGTGTGAGTGTTTGTGTGTGTGTGTGTGTGTGTGTGTGTCTGTCTGTCTGTCTGTGTCTGAGTCTGTATCTGTGTCTGTATATGTGTGTATATATATATATATATATATATGTGTGTGTGTGTGTCTGTGTGTGTGTCTGTATGCATGTATGTATCTATGTGTGTGTTTGTGTGTGTGGGGGGCGTATCATACAGAAGTTATAAAATAAATGAATAAAGCCTTGTTAATGCAACTGCTTGTCTATCTTTATGAATTGGTGTTTCTATAAACATCTCAACTAAAATCTCTATTTTACTATCGTATTATTCTGTTCGTCTTTACTTTACACAACAAAAACATTAATATCATCTACATGACTTGTGTATTTTCTTTCTTAAAATCTAAAGTATATTAAACACTATTACTTGTAGCACCATTGATTCGTTGTTCTCATTCTATCTTAGTAAACTTTATTGCTTGGAATTTTTCCGAACTTCTTTTATGCAAAGTTTATTTACATGCATTTATATTAAGATGTGTATATTCCACAGAGGATTAATAGGATTCCCACTTACAACTTTTACTCTACTTCACTCTTCAGGATTGCTTTTAATGTTGTCCATTATACAATAAGCTGGAAAGTCTCGTGTATATTTGCTTGTTTTAATCAAAATTGTATTTCTGTCGATTGCTTTGAAATTCATCCAGCGTTTGCTGTTCAGTATGTAAAAATGTAATCACACATATATTTGTGTGTGTGATGTGTGTGTGTGTGGTTGTTTGTGTAGTGTGTTGTAGGTGCGTGTGTGTGCGTGCGAGCGAGCGCGCGTTTGTGTATGTGTGTGCGTGTGCGTGTGTGGTTATATATATGTTTATAGTGGAAAAAATAAAACTTTAGGAGTTCACCTGTGACATCATCAGTGGTACTAGTATGTTTCCTCCGGTTGTTTTGTATTGTAATGTCTCTTCTATTTTTATTATTATTGTTTTTATTTATTTATTTATTTATTTATTTATTTATTTATTCGTGTCTCTATTTGTGCATGCGTTTGTGAGTGTGTGTTCGTGTCTGAGTGTGTGTGGTTGTTGTTATTGTACCCGTGTATATTTATATTTATTTATCTAATATCAATGTTGTGTGTAGTTGTTGTTGAGGGTATTCCATTCATTTTTTCTGCTCAACTTCGGTTTTATTAGTTCTATCACAGTTGCTTCTCTGATTTTTCTACCCGTTGAGTCATTTCTATGTTTAGATATTATTTTAATTTCTATATTGTCTATATTGCCATCATGTCTTCGTCTGACGTGTTTATATGTAACCGAACCATCTTTTTAGTTCCCCCCGGTGTTGGTCTAATCTCTACGCTATGCTTCGGGCTGTCTCGCCTATGTATGTTTCTGCAAGTACCCTCTATACATCTTATGCTATAGACTACATTTCTAATTTTACAATTATTTGTGTATTTATTCTACATATAATACATTTCTTATTAGTACAGTAGGTTTTCTCTAAAGGGTAAGTTTTGCTGGTCAGGGATTTTATGGTTGTTCCTGGTTTTTCTACCACTTTAATCTTTAAATGGGTCTTTTTAGGGCATTTCTAAATCGGTTGGCTAATTCACCTCTAGAGTTTGCAGCCCCGAACATGATACTCTGGTATTCTGGTTGGCGTACCATGCAGTGGCTTTCCCTATCTTATGTTTTGTCATATCTATGCTATTCCATGATTTGCTCCTGTACAATGAACAAATCCCTTTCCTGTTCATCTCTATGAGGGTCTTATATTTCTCCTTTGTACACCATGATTCTGTCTATTTAGATTTGCCAGAGAACTACATGCGATTGATGAAGTGTTGTAAGTGTCATTCCAGTTAATTTGGGTCGCACATGCGGACCACATTCTTCGTCACTCTTACCTGCGATCAGTATATTAAACTTACCAGCGAGAAGAAATAATAGAAAGAGAAAGAAGACGATAAAAACTGAGGCGTGAGGACATGAATGAAGAACAGATGCATATCCTTTTAAAGTAAGCTAGACTATGGCAACAAAAAAGAAAAGATATGTTTCAAGATAAACGAAACGAATATCTGGAGAAATAAAGACTCAGACAAAGAAGAGTAACGTTTCAAGATAAATCCCAAGAATATCTAGAGGAACAATCACTCAGACAGCAGGAAGAGATAATATGGACGATCATGCATTACATTTACAGTGTAGTCGACATAGTCAACAAGAAAGGAGAGATCACATGCATAAGAATAAACGAGAACATTACCTTTAGCAGCAGGGAGATGCACATAAACTTAGAATAGAAAACATGAATGCCGAAGAACTGCATAGTGAGCGTTTTTGGAGAAATGGCCCAGCAATTAATATTATTGATGATATGAATGTTTCGTTGTGGAGTTTTGAAATTTAGAAACGAAAATTATATCTGTTGTAATAATGGAAAGGTTGTACTGCCTCCATTGCAAAAATACCCTGAGAGACTGAGAAATCTCTTAGAAGGGGGTCAGGAAGCAGTTGTATTTCGCAGGAACATCTGTGTATTTTCTTTCGCTTCATTTGGTGTTAAACTTACCTTACCACCTGGCAGAGGCCTGTATTGCTTTCGTATTCAGGGTCAAACATATTACAATACCACACAGTACCCTGCAGAAAATTTACAACGATATGGCCATTTATGTATTATTGACGCAAATGAAGCCGTTCAGCACAGATTGGAAGCACCGCAAAATAATGACTGCTCACCGCAAACAATGACAATGATAAATGAGGTGTTGTATCAATATAATCCATATGTTTAAAACAATGCATGCCATAGAACAAGAAGAGCAGCATAGAACAAGAAGAGAAAAGCGTCCAATACAGAACTGTGAATCAAGATTTACCAGACGATGAGATATGAGATGCTACAATTTACCAACTAACAATGAAAGAGCTGTTGTTTTGGGGGGGACAGATGGTGCACCACCTGTACACAGAGATATTGTCATCTACCCTATATCTACTATCCTCTTCAGAAAATACCATATACTTCATGCCACTTAGACCCCATGCTCTACCCTTTATTGTTTCCATATGGTGAATTTCACCCATGGAGCATAAGCCTTTTAACCTGCTCATGTAGTCTTCTTAATTTAGCTTGCCAGTCAGCCAATGCACTGCAGTTGTGGAATACACATTAGAAATCAATGATTGAGAACTATTTGCCTCAAGGAATGGACGGTCAGCAAGGTGAAGGTATGACACTTTGTTACATTAATATTGATTGAAAATGGTACCAACTGCGCACAACTGGGCCTACCTCAGTCCATTGAGGTGCTTCAACCTGATCCTCAAGTTGACATCAACCACCCTCATATTGATTTTCTTACTGACGAGCAATAAATAGTTGCTGATGCTGTAATTGATGCTGTTTGAAAGAGAAGAAAAGTTGAAAAGCCTGCACATACCTTCTCCTATGCAGATGCACCTCGATATTGTGGCAAAACATACCTGTTCAATACACTGACTTTTCACCTCTGGATAAATAACTATCAGGTATGTTGCGGTGCTTGGACCGGCCTAGTATCTACACTGCTGTTTGGAGGTAGAACTGTGCCCAATTTTTTCAAAGTACCCCTTCTACTAACAGATACCAGTGTATGTAATGTGTATGAGTCATCTGAGCATACCAATTACTTACGGAACCTGGATCTCATAATACTGAACAAGGCTTCTGTTATTCCTTCCATGCAATTCATGCCATTCACAAATGCCTTCAAACATCACTGTTGTCAATGAAGTGTTTTGAGGAAGGTCTTTGTTTTGGGGAGGTGACTTCAGGCAATTGGTGCCAATATTTCCAAGGAGTACGGGTGAAGCCACATTAGAAATATGTCTTAAAATACTCCCACACGTGGCACTTCTTTCAACATTTTATATTAAGCAATAATGTGAGAGTAAAAGAAGATCAGAGAAAGTTTGCGAAGTAGCTACTACATCTTGGTAATGGAGCAACACCTCTAATTGAAGCAATGCTTATGAATAAAGATGATGTTGGAGTGCCTTCAGTATAATGTGTAAATGACTGCTTAGTGAAACACATTTTCAGCGATACAATGCAACAAGCGCAACAAGAGAAAATAATGCGTGTCTTTTCATCTCCCAAGAATGCTGATTGCCTATTAATCAATGAAGAGGTTCTCAGACATCTCGCCGGTAACAGCAGAACTTATTACACTACAGATGGAGTGCTCGCTGATGAACTTACTGAGGGTGACAGATAATCTACTGAATTTCTGAACACGCTTACACTTTCCGGGATGCGCCTCACAAATTTCCATTAAAACAGGCTCATTAATAAAGCTTCTACAAAATATTTCAATCCAGAACAGATTATGCAATGGCACAAGATTGGGACTGCATCAATATTTTATCGAAGCTTCTCATATCAATGGACAGGCATGTTTTGATCCCAAGACTGGAGTTACCCCCAGTGACACCAACTTTTCTTTTACTTTGGAAAGAACCCAGTTTCTATTAAGAATGTTGTATGCTATGACAATGAGCCAGAGTTACATATACCATGAAGTGAGTTTGTTCCTTCCTGGGCCTGTATTTAGCCATTAACTATTGTATGTCACTTTTTCAAGAGTTCGCAGACAGTCAGGTTTAAAGATTAAAGTACTGAACACTGATAAGCAAGAGAAGCAAGAAAATAAAACTGTGACAAAGAACATTGTATGCAAACGGCTATTAAGATAATTCTGAGTCAATTGCAAGTTCCAATAGAATTGAAACTAATCAGCTAAATAAACACATTGTGTATATTCTCTATGGTTTTGCATTTGTATATAGTGTAAAGTAATTATGATAACATATTGCGTAATAAGGAATATGCTATTATATATTAATCTTGCAGTTTTAAAAGAATTAAATACTAAAGAATTATATGTGTATTAAGTATTGAATAGAATGTTTTTGTATATGTATGTACCATTTATTGCACAAACAACAATAAGATTTATATGCAATAGTAATGCAAATCATTTTTTTCTCTTAAATAGCTACTCTTAATTATTTCGTTCGTGGAATTTCCACGGGTCTCGCTAGTATATATATATTTGTACACACAGACACACACACACACACACACACATGCACATATATATATATATATATATATATATATATGTGTGTGTGTGTGTGTGTGTGTGTATGTATGTATGTATATATATATATATATATATATATATATATACCTTCCACGTCATAACACTTCACCTTTAATCATCTCAGTGCCTTGCTATACAGCTCCCTTTCCAATTCCAATCCTGCTTGCACACACCACACCCGGCTCCCCGCTTTTCCACATCTGATACACCTTTCTTGTCCAATCCAGGCATTGCAGCATTGAAAGCTGGACACGCTCTCTCACAATGCTGCTGAAAGCTCTCAGCCCGCTTTGTGAGGTGGTCGAGATGTTGACACGACAAAAAGCACCAATTTTATCATGAAAGGTGGTCATGCTGGTAACACGACAAAAAGCATCCGGTCCATCCTTTTAGGTGGCCCTCTTGGCGACACCATAAAAACACCCAGTCCTTTCTGTAAACTGGGTTGCTGTTGGGAAGGGCATTCAGTCGTATAAACCTGACCGGAAACAGTTCCGTATGAGCAAGTCACGGTCATCTAATCTGACGTTTCACGAGATAACTCGTCTAACACATGCTGGCGTTGCAAATGAACATTAAACGGTAATGATGATATTGTTCTATATTTGTTTGTTTTTTTCATATTTCACATTCGATCTTCTAATGAAGGACTTGTTTCCAAAACGTAAATTATGGCAACATCACAACTTACAATTAAGGACAAAATGAAAACACACACACATAGAACAAACAACCAACCAGTAACACGTATATAAACAAATAAATAAACAAATAAAAACACACACAGACACCCGGATGTAACACATGCGCAAACTAAGAACACAACACACACATAAACAAGATGGCATAGGACAGAACAAAGGAGTGGCACAAAACAAAGAAAAGTATCCCCAGTCACTGAAGAGGTCACAGAATATGTGACGAAAGAACTTTGACAATATATGAACAACCGTCCGGTTGTGGAACCAACCAACCAACCGGAAATTTATAAATTCTTATATTTATAAATTTAATTTATAATAAATTGGAGTGAAAGCAACTGGTCCGTGTGTTTCTTATTGGCAACATGACCAATAAGATGGTTGCCGAACACTGTACGGCGTAATTCGGGCTGTTTGTTTACAAACAAACCGAACATTATAATAAATGTTCGGTAAACCCATACGTACACACATATATATATATATATATATATATATGTGCATGTATATATATACATACTACTGTACATCTGATATATATATATATATATATATATATAAATATATATATATGTATATGTATATATATATAAATGTAAGTATGTATACGTACATACATATATGTAAACAGATGTACAGTAGTATATATATATATATATATATATAAGACATATATATATAACATTTATATGAGTTATATTGTTGGTCGCAAGTATACATTTAATTCGTCAGTTGCACAACTGATATCAATGTCCATTTTTATGAGTGGTTTTCTGTTAAATTCTATGATATGTGAACACGATTGCTATAACGTAACTATCTTTTTTATTTCCTTGCATCTAATATTATCTTGAATCCACATTTGTATTGAATGCTTTTTTGCATTGGTCATAGCGGAATACTATACAACAGTTATCTGTCCAGCAATATATTTTTGCGGTTTATATATCTATGGCTTACTTTGCAAATACAATGAAATCCTCTTGGTATTATTGTAATATTTCCTTACTTTAAATTATATTTTTATCGATTATACTTTTTTATCACGACAGACACATTTTTAAAAATCTACTCTGCACTTCTTAATAGTAATTTATAGATTTTGGGAATAAAGTGAATGCTAGATGCTTACAACGTCAGCACATTAGCGCGTGCCACTACTTTATAAGTGACTCGGAAATTGTTGAGATATATCGGAAATTTAATCTTGAGTTAGTTTACAATTTTCTGTTGTTGGAAATGATTGAAAATGTCTTCGGCAGGGAAGAAAGAAGACATCAACGAGAATGTTTATAATTATGTTACTGCGCATGCGTTTTTCTTGACATTAAAGAATAATTTACACTTGATTAATCCTACATACCGCAAAGGACTAATTTTGTGATTGTAGGAAGTTCGTTTGTAGAAATTAAAGGATTTCCTACGGTAAGTTTCCTATAATAATACATTGGTTTTATTTTATTAACTTTGCACTTGATATGCTTCTGTAATTTTTATCTCTCCTTGTGAAAGTATTATGGTCGAAATGTTAAGACGTTGGAAGTCCATCGGATAGATTTCATCTGTAATTCAAAGAATTAGCCTTGTCATACTGTGTCAGACATCCTGAGAATTACGTTAATATTATATATGCTTCTGGATTTCTGAAGTACATGCAGGTTACTTTGACTATCTATCTGTTCAATTTATTGATCATCTCGAACATTCATCCACTAAAGGTAGAAATCAAGTAGATCCATTCCAATTCATTCACATAATTATATTGAAAAACGTCATAAGTATCATATCATTTTAACAATATTTTATAGATATTAAATCATGTATATTTTCATTTAACATTTGCTTTTCCTAAATTCAAATAACGTACAAGTTATTCTGTCAGGACAAACAATCATTTATTTTGTATGCACGTGACTTCCTTTATCTATGGAAATATTTTGAGTGACGTTTCGTTTTTCTCTCTCAGGAAATCTATAAATACATTTATATCACAACTGGTATAATAGTAAATTTAAGATTTGATCGTCAATACACCGTTAACTGACATAACTATCCATTATTAAATCTGTACAAGGGCGGTGGATTGGCACTATCGGTAGAGGATCTGACGCCATGCTTTGCAGCAAACAGTTACGGCCCTTTATGGTCTGAGTTCAAATCCCGCCGAGGTTAACTTTGCCTTCCATCCTTACAGGGTCGATAAAATAAAGTACCAGTCACGAACTGGGGTCGATTTAATCGACTTTCCCTCCTCTTCCAAAATTGCTGGCCTTGTGCCTATATAAGAAATCATTATATGTAACATAAAGCATATCCAATGATACATATATTCTTGAAATACACTTTACCTTCTTTATACTTAGTATAAATATATAGCTTCTACATATTTCTATTTACAATACGTAATATGATATAAATGATGATATTTCTATGGGTATATCATCATAAGACAATGATTAGAATTTTAGTTTCTGCACGTTATACAGCAACATGAAGGCACTAAATACCCTACACTTTTAATATCCCAGCTATAAATTATTCCCACATTCACAACGTTTTTTTCTGCAGCTAAGTGCACTATGCAAGTGCAGTTACGATTTATATTCATGCAAGTTGCCCATTACTAGTTTAATGTAGTGCGCTGGTGATGTCTGCAGTAAAGAGCAATGCGTATGACCATTTCTGTTTTAAAATAATATACCTAGAATTTTATATACAATAAATAATTATTGATATATTTTAGATATATAATGATTTACTATAAGTCATTTAGTAATTTTTTCTACGTAACCTGTAACAAAGCAAGGTGTAAAGACGAGTGAATCGAAGTAATATATTACATATAATATTTCCTTCAAAGGATAGAGTGAATGCCTAGAGCAACCTTTTGGGGTGTGCGGGCCACATTGCTATGCAATGTCTCGTCAGTTTGCCACATAGCTATGCAGTGCCTCGTCGGCGGGCCATGAACTCATCATATAATAAATGTTATCACCTCAGACTGCTCTTAATCCGGCATTTAAAGAAGAACAATGAATGTTATGTAAAATTACTTTAATGACATTCCTTACTGAAAATAAAAATAAGATACTTGTTTTTGCCTGTCGTTGCCAGGCGAAATATTTGTCGAGCACAGGAGTAGAACATCGTCCAGAAGGTCATCAGGCATCCTTGTTCTTAAACGATCTTTGGTATATTTCATTTTTGGGAAATGCTGTTCATAGTATACGTCCTGCCTAATAATGATACTAACATTTTTGCATTAATCAAGAGGTTTTTATAGTTTCCATTTGGCAAAACACGTTTCTTTAAGAAGTTAGTTACTGATTCTGAATGAAATTTTGATTTCAGAAATTCATCGAATTGTATGTCAATCAACACCAACTGATATCTTTCTTCCACTGTCACCACATCTGTTTCGTACGGCGACCCAAGTAATTCAAAGTGATGTATGTACTGGAGTATATACACGAATACACGCACACACAGTCCCCTTGAACCTGATGTCGGACTAGTCTATCTATCTGAGTTTGATTATTTATAACTGTCACATAGTTACGTCCCTTTACGATCTGAATTCAAATCCCGCTGAGGTTGACTTTGCCTTTCATCCTTACGGGGTCGATAAAATAAAGTACCAGTAATGCACTGGGTAATTTGTTGGCCTTGTGCCTAAAGTAGAAACAATTATTTATAACTGTCACGCCAAATTACGTTCAGCTAAGTGAGTCTTGTGGCCAGATGTGTTCTCTAGTCGATATTCTAATCCAAAATATTTCAGAACACATTTTCAGGGATCGCTTACCCTAAGATTGAAACTTGTTAGTGGACTGAACAAAAATCCCTCGTGGGCTTGATATAGCCTGCGGGCCTGAGGTTGCCGACACCTTGCCTAGAAGATAGTGGTATTTAAATCCAGAACCACAGGCTACGTAAGAGAGTATTTCGTCCAACATTCTATCGTAATTTATCTTCACCACCTTCCATTTATTTTTCTTATTGAGCTTTTACCCTTCTCACAATTTGTTTTATACAAAAATATATAAACATATCAGGCAGATTTACAAGAATAAGTAGTAATAGTTTTTTTGGGCTAAAGGCTAACACCTGTTTTTCGATGGGAAGTCGTTTGAATTGATCCCAGTGCGTTGCTGCTAATATATATTATCGATTTTTATGTTATCGATATTATCGATCTCGCAAGAATAAAAGACAAATGTAACCTCACCGCGATTTGAACATAAAGGGACATAACTATAAAGCATTGTGTCCGGCGTTCTATCGACTCTACCAACCTCCCACCCGTAAACAATAAATAATAATAATTTCTACTATAGGCACAACACCAGCAATTTGGGCGGGAGGGGAAAGTCTATCATATCAACCTCAGTGCATAACTGGTTCTTTATTTTATCAACCCCCGTAAGGATGAAAGGCAAAGCTAACCTCAGTGGGATTTAACTAAGAATGTAAAGGGCCATATCTTTATGCTGCAAAGCATAAATAATAATAAGACAAAATAAATACTATTTTAGCTATAACTGTAGAGTAATTCCAGTAATATATTCTAGAGCAAACATACCATCATCATCTAAACTCCACAATAGTGCCGAATCCAATAGTGTCGAATAGTAAGTGTACGCTTCTTGTAATATTTCTAAACTCAAATGGTGTAGCTTAAATATGTGTCAGGAAAAGTTTTCACAGCGATACATTAATCCATTTTCACCCATTTTTGCACGTTTATAATTTTAGTCCGTTTCATAAGTTTGGCTCATTTAACAGAGACAAAATTATATTCAATGATTTATTAATCCGTTCTTTACATTTTTTAAAACACTGTCATAATACACTACCGTGTATAAGCTTCGTGATTATTGTTTCAGCGATTTCGGAGTCTGCCTGATTGTATGATGTAACTGTCTGCATTTTCTGACTTTTGTCAAATCGGTGCGAGGAAACAATTGCTTATACTATCTATCGATCGCAACTCAAGGTGGAAGGAGCAACGTAGAATAAAGGACATAACGCCCTACCGATTGCCAATCCAATTCTCTAACCACTCAGCCTCGCGCTTTTTCTATGATATATATATATATGTGTGTGTGTGTATGTATGTGCGCGCGCGCGCGCGCGCGTGTGTGTGTGTGTGTGTGTGTGTGTGTGTGTGTGTGTGAAAGTGAAAGCGCATGGCTTAGTGGTTAGAGCATTGGGCTTGCAATTGAGAGGTTGTGAGTTCAATTCTCTGACCGGGCGATGCGTTGTGTCCTTGAGCAAGACACTTTATTTCACGTTGCTCCAGTTTACTCAGGTGTAGAAATGAGTACGACGTCACTGGTGCCAAGCTGTATCGGTCAGTGCCTTTCCCTTGGACATCATCAGTGGCGTGGAAAGGGGAGACTGGTATGCATGGGCCACTGCTCGTCTTCCACAAAATCTGCCCATGCTTGTGCCTCGGAGGGAAACTTTCTCGGTGCAAAACCGTCATTCTTGACCGAGTTGGGGCCAAAGAAAAAAAAATATATGTATATATATATATATATATATATATATATATATACCACATCGTCCTTCGCGCGGGTTAACAATTACTGCGTCCAGGCCTGTTGTAGGGGGCCTGTTCGAAATATATATTTCTGTCTCCATTTCATCTAAAAATAAAACTGGCGATGGGCCTGCGAACTGTTCTGGAAGGCGTGTTATAGTTGCACAACGATTGCGTATCCCGAGACCCCAAAGAGCGTCTGGAAGGGAGCAAACATTAACAGTTGGAGCCTGGAAATATCCAAACTTTTACAGGTAAGGAGCAAGAACTAGTAGAGGAGGCTACATGCTACCAGCTAGATATAGCCGGAGATTCCTGAACAAAGTTCCGTGGCTCTGATATTGTATATTTTGTTGGGGCGAGTGTTTGAGGACCCTGCCTCCATGATCCTCTCAGGAATAAGTGGTCGAAGAAGAAGATGGTATATATATAAATATATATATATATATATATATATATATATATATATATATATATATATATATATATATATTTGGAAGAGTTTGTATTTGTGCATCATGGATGTATGTATGTATATATTATATCTATATATATTGGTGGATTGGCAGTATCGGTAGAGGGTCGGACGCCATGCTTTCCAGCATAGTTACGTCCCTTTACGATCTGAGTTCAAATCCCGCCGAGGTTGACTTTGCCTTTCATCCTTACGGGGTCGATAAAATAAAGTACCAGTAATGCACTGGGTAATTGCTGGTCTTGTGCCTAAAGTAGAAACAATTATATATATATATATATATAAATACATATATATATATATATACACACACACACAGACACACATATATATATATATATATATATATAATACCAAAATTATATTAAGGATGTCATGTCTGAGAATATCAGAATCATGCGCCATTATATATATATATACTTTTTAATTTCGTCTTCTAACGTCGCGTAAATTTCTGAACAAGTAACCAATCGGTTGACGCCATTTTGATGAAGTTTAGGGATTTCAGTTGCTAATCTATTACTGTGTTGACCGTCACATTCACCGTCATAGCCGGCACGAACTGGAATCGAATTCCGTCAATCGATTAGCTATTGATTAGGCGGAGCCTGCTGATGAAGCTACATGCACCGATTGTGCATTGTTGCATAATAAATGCAGACAGTGGATGTTTTACACTTTACATCTGCATTAAGTGTGGCCGAAATTCGAGCACGGGTATTGATTGGAGGTACCCATTCACGTGTGTTGTATTGCAACAAATAACTATGTGTCTACTCTGATATTTTACATAACATTACCTATTGACTACGCTGAGATGCAACCGGTACTAGTAGTGAAATTCATGCTAGTCCCATCAACTTATTATATATATATATATATATATATATATGTGAGTGAGTGAGTGAGTGAGTGAGTGAGTGAGTGAGTGAGTGAGTGAGTGAGTGTGTGGGTGTGTGTGTGTATGTGTGTGTGTGTGTGTGTGTGTGTGTGTGTGTGTGTGTGTGTGTGTGTGTGTGTGTGTGTGTGTGTGTGTGTTTGTTTTTTATTTATTAACTATATATATATATATATATAGTGACGAAACATAAGTCAATTGCATGAACTCATAATCCTTTATTTACTGCTATATATATTTCGATGATAGCCATTGAATGGCTATGACCTCATCAGGGAGTTAGTCAGTTCTTAGATATGCCAGCTCTGTGTTTATGGTGTTTATGGTATCAGAGCCTTGGGACATATGAGCTTGTTAGGAATAATTTAATGTTGTCAGCAGGAATAGTCTTAATTCTCATTAGTGAGTTTCTAGATGCTAGTAGGGTTGATATTTGACCTCAAAGAGGTGGTGTTGTAAAGTTCAAACCGTCAGGCAAGATGACAATAGTTCCATATGGTCAGATATATATTCAATTGAGGTTAATAATATGAAATATATACTACAGGTCATACTTAAATTGAGGAATTTATGTGGAGTGGTACTACTGACAATTGTATATATATGTGTGTGTGTGTATATGCAAAACGTAACCAGAAGGAATGGAACAAACAGCACAATACATTGAAGAAATATATTTAACGTTAACGTTTCGAACACTATTCCTTCATCAAAAAACAAAAAATAGAATTAGAAATAAAAGAAGAAATAGAAAGATAGTGAGAAGAGAACGCGATGGAAGTAAAATTTGAAAAAAAAACACGTGTGTATTCAGTCATATATATATATATATATATATATACACTTATATTTTCCTTCGCCAATTCACTGTCCAAGATTTAGAACCGGAAACCACATGGGTATAAATCAAACTTCTTAAACATATATCTGTCCCAATGACTGCAAGTGAGATTTAAAGGAAGTACCGATTTCGGAATTGAAATAAACTCAATCAATAATTTTACACAGACGTATATTTTATATATTCTTTTCTTTTTGTATTCGGACCATTTCGAAAACTAGAATTGAGACAATAATTTTTTTTTTTTTTTGCATTTTATCATTCTAATGAATTTGACTGTTTTTTTTTTATTTAGAAAACAAATGATACTTCCACAATTTCTATTCATCGCAACACTCTTTCTCTTAAAGTTGCCTTCCATAAATAGACTGTGATTTATTATTTTCTTCTGCAAACATTATTCAATGATGCTCGGTGTTTTCAATTAATTTCTTTTTTAAAACGTTAATCTGTTATTATCAAGCCAACTAATTATGACTTTTTAGAGACAACTTTTGCAAGTTAAGTTTCTTCTTGAAAATTAATAAAGAAACAAATGAGACAATTATATCCTAGTACGTCCCTACAAATAATTTCTATTACGTCAGTGTGAAGTGATATGATAAGCCAGTTGTGTTTCAGATTTTCGGTAACGATAATTAAATGAATATTCATGTTAACAAGTCTGATCGGTAATTTGATGTAATTATTTAAGGTCACAAGGATAAGAGCTGATTTAATGATATGGTGACAAGTAATTAAAACTAACAAATTTCTATTTTAGTCTTCAAACTTCTATGTAGATATAATTCTTAAAGTCACAGTAACAATTCTCTAAGTATATATTACGTTCGGTAAAGAATGGCGTTGCAAAATTAATTTAAATAAAGATTGTATATTTACGTGAACATACGTATGTTGATCTTAATTTGTTTATTCATATTTGTGGTAGCTATTTATGTCTAATTCGTCTGATTGCCCCTGAGATGATGGAAATGAATGTACATTTCTGAGACGAACTCTACTAGGTGACAGCGTTTGGTCATAATATCATTTCACGATTCTCGCGAGACTAATCTCGTGAACTGACAACTGAAATCTATCGACGTAAATGGAATAAATAAATAAATAGTCAGTCAGGTAAATTACATTTATTTCTAACTTGCACTCGTATCAATTTATTGGATTCTGTTCGTGCGTAAACGCAGGACGAAGCTGACATATTTCGAGCGCACGCATCAGAACACATAGATATCTAGACCTATTTTAATAGATATATTGGAAAGAAGTAATTTCCATGTTGTATATTTAAACCTTGTAACAGGCTTTCCATTGTATAAATTATCATGATATCAAACCTAAAGGAAATTTGTTTGTATTTTGTTGGACAGGATTATTGTATTTTCAAGATTCGGCCTGTTAACTTGATAACTTTTATAATATTATACATGAAATTCGATTAAAATATCGCATTTCTATTTCAAGCATTTAATGTCATCGTAGAATAGTGAAGTTGGCAAAATAAATCTATATTGGATAAAAGAAAAATTGTATTACAGCATTTAGCTTTAATAATTTTAACACTGAGTTCAAATAGTCGGCTGGACTTTAACAGCCACGTCTGGGCTGTTTTCATATTAATATTGGCTACAGTGCCTATGGTGGAGTAGATTGTGGTGGAAAGGCTGGAATGACAGAGGGCAGAGAGTATCAGATTTTCTGTAAAAAGGTATGTGAGGGTGAAGAGGATAAGAGTCTCTCCAAGTAAATGAGTCAACTCTCACGATGTGTCTATGAGGTCACACGGTCACAATTTGAGAGTGTGCCTCATTTGCCCCTAAGCAGAAGTTCCTCTTTTCTCTCTTATATTTTACATTTCTCTCCTCTTTCTCCACCTCAAACCACTCCATCCAATCCTCTACCTCTGTTAGTTGATGTTAATTTGGTGTTGCCTTTGTATGCATCCAGCCTGCAACTGTGTAAAACGCACTTAAAATAAGAAATGGAAAATACCAGAAAGATATAAGAAATGGAAAATACCCATTAGATATAACACACACACGCAGGCACACGCGCACACACACACAATATATATATACATATATATATATATATACATACATACATATATATAATGTTTAATTGGAACATAAACTCAACCTAAAGATCCAAATGTATAAATTAACAGATAAGATTGAATAGAATTTATATTATAAATAAATGTGCGACCGTATTTCGATTCTGGGTTAAACAAACAACATTTAACTCTATTAACTAATTTGAGTTGATTATAGTTTATTTTATTTTAATATGTAATTAGATGTTTTATATTGGGTAAGCTATGCTGAAGGCGAAAAGTTAAGTCTTGACTATGTCTATGCCCATTACTTAACTAAAATACTTACTGTGTTTTCGTTCGTGTATTCATTTGCAGTGAATGAAATATTTCACTATATGAATGTAGATTACTAAGTTCCGTGTTATATGTTAACACGGAAGGAATATAGAGGTGGAATGAATAAACATTATTACTGAAACACTAACGGTTAACTTATATACAACATGCTATATATATATATATATATATATATATATATATATATATATGAATTAAAATGAAGGAAAAAACCCAAAGTTAACAACTTAAAGGTTACATGTACCTCTTGACCCAGATTGAACCCAAGGCCAGGATCTCCACCATCTCTAATATCTACCATTAGATACTAGACAACTAAAACCATTCTTTAATTTCTACGTACGTTTCTATACATGACAATGATACATGTAAACAAAAATGTAATCGGAAACAGTCAGTTAGCAATTATTTACACGAGACATTTTACATATAATAAGATATATATATCTTCATAAGATATAAGAACGCATAAACTTTACCAAATTCAAATAAGAATAGATCCCATAATAAATATTGGAAGTAAGGCCAGTTTTTAAAGAAGACTGTACATGAAATGGTTTTAACCTGCAAAGTTATGAAAGATTGGGATTATAGGTAGATGTTTAGAGCATTATTTCATTATTCGATAAAATAAAGTACCAGTAATGTACTGTTAATTGCTGGCTTTGTGCCAAAAGTAAAAATATTTATTATTAATAATATTATTATTTCCTATAATAGTTAAGAAGAATATTTGTTGGTGTTTAGATAAAATACACAGACAGGAATGAGAAAAGCGAGAAAGCAAAGTGAAATTAATTAAGAAGCAGCGATAAGAATTTCGTGTAAAAGATATAGGGAAGATAAGTAAATTATCATTAATTTTAATCAGCTTCGAAATTCAAATACACGTGTAGAGCCGAATTGGTTGACTTCATATTTTGTTGTTAGTTATAAGCATGTGAAAATTCAAAAATTCGAAAATTCGATTTCACACGAAGGTTTAATTCGTTGTGTTGGTTTGGAAAATTGTTTACTTACCCATCATTTTAATATTACGTATGGATTGGCAGTATCGATAGAGAGTCGGATGCTATGATTTGTAGCATAGAGTTACGCCCCTTTGTGGTCTGAGTTCAAATCCCGCCGAGGTTAACTTTGCTTTTCATCTTTACGAGGTCGATAAAATAAAGTACCAGTAATACACTGTGATAATTGCTGGCCTTGTGCCAAAAGGTAGAAAATTATGTATAATGCTGTTCAGAAGTGCATATATATGCTTCTACACACACACATGCATATATATGTTACTATTATTAATCTGATAGGGCGGTGGTTTGGCAGTATCGGTAGAGCGCCAGGCACCATGCTTTGCAGCACAGAGTTATGGCATTTTACGTGTTGAGTTCAAATGACTTTCATTCTTAAGGGGTCGTTATGAAAAAGCACCAGTAATGCACTGGGGTCGATTTAATCGAATTTCCCAAATTGCTAGCCTAGTGCCTAAAGTGGAAATCAATATTATTTTTATCATTATTACATGGATTGGCAGAAGGGCGGTGGATGGCAGTATGGGTAGAGGGTCGGACGCCATGCTTTGCAGCATAGAGTTACGGCCCTTTATGATCTGAGTTCAAATCCCGCCGAGGTTAACTTTACCTTTCATCCTAACGGGGGTCGATAAATAAAGTACCAGTCTCGCACTGGAGGTCGATTTAATTGAATTTCCCCTCCCTCAAAATTGCTGGCCTTGTGCCTATATAAGAAACCATTATCGGTGAATTGGCAGTATCGGTAGACGGTTGGACGCCATGCTTTCTAGCATAGTTACGTCCCTTTGCAGTCTGAGTTCAAATCCCGCCGAGGTTAATTTTGCTTTTCATCTTTACGAGGTCGATAAAATAAAGTACCAGTAATACACTGTGATAATTGTGCCAAAAAGTAGAAAATTATTACTAGTAGTAGTAGTAGTTAAATTAGACCATAAAAGAACGGCTAATGAAAATATTTTCAACCAACATGCTGAGTGTTAGATTACATATGACGACCACATTGGCAAAGCGACATTACCCAAACCGCACATGTATTTGACCGAATGTAATGGTAACAACGGTCCTCGACCTCTCACAGCCTAGCCCTAGCCGACGAGACACAGGTATACCACGCGCACGGAGCGAAATCCATGTCCACCTACCAATAATAATAGTTCTATAAATAAGCACCCTAGCACGCACAGAAGATTGCAACTACAGTACCCAGAGAGGAACGACTGGACGATACAGACCATATCTGAACAAGCAAAACCTTTGCGTCTGACGGCAACACCCCCATAAACACACCAAGCCACACCAAGCCACATTAACCACATTAAACACTGCAAGACCACAAGTCCTAATGTGACTTGGTACAACGCCCCGTACTCGATATATATCACTACTAATTTTCCCGGAACCTTCTTCAGGGCCCTTGACGAAACCCTTCCACCGACACACAAATACCACAAAACTTTTAACAGGCATACACTAAAATTGTCTTTCTCCACTGCACCCAACCTAGCTGACACCATAGCATACGCAAATAGGACCAAAATGCATAAATAAAACCAACTTCTTCAATCAACCAATAACACAAGATAACACCCCACAAACCATAACAACATCGAACACAGACTGCTTTGAGACATACCAACACCAACATACCACTGCCACGAGGATTGATAGATGCAATTGTAAAAGACGAAAGAAGCGCCCACTGGGAAACGAGTGCCTCAATAAAAATATCGTCTATTAGTGTGATATCCTCACTAACTATAAAAAAGCACATACATCGGCGCCACCTCAACAACATTTGGAGCGGCTACACGCTTTACACATTATATTTTATATCACGCGTTAAACATTCCAATTATTCCATATTATTCCATGCTATACTGTAATTCCATTTAACCACTCACCAAATGTCTGTATATATATATATATATATATATATATATATATATATATATATATATATATATATATATATATATATGAAGTATTTCCGTAGAAAGGGTAAAGGAAAGGAGAGTGCTCTATGTATGCTACAGAGTTATCTAATTATATAATAAGCAACACAAAACAATTATTCCATTTACCAAAATTTTCATGTAGACAGGCGAGTTCAACAGAGACGTCTGAAATCGCTCATCAGACGTCTCTGTTGATCTCGCCTGTCGTTGTGAAACCATTCGTAAATGGAATAATTCTTTTGTGATGTTCATTACATAAATAATATATATATATATATATATATATATATATATATATATATATATATATATACTACCCTCTAACTTCTATCATTTACACTTTTTTTTTTTCATCCTTACTTATTCTAACTCATATCTTTATAGCCTCCAACTCAATGACACCGAAATACAGGATATTCTTTGTATTAGCCATCCGACCTTTGTCATGCCCCCCCCCCCCTTTGAATTGCTATCGGATCTCATCATTCTTTAAATCTTACCCCACCCCCTCAAACCACGACATAAGCACCCATCTGACCACTATTAAATTGTGATGGCCTCACTCCATCCCCATCTTTACCACTGGATATACCCCACTAGAATTGATTCGTTTTCTCAATCCCTTTCTTTTTTCTATATCTTCCCTTCCCCTCTCCCACGCTTTCACATATTTTTTCTCCCCAGA
Source organism: Eledone cirrhosa (assembly GCA_964016885.1). Taxonomy (NCBI): domain Eukaryota; kingdom Metazoa; phylum Mollusca; class Cephalopoda; order Octopoda; family Eledonidae; genus Eledone; species Eledone cirrhosa. The sequence goes on from OZ024742.1 coordinate 125,334,258, forward strand.
ACTACCAATCAAAAATAAGAAATGTGACCCCCCCCCTCCCAAAAATAATAATTGTTTCTACTTTCGGCACAAGGCCAGCAATAAACCAGTGTATTACTGGTACTTTATTTTATCGACCCTGTAATGATGAAAGGCAAAGTTAACCTCGGCGGGCTTTGAACTGAGACCATAAAGGGTCGTAACTCTTTGCTGCAAAGCATGGCGTCCGACCCTCTACCGATACTGCCAATCCAGAAAACATACATCTTTAACGTTGTACGCGGAGTATTCTGTCATTAAGCTAACAGAAATCTGAAGAACTTTCGATTCCAGAGTCGGGCACGATCAATCGCGAGACCTGCGTCACACCTGAATAAAAGTAATGAAAATTTGACCCCTCGTCCATACTTATTATTAATGTTACACTCTGCTTAGTACAACCCCAAAGTATATACTGGAAACTACTCATCGAGTGCTAACTCTGGTGAACCAAGAGTAACTTGATGCTACAATCCATAAACTGTATATATATATACGTGTGTGTGTGTGTGTATGTGTGTAGATATATGTTGGAGTTTGGGCGTGTGTGTGTACTTAATTAATCAGTGGTTTTCTCAAGAAGCCCTTTTCAACTGAGACACACTTACATGCTATTTTGTGTTAGGTTGTCTGTATGAAGCTTATTAATTACCAGCAACCCTACTGTTAACTTTTCAGTTTCATATAAACACCGCTATTTATAGTTTTTCTTCTCCCCATTATTTGTCTAGGTAAGGGCGGTGGATTGGCAGTATCGGTAGAGGGTCGGACGCCATGCTTTCCAGCATCGTTACGTCCCTTTACGATCTGAGTTCAAATCGCGCCGAGGTTGACTTTGGCTTTCATCCTTACGGGGTCGATAAAATAAAGTACCAGTAATGCACTGGGTAATTTGCAGGCATTGTACCTAAAGTAGAAACAATTATTTGTCTAGGTAACAAGAAATCCCTCACAATACGTTCTATATTCACAGAATGAATCATTAAATTGTTCATTTATTCAATTACTTAACCAAAGAATCAGTCGAGAATATAATCATTCAGCCAATAAAAAAATAAATAAATCGATGCATCTCCACACAATACCATTCCTTGGAAAACACTATATATTTTATAAGCAATAAAATTACCTCTTCTTTCGATGGATGTATTTGCATTGAAGGGATTTCCTAGTTCAGCTTCACTTTTAGTTACTGCTATCCGAGATGTGTTTGTAGCATTATACATATAAATTACTATGCTTTTTAGTTAGAAAATGTATTCAAAAAACAATTAAATATCAAGACATCATGTCATTTCAGAAGTATTTCTATGTAAAACTGACAGACGGTGATTTTAAGAATCGTTATTTGAAGCACATTTACTCTCTCCGTGTTTAGAAGACAAGATTGACAAAGAATAGCAAACTACTACCTGGCCCTATTCTGAATAGAATAATGAATCCTACATTCACCCTCCAAACACCACGTTTATAAAATTATATATCAGACGTAATTTTGAAAGAAAATAATCACACACACACATCTCTCTCTCTATATATATATATATATATGTATATATAATTCAAGAGTTAAGAGTAACATGGTTGTCTGTACAATACGGGTTTTATTAACAGTGCTGACAATTGTTTCTTTGATCTGGAAGGTCTAGAGTTCGCTAATAGCTAGATGTTGCCTCAATCGAACTCCAATACTTTGTTTATAACGAGTTAATTCATCAGAGCGAGCGAATGTGAGGATAATATACAAGGCATGGCTTTTATAGAGGAGTGGTATTAGACCAGAACATTAATATCAATTACAAAATAACTAGATACTGAATAGTTAAATTAATAACATCAATATAAGTGAGAAATAAAGTATAATGATAAAATGATAAAACTAGTATGGTAACCGAAGTGATATGATATAGATGTATGAAGTTGACATGTGAAAACTACTATAGGTTACTTTGGACGTAGTTTCTGAGGGATGAAGCGATAACCAATAAAATGTACCCAGAGTCAGATTTTTGGAATCTGCCCCTTTAAGTGCAATTATGAGTGATCTACATACAAGTGTGTTGTGGGTCTAAAGGCACACTAGCAATAAACCGGAGATTGATTTATGGTCTGACAGAGAAGTATTTTCGTTGTATTAACTTAGTTAGATTGATAGAGTGAGTGTATAAAGATATATGGTTCTTAGGTAGTATTAAGTGAAATTCTAGATTCAGTATTTTAATGTTTAGGTGGCTCATGTTAAATGTTGGGATTGTTAGTTCGAATCATGGGGGTTTAGTTTTCACAACTTCGATGACAAATAGCGTATAATTAAGACAATAAATCAACAATAAAATATGCATGGTAAATAGATAGAGAACATGATGAATAGAATTGGGGATAGGGTACATTGAGATGATTATAATAGTAATAAGAAGAAAATAAGAGTTTCAAGGAGTGTAAGGGTAATAAAATAATGTACTGAAAATATCCGATTGAACCGAACCTCTAACCCCCATGTAACCCCGCATTGAACCTTAAGGATCACACAAATAATTTTGAAACAAACCTTACAATTAGATTAATATGCCCATCTAAGTCAGATATCGGTAAAATTAGCAAATACATTCTAGATAGTGTTATCGCACAAATAAAGGGAAAACTGGAAATCAGTTTATGGGGTAACACTAGCGAAGCAATAGAATGGTTCAGTAAAATAAGAAACAGAGAAACATACAACTTCATTCAATTCGACATAAATGATTACTACGCATCCATCTCCCCAGTCACCCTAAATAAAGCGCTAATCTTTGCCCAAAATAACTCAGACCTTACCTCAGATGAAATTAAAATAATACTAGCTGCTAGAAAGACTCTCATAAAATTTGAAAATAGCTACTGGGAAAGAAAAACATAGGAGGAATAGCTTCGATATCACAATGGGACTGAAAGACTCAGCGCAAATAACGGACGTTGTGGGGATATTTATAGCACACAACCTCCAAGGAGGAATTTATAGAGATGATACGCTCCTTATAGCTAAAAACTTAAATAACCAGAACATGGAAAGGTTACGAAAAAATATTAGAACATTCTTCAAAAAACTAGGCCTAGATATTACTTTCGAACTAAATTCTAAAAAAGCAATTTTTTAGGTGTTACTCTAAACCTAAACACAGGATTGATAGAACCCTTCCACAAAAATAATGAAAATCTAGCCTAGATTAGTTACAACTCGAAGCACCCCCGATCCATAATTAAATCCATAGCACGTAGTATATCCCTTAGAATATCCCGCCTATCCATAGCACGTAGTATATCCCTTAGAATATCCTAAGGACGACACAAACACTCCAGATAACACCAACGCCAACCGCCCATACCAAAATAAAAGATACAGGACTAGGCATAGAACTAAACAATTATCACCAACAGTAGGGAGACTGAACACTAATAATAAAAAAAACCAAAACTATTGAAGAACTAGAGAAAGAAAATATCAATGGTTTAATCCGATCTTCAACTCCTCTATAGGAACTAAACTGCCTTCTACGTTTTTTGAAACTAATAGATAAACACTTCCCTACATCGCATAGATATCATAAAATCTTCAATAGAAAAACTATAAAACTTTCATACTCTACTGCAGCCAACATTGAATCGCACGTACGTAAGATCAACCACAGGAATATATCTAAGGAAACTACCCCACCAGTACACAACATAGCACCAAACACTAAACACAAACACATAACAGTACCACAACCACAAACGCATCGGAACACACCAAAACAAAACTTCAATAGGCATGAATCGCAACCCACACATAACAATTTGCAGAACCACAGTGCGAAAGCTGCACAGAATAATACTTCAAACTGCAATTGCCACCTACCAGATAAATGCCCATTAGCGAATAGATGCCTAGATTCTAGCTTAGTGTACATGTGTACTGTAAACTCGGGAAACTCCACCTGGCACTTCATTGGATCCACCACGGGTGTTTTTAAAAATTGATGGTATGTACACAGACATTCAATGAAGAATCGTGCACTGGGGAATTCCACAACCCTCGCCAATAAAATCTGTCAACTTAGGGACAAAAACCATGATTACAATATTAGCTGGTCGAAATTATCGGCCGAAAAGGCCTATAGCAGCAGTATGTACCATTGCGGGCTCTGCAACCTTGAATTGCTACATATCTTAAGCTACGATAAAATGCTGCTTAACAGCAAAATAGAAAATTCAATTTTCTGCAGACATAGGATTGCTCCTAAATTTACGAGATTTAAACCACCGTGATTCGAACCAGCATCCCCGAACTTAATGGAAAATCACTTAGAATTTAACATATGAAATCCGCATTCTCACAAAGCCCACCTCAGAACCATAATCTTCTATAAACATCTTCCAGCCTCCCTACATCTGTATCACCAAGATGTAGCAGTAATATCTACAAACATCTACCAATTATCATGTCAGCCCATAAATCTATCTAGCATTTGCTGTTGTTTATTCTTTTGGACCAAACAATTATATCTATATATCTCACATTAGCATCCATGATCTCTAACAGATGAACCTAATTCGAAGTATATTATTTTATTACCTTTACACTCCTTGAAACTCTTATTTTAATATACTGAATCTAGAATTTCACTTAATACCACCTAAGAACCATATATCTTTATACAGTCACTCTAACAATATAACTAAGTTAATACAACGAAAATACTTATCTGTCAGACCATAAATCAATCTCCGGTTTATTGCTAGTGTGCCTTTAGACCCACAACACACTTGTATCTAGATCACTCATAATTGCACTTAAAGGGGCAGATTCCAAAAATCTGACTCTGGGTACATTTTATTGGTTATCGTTTCATCCCTCAAAAACTACGTCCAAAGTAACCTATAGTAGTTTTCACATGTCAACTTCATACATCTATATCATATCACTTCGGTTACCATACTATTTTTATCATTTTATCATTATATTCTATTTCTCACTTATATTGATGTTATTAATTTAACTATTCAGTATCTAGTTATTTTGTTATTGATATTATTGTTCTGGTCTAATACCACTCCTCTATAAAAGCCATGCCTTGTATATTATCCTCACATTCGCTCGCTCTATGAATTAACTGGTTATAAACAAAGTATTGGAGTTCGATTGACTCAACACCTAGCGATTAGCGAACTCTAGACCTACCAGATCAAAGAAACAATTGTCAGCACTGTGAATAAAGCCCTTATAGTACAGACAACGTTGTTACTCTTATCTCTTGAATTATTACTACTCCAAGTATAACCTACATAGAAATCACCGTAAACTCGCTGCATCATTATGGAAGCGACCTGTTGAGTCAAACTAGGCCATACGTTAATACCATCCACAACACGGAGTACTCTAACTGGGCTACCTCCATGTGGATTGCCTATAACGATAACTTGTTATCACGTATATATATATATATATACATATATATATATATTTGAAAAAAGGAAACGAATGGCTTCACTTGTAGTTCTAAACAATTTGATTTAATGTCATAATATTATAAAATTAAATCAAATTCTTTAGAACTACAGGTGAAGTCATTCTTTTCCTTTTTTCAAGTATACCTAACTGTACCAAGGATTTCACACATTTTCTTATATATATATATATAAAAGGAACGATCGACTTTCGTCAAATCTGACGGAGGAAACAATGTTTCCATTGGTCTTTCCAATGTCTAATACTATCTATCGCTCGCATCTCCAGGTCGAAGGAGCAACGTAAAATAAAGAATCTTGCTGAAGGACATAACGGATCACCCGGTCGGTGAACCTCACAATTGCGAATACAATTCTCTAACTACTCAGGCACACGTCTTCACCTCTCTCTCTCTCTCTCTCTCTCTCTCTCTCTCTCTCTCTCTCTCTCTCTCTCTCTCTCTCTCTCTCTCTCTCTCTCGCCATATATATATATATATATATATATACGATATTAACAAATGGAAACTATATTTATATTTATAAAACCATATTTATTTCATTATACATATTTCAAGGACACCAAGTTAAATTATGGTGTGCTTTCTTCAGACAAAATATAATATAATATAAATATATATTATATATATATAAATGCGACTGTTGGAAGCTCCCGGATAGATGACTATCCGGGAGCTTCCAACAGTAATGGTTGCATTTTTTAAGAGTATGTCAATATTTATTTATAAAACTGATCTATATTATATTTTGTCTGAAGAAAGCACACCATAATTTAACTATTCATACAGTTCATTGAAGCAACTTTTGTTCAATTACAAAGTATGTTTATTCATTTTAAATTTTATTGACTTGAAACTTATCTTCACAAAATTCTATTTCCGTCATAAAATTTGTACATAATTTTCCAGAAATTTCATAATACCTATCAAACATCATTTTAATATGATTTGCTTCCATTTACAAATATTGAAATAATTACAATAGGGCTTTTAAATTTGAAGATGAGTTACACGTCACACAACATAGCTTGTAAATGTTCATGATTGAAAAGAAATATTAATTTTATTACTATCCACATCATAAATGCAGTTCAATGGCGATTTAGAGGAGATTTAGCTGATAGTATTGCATTAAGGATGGCGCATGTCAAGCAAAGGGTCAGTAGACAGCAATTTGGCAGAACTAGTAAGGAAAAGACTTACGCGTCTTACTTTCTTAACAGTGAAATGAAAACATTGACAAAAGTCCTTATCAATACAATAGGTATTATTGCACTTTTACTTTGTGTGATCCATCATTTTTTATAGTTTTATTAAATGAATAATAATGACTGCTCCTCATAAAGTTATTTTAATGGAATATACACACTGTCTCAAATGCAAACTATGAGAACACAATACATATAGTGGGATCTCGGGAAGTTTAGCTAGAAACGAACGTTTTACATGTAGACACTACGTCGGGGCAGTAAGCAGCAAACAACCACAGAAAACAAGCAGTCTTAAATTCCTGGAAGGTTTGGTAGACACAGCAGAAAACCTCTGCTACCTGGGTAGCCAGAGTGAGAACAGGATGGAAGACGTTGAGAGAGCGACTGCCACTGCTAGCTATAAAAGGCAGACTGTATGATGCGTGCATACGTACATCAATGTTACATGGTAGAGAGACCTGAGCACTTTGTGCAGAAGACTTGCGTAGATTGGAAAAAGATTAAGCCTGCATGCTCCGCAGGATGTGTAATAGTAACTAACGTGAACGGCAAAGCATAAACGAACTCAGAGAGAAACTAAGCATCATCGGAATTGGATGCAGTGTGCAGGAGAGGAGACTGCGTTGGTATGTACATGTGATGCGTATGAAGGATTAGAGATGTTTAAAAAGGCGCAGTGCGCTCAAAGTCGATAGAATCCTTGGAGTGGGGAGACCCAGGGAGACTTGTGATATATTGATAAAAGCTGAGGAGGATGACAATTTAACATATTTCCGGGGCTTGAAAGGCGGAAAGGCGTCCTTGTTGCTGCCATTCTTTCATTTACGTAGACGTCAATGTCCCTTTACCTTATGAGTTCAAATACCACTGGTGTCAACATTGCACATAATCTTTTCGGAACCTGATAAAATTCTTCTTCTTCTTCTTCTTCTTCTTCTTCTTCTTCTTCTTCTTCTTCTTCTTCTTCTTCTTCTTCTTCTTCTTCTTCTTCTTCTTCTTCTTCTTCTTCTTCTTCTTCTTCTTCTTCTTCGTCTTCTTCTTCTTCTTCCTAGGAGTGTCCTCAAACACTCCTTCCAGCAGGTCTTGTCAGAATCAACCGTCTGCAATTGATCCGGTTAGATCCCCAAATGAGACCAGCCGAGCACATGGATGTTAACCCACCACCATACCCGGCGGTTTAACCATGCATTCCCTGCCGGTTGGTTGGTTGTGCCAGTACAATATGGCCAGGTATCCTCATTTCAGGTGGAAATGTTGTCTCTTTACTCGTATTTTGAATAAAAGAAGGATGACAAGCTAACTACTGTTATCAATAAGTTTGATGTGCTGTTTCCTAAAACAATTCGTATTCCTCTGAAACACAAAGGATTATTTATCATTGAGGTAAACCATTCATTAATCGAATATTGATCACCATGATAAATAGCATTAGAGACCCTCATGGCGCAAAAGCTGGTTAATGTAATTACTGGACTACAAGGGATTTTAGTAGAGTCCTATTTCTTTGGTGCTATTGCGTATGAATTGTTATAACAGATAGAAATATTAAGTGAAGTGAAATAACTTAAGCACGATTGATATTTCATCCAAGATATTCCTAAACAACAGCATGTGGTAGATATAAAATAAAACAACTCTGCCCATTATTAAGTGTATCAATTTATAATTGTCTTTATATAAAGAACTATCAATAATTCAAAGTAGTTTCAGTATAAATTATATGAACGTCGTACTACGAATCAATCCATTAACGTTAATATCTTATATCTTTGAAGAAGCCTTGTATCATTATAGAATGATCGTTGCATGATTACATTAAAGAACTGCAATCAAAGAGATAATTAAAATTACTCGTGTGTACAGTACCTAGAAGAAGATTATGTCATTAATTTTAAAATGATTGTAATATATATTTATAATTGACTACAGTATTCATCAGTGATTGTAATGATTATAATCTTATCTTGAACCACCACATACACTTGTGTAATAATTAATTTCTGAAGTCAAACAGAAAAAAAAAGATATTTAAGATAAAAACATTATTTGGATTATTTTATACAAGGTAGTCTTATGAACTTGTCATAATGATTTCTTATTTTTGTTTGATTACTCTGCGCCTGTTTAAAGAAGAAAGAATGAATTTTGATAATATATATTCCGAACAGATTTATCCAATTTCAGCCGAAAATTGATGTCTTTGTTGACTCTGCTGACAATCAATATTGCTGCCTGCTTGTATGGAACAATATTTGATTTAAAACGAGAAGATTTACAGCAAGAAAACACGGTAGTGCACATATAACAATAACATTATAAAAGATGGGTTGTGAAATAATAGGTGGGTGTTTTATTTATCATCTGCGCTGCGAACCCTTCCTTAAATTCTGTTTATTTTCCATTTCATATTTAAATATTTGATTTATTACTATTTTCAATGTAACGTGATTATGTTCATTTCAATATAATTCCAAATTTTACAATTATTTCTATTTTAAATTCAGTGGCTGTAAATTCTGATTTATTTTTTTCCTAACAATATAGTAGCAATTAAAAAATATTTAAGTATATTAGAGAATAGAACAATGGCGCAAAGCAAACGATAGAGCATACCGGTGCCAAGCTAATTCTTGCATTTAAAATAACATGCTACATTTAAAGCCGGCGGTGCCGATAATAAGTCGTGATTAGAGAAATAATACGGTCTTTCATAGCTTTGAGCCAGCTATATTTGAGGTACTGCTTTGTTGATTGCGTGAAAAACACCAACATACTACTACTACTACAACTACCACTACCACTACTACTACTACTACTACTACTGTTGCTGTTGTTGCAGCTGCTGCTGTTGTTGTTGTTGTTGTTGTTATAGAAGCAGCAACAACATACTCTTCTCCCTTTTCATTACGTTCCGTGATACATTGGACCACCAGATACTGTACTGTGGTGAGAAAGGATTAAGAAATAAACCGTTCACTTCATCTTTCAAGTGGATGATTATAACGGTTTTCTATTGGAGGTATCGTTAATCCCTTGGGGGAAATAAAGAATAATACTAAAACCCAATATTAAGCAGACATTCTGTTACCTACGTTAGCCAATCTGGCACATATGAGGAAATGCAACATCAGTGATAGGATACACATTACGGAAATCTCATGTGGCTGGCAGACATATGGATAAAGTCCATTTCCCTGGAATGTAACTAGTAATTATTTTCAGCATCGTGCATACACGCGCGCGCACACTGACAGACACACACACATATATATAAATATTCATTTATGTGTGTGTATATATGTGTGTGTATATATATATATATATATATATATATTCATTTGTGTATATGTATATATGTATATATATGAAGAGAAGTAGAAGGGAATTAATATGAATCAGTAAGTATAAAATAAATGTCTTCAGGGAAGATAATTAAGTGTCATTGTCTGGCATCTAGTTTTATGTTATGTAGTGAAAAATAAATATCTTTCTTAAATGAATGCTAGCAAGTGACAAGGAAATGGAATATTCTAGCACCATGTGGTACCAATTTTCTGTCACTGCATTGACTACTACAATGTGAAATAATGTGTTCGGCGCAGAAACAGAACGATGCATAACGAAACATTAATAGTTAGATGTTCAAAATGAGTGATCATTATGTATGAGATACGCATTACAAAAGACAATATATATATATATATATATACCCACTCTACTACCCTAAGTATTGAGTACTTTGGTGCGTTATGGTCCACCTGGTTCCTTACCACATTTCCTCCGTTATATATATATATATATATCAACTAGACATTGATTGACATATATATATCTAAAATAAACATATGAAACAATCACAGGGAATAATTCGTAAAAGTGTGTAAGCACACATAGCTAGGTACGTAACAATTAAAGTTTAACAAAAACTTCAAATATAAATTGATTAAGGCTCCTTGTATATATTTCATAAAAGAAATATATTTCACCATCAATCGATCGGTAAACCACAGTAGCCGAATCCCAGATTTTCAACGAGGGAGAAGATTAACTATCTGTGTTTACACAGCAAATCCAAATCTGCGAATGACTAGCAGCACGTGTTGCATTTTTTTTAAATACACACATCGCACCAGCTTCATCTCAATCGCGTGAGTAGGGTTATCGACAACTAGAAATAGCAGCCGAGTCCTTTCAACTGAGTTAGCTCTACAATTAAGGGGCCGTATTTATATCCGATATTAAATTAAGGGTGTCATGTCAGAGAGACATGCACCATATCCACTGTAAAATATGCTCCAAGATTCCAATGAATAGATCCGAGCATTTTATATCAAATAGAAATTGATTGACATATATATATATATAAAATAAACATATGAAACAATCACAGGGAACAATCACATGTGTGCTTACACACTTTTACAAATTATTCCCTGTGATTGTTTCATATGTTTATTTTATATATATATATATATATATATATATATATATATATATATATATATATATATATATATATATATATATATATATATATATATATATATATATATATATATATCGTTTCTGAATTTGTTTAGCAAGATTCTTTATCTGAAATCGTGTGTTGAAACCGATATTGTTATACTTTGGGAGGGTCATGTTGCCAATAAGAAACACACGCACCAGTTGCTTTCACTTCAATTTATTATAATACATTTATAAATTTAGGAATTTATAAATTTCTGGTTGGTTAGTTCCACAACCAGGTAGTTGTTTATATATTGTCAAAGTTCTTTCCTACGCCATTTTTTTTGGCGTAGGACAGAACAAAGGAGAGGCACAAAAACAAAGAAAAGAATCCCCAGTCACTGAAGAGGTCACAGAATGTGTGACGAAAGAACTTTGACAATATATAAACAACTACCTGGTTGTGGAACCAACCAACCAAACAACCAGATATTTATAAATTCCTAAATTTATAAATTTATTATAATAAATTGAAGTGAAAGCAACTGGTGCGTGTGTTTCTTATTGGCAACATGACCCTCCCAAAGTATAACAATATATATATATATATATATATGTGTGTGTGTGTGTGTGTGTGTGTGTGTGTGTGTGTCAATCAATTTCTAGTTGATAGAAAATGCTCGGATCTATTCATTGGGATCTTGGAGCATATTCTACAGTGGATATGGCGCATGTCTCTCTGCATGACACCTTTAATTTAATTTTGGATATATATACGGCCCCGTAATTGTAGAGCTAACTCAGTTGAAAGGACTCAGCTGCTATTTCTAGTTGTCGATAACCCTATTCACGCCACTGTGATGAAGCTGGTGCGATGTGTGTATTTTTTAAAAATGCAACACCTGCTGCTAGTCATTCGCAGATTTGGATTTGCTGTGTAAACACAGATAGTTAAATCTTCTCCCTTGTTGAAAATTTGGGATTTGGCCACTGTGGTTTACCGATCGATTGATGGTGAAATATATTTCTTTAATGAAATATATACAAGGAAGATTAATCAATTCATAAGGTATCTATATTTGAAGTTCTAGTTAAACTTTAATTGGTTACCTACCTAGCTATGTGTGCTTACACACTTTTACAAATTATTCCCTGTGATTGTTTCATATGTTTATTTTAGATATATATAAAATGCTCGGATCTATTCATTAAAATCTTGGAGCATATTCTACAGTGGATATGGTGCATGTCTCTCTGACATGACACCCTTAATTTAATTTTGGATATATATATACATATATATATATATATAGAAATATTATGAGGTGAAGGAAGATAAAGAAGATGGATGAGATGAAAATACAAGGTAAAGTAGAGGTAAATAAAGAAAGATTATGATATGTTGGTACATAAATATGTAGAAGTAAATAACTTGCAGCATTATCAGACACATCTAATAAGCTGTAATTAAACTACATTGTTTTAAAATGTTCTAGACAAGTGTATCAACTCATTTTCCTAGGTACTTTCTCACGCGTATCTCTGGGACTTAACACATCCAAATATAGTTTCGCTATTGAATTGTTTGGCATAGACACAGTCACTCACAATGTTTAGAAGGTAACATTCGAATAGTTTATATACACATGAATATAATTTATATAGATAGGACGGTGTTGCAGATGAATATTGGCCAATGCAAGAACAGGTCGGAAAACCTTTGGAAAGTCATTTATTCAGGTATCTATTGAATTTAAAGTGTGTAGTGATTGTGGTGATATTTGGTGAGGCGCGACATAACGCTCTGACAAAGAACAGCATTGCCAAGAGGAGGTCTCAGCTGCACCACCATATCGCAGAAATCGAACCACGAAACTGTGGTTGACTAGATAACTGTATAGACAACTACACGAAGATGACACGTCAAGATTTCCTATGTCGAATTCAGAGTATTTAAAAGCTATAATGGATGAAGTGCAATTGTGTTAATGCTTAGCATATGACATGGCATTTAACAGTATTGGGAGCAGTCTCATAACCACAAGTGAATGGATAAATCCAATCTCTGTTGAACAAACGCAAACACACACATACACACACACGTATAGATACACAAACACACTCAATCACACACACACACATATATACATATATATATATATATATATATATATATATATATATATATATATATATATATATATATATATATATATAATAAAATATAGAGAAAAATACTGCAGGTAGCACATGGATAACATGTAATAAAATGAGTCCCTCATCAGCGATTTACCGACGATCATAGATATTTCATTGCATTAAAAATCATATACCTCACGTCGGTGCAATAATAACCAAAATAAGTTATTAGGACAATTAAAACGCGTAAAGCGAGTGAGACAGGAGAACAACGAAGAGTAAGGCTAACCAGGGGAAAGAAACAAGCTTCAAAAATTATTCTGTTTAGCATAAGCTAGGTGAATATATGAGCGCTTTTAGGACAGACCCGACACGAGCGAAGGCTATGTGAGAGAGAAAAATAACCTTCGTGGTGTACAGGATGAAATGAAGAGAAGAGAGAGAAACAGTGAGTGAGTGAAGAGTTTAACTGACATGACAGAGGGGGAGAAACAGAGAGAATGGGGGAACAGTAAGAGAGAAAGAAAAAAACACAGAATCGCAGTGGTAAATATATGTAATAAAATATAGAGAAAAATACTGCAGGTAGCACATGGATAACATGTAATAAAATGAATCCCTCATCAGTGATTTACCGACGATCATAGATATTTCATTGCATTAAAAATCATATACCTGACGTCGGTGCAATAATAACCAAAATAAGTTATTAGGACAATTAAAACGCGTAAAGCGAGTTATATCCATGGAGTGTAACGTGATGTTACTTCAGGTTCAATCTGTAGCGAGGTGTAGATCTAAGCAGGGTGTAAATATAATAATACAAGGACGAATTGTTAAGCCTGTATTAATGAAGGCTTTACAATTCGTACTTGTATTATTACGTATATATATATATATATTGCTTATTTTTGCTACATATTTTACGCACTGGGGCAATCCAGTAATTACGAAGTAAGAAAACTGATATTCCAGTGTACAAGGCCTTTTTGGAGAAAACACGTGTGTCAAGCTCTCATAGGAGGGATTGTGATTTAGCTAATTTGCGGAGGATGTAATGTACAGCTTAGAATGTTTTGAATATATACATGACTTAATACTTTGTGCGTGTCCTGGAATTAATGTCTACAGATGTATATTTACACATATCTGAGCCGTTCATTGACACAAGGAAAACTTATAGATTTTAAGATTGTCGGTGTGTTTCTCTGATTAAAAACATTCCACAGTCATGGAGGCATCGAACCCCAATAAACATGGTAGGGATTAAGGTGATGTTTGAGGTGATAGCTAACGCTATGACAAATAGCCCTTACTAGAACAGGATTGCCAAGTGGAGGTCTAAAGCGCACAGCCATAACACGGGAATCGAACCACAAATCTGTGATTGACTGGACAACAGCATAGACCACTATACGACGAAGACATGTCAAGATTTCCTACGTCAAGTTTAGCATATGTAAATGCTAGAATGGATAAAGCGTGTAATACATGCAAAATATAGAGTTCGTACGTCAAGATCCCAGATTTTATTCGCTTACCGAATGGGAATGGAACTCGTCAAATCGGTCCGAAAGATACTGTTTCCATTGGTCTTGCCATTGTTAATACTATCTACCGGTCGCAGCCCCTAATATATAATGCAAGATATCAACCACGAATTATTTATTAAAGGTTACAAACTTGGATGGAAGAAATGATTTCCATTATAATTGCAATTGGTCAACATATAGTTTCCCCTCACATAACATTTAAGGCAAATCTAGTGTATTGGTTGACTATCTCACACCATCTTACAAAATTGTTGAAAATTCATCTAGTATATAAATGTCGAATATTTTCATTATTCATCCAACGTTATCTAAATATTCTTTGCTGTCATAAATGCTGTAAACAACCATGTGCATCAATAGATATTTTATGATTTATATGTGTTTTTATCCTTAATATGGCATTTCGTTTTACTCGAGTCAAGATACGTAATTTCATTAATACGCAACAATACAGAATATGTTAATTTAACGTTTTTTTCTTTTCTCATTCTTCATTAAATATTATATTTGCTTTCTCTCAAATTTCTTATTTTCGTTTCGATGAGAATTTTTTTAAAACTTACTTTTTGCTATTTTATTTTCAAATCGGACAGTTAAGTGTCTGGGACAATGCTTCATTCTCTTATAATGTTATTGCCAGAAGCTTTACAATTAAATTTCTCTGTTTTTGCTTTCCTTTTTGAATTAATTTTTTATACTTATATATTTGTGCTTTCGGGAAATTTAAATCGAGATAACGTATTTTGAATTCGATGAAAATTTCCTTCAGAAGAAATCATAGAAAAATGGATTTCAAGTCTTGAAATATCTTTAATGTGTATTAATATACTTTTTAATATTTTAGTATTTGATAATCTGTTGTGTAGTTTATCTTATTAAACGGATTCGTGGTTAGAATATAGTAGAAATTCAATAAAGGCGATGTTAGGGGCGTCACTAGAAAACGGAATGGTAAGAATGATGAACAAGTTTTCTTTACATCAGAGACAGATATTTTCATATATTTTCTTTATATATGAAGATTGATTTCAGTCTTAACATTATATTTCCATAAATGTATTGCACAATAATCAGGTAGAACGAGGAAAGCAGTATATATTGAAAATATTGGGAAATGAGAAGGGAAGCGAAGACTCTACACCCATATTTAAGCAGTAGAACTCAGTCGTACCTGTTGGAAAAGATGGTGAAACCATTGCCGTGGAGAACATCCAGTGACACCTACTGCATTAGCCAATTCCCCTCATGGGTCTCCTTTCTCCGGAAAAATATACCCTACCAATTTTGCGGAGGAACACGTCAATTTGGTGACTGAGAAATCGCGGTTGCAACGGACACCTGTATGAAACGTAAGCGGTCGATATGTTTCCGGTATTTGGGATTGCCTGCGTTTTAGATCGAAACAATCAGGGACGGGGCCGGAACATGTGTAGCAGCATGTGGCGTGCCAAATTTGGGATCTAACACTCACCTCGCCCTACCTTCGAACGGGAAAAGGGTTAGGGCGCCATGATAGGAAATGCATATAAAATATAATGGAGAAAAACAGAACAAGATAGTTAGGAAAGTAAGATATTGCAACATCTATCTTGTAAATTTTAGCTGTTGTGTGAAACAAGTTCTTTTGATATACAATGACGATAAGTTTCTTATATAATTATACCTTTTTTCAGATTCACAATTTACTAATTCTTTATTGGTATTTTCTCATTTTTCGTATGTATGCTGAGACCGAAGACGCATTCGTCTATTTTCTTGAGAAAATATGTCATATTCACAATGAACACTCATGTTATATTTCTACAAATTTCTACTCATATTTTGTTTTCATTCGTAGATACCGATTAAATAGAACGCCGTTTTTCGGGTATTGTGTTTATGCTTGGTCTTTTTTTTTTACATAAGTAAAACTGTAATCATCAAGCCATTGTACTTCATTCTGTTGCCAACAATTCATATAACATAACAGTGTATATTGATCAGGAGAATGTTATGGTAATTGAGTTAATGAAATCTTTCGAAAACATATAATTTCAGAAATATGTTTGACCTAATCAAGGTGCAGATTGTGCGCTTTACAAGTTTTAGTGAATCTCACCTTAAGATATGTTGCTCGAACTTTTATTGACGGTGTTTTTATTGACTAAAAAAGTAAATTTCTCTTTAGTGTATAATAAATAATTAGAACCAGTCTCTGCGTCAGATTTTCAGCACAATACTGTCAGTCTTCTCTGTAATTTTGTGTTCGATAATTAAATAGAACCTTTCTTTCTTGCATTTCTTCTTGTGAAAAATGGTACAATATGACCATATGTTTGTTAGCTTTTCCTCAACTAAAATCAGTCTATTTCTGTGGCCAAGTGCGTGTCAATATTTGTATAAATATCTCAGCAAAAATAGCATTGTTCGCCAAGTTCATTATTCGCATTGCTAACTGTGTGTCGTCTCGTAATATGAGTTTCTGCAAATATATGAAATAATTGATCGCGATACATACAAAAAAG
>OZ024742.1:125356614-125361614 GCA_964016885.1 Eledone cirrhosa
CTATATATATATGTATATAACATCCAAAACATAAGCATACACATACCAATCATAATTTAATATGGAATGATACACAACCTCTCTAGCGTAGATTTCTTAGACATTAATTTAGACCTTCGCACACGCACCTACAGACCCTTCCATAACCTTAATGAAAAACTCAATTATATTCACAAGGACTCATGCCACCCTCCCACTGTTTTTAGAAACTTCGTAAATAATATCAGTACTAGAATCTCAAACCTCTCCTCTAATAACGCTATCTTTGACAGAGAGGCACCCTACTATAACACGACGTTAGCTAACAGCGGCTTATCGCAACATGTCACTTACTCTCCTACTAACAACAACAGCAATAAGAAAACAATGCGTAACAATAGACAAACTATCTGGTTCTCTCCTCCCTTCTCACTCAACGTTAAAACCAATGTAGGCAAAACATTTCTAGCCCTCTTAGATAGACACTTTCCCATAGATAATAAATACCGCTCCATCGTTAACCGACACTGGGTAAAACTAGGATCATCTGACAGAAAGGTATACGATGCTGACGATAGCTAATAAGCTTGAAACTAGTACATCGTTCCTGTGTTAGTGTTGAACAAAAGGGCGACGATGGTTGCCGAGCACTGTACGGCGTAATTTGTGCTGTTTGTTTACAAACAAACCGAACATTATAATAAATGTTCGGTAAACCCATACGTACATATATATATGTGTGCATGTATGTATATATATACATACTACTGTGCGTCTGTACACATATATGTATGTACGTATACATACTTATATTTAGGTATCGGCCGTACTAAGAGTGAGAAAGGAAATTTCGTTTCATTCTTTTCCATTTATCGTTTTCGGTATGCCCGGCCGACTAACTCACTCGATATGCAAATTAGGCTGCTTAGCCGTTAATATGAATAAGGAAAGTATATACTTTCAGACGTTCAATCATCTGACAGAAAGGTATACGATGCTGACGATAGCTAATAAGCTTGAAACTAGTACATCGTTCCTGTGTCAGTGTTGAACAAAAGGGCGACGATGGTTGCCGAGCACTGTACGGCGTAATACGTGCTGTCTGTTTACAAACAAACCGGACATTATAATAAATGTTCGGTAAATCCATACGTACATATATATGTGTGCATGTATGTATATATTCATACTACTGTGCGTCTGTACACATATATGTATGTACTTATAACTATATGTATATATATATATAGTGATAGAACACGGGCATATTGTGACGACTTGTCCAACTATGCTAGCATGTTTATAATCCAAAGAACGAAACTCCTGTGACTGTAACGCAGGGACTGTTTAGTGTATAATATTAACTTGCTTCCTTTAAATAATTAACTTTACCTCCTATCTCTAAAGTTCTCTCCCCATTACTTTCTAGAACACAGTTTTCAACCGAAAAAGCCATGGTCTTCATAATTAAAACGAATGTAATGACAGATCTGCCAATTCTCCCCGTCCGACGGGGAGATCTCCCACCAACTTTGGGGTGGGTGAGAGATGTCTTCTCTTGTGAAAATGTGTATAGCTTTCATCATGTAGAATCTCCCTATTTTGCGTTGTATCACCCCGTTTTGGGGCACTTTCTTTTTTCATGGTAATCCCCGTTTGAGTTTCTAGAGCTTGTTAGGTCTGTAAAGACTAATTCTAGTTATTGAAAGGCGTATTCTATTAATTATGAGTTATTGTGTGTATGTGTATATATATATATATATATATATAATTGACAAAGAAGGTGTGGCAAGATACCAGGTTGACCATAACGCACCAGAGTACTCGATACTTAGAGCTCAGGCGTCGGGGTCCTGACTCTTTTCCTATATATATATATATACAGAGAGAGAGAGAGAGAGAGAGAGAAAGAGAGAGAGAGAGAGAGAGAGAGAGATGTGGGTTGGTAGAGTTGCAAGAAGATTAAAAGAGTCGTTTGAGATATTAGTTCAGTCTCTCAAGCTATAAGTTCAAACCCCGCCGACGTAACCTTTCCCCTTCACCATTTCGTACAGGAGTAGATACGCTCTCTATTTAGCTCTTTCGATTTGCTCTCCTCTGTGGAAAGATTTCACTACTGAAAGGAGAACGCACTTCTCAGTTATGTAAAGTAGTATTTATGAGATGCATTGATGTAGGTTTTATATTTTGAAAGAACTCTTCATTTGATAGTTTAGTTACATTTGGTGGAACGATTACCGAGCAAATGGAAAAATGTATTATAGCCAATAAAGTAATCTGAAATTGGTATGAAGCCATACGCAATGTGTATGTAATGTAAGATAGTATTGTTGTTTTATAACAAGATAACTAGTCTATCGATATGGAGCTCACTAACCGTTTCTGGATTATTAAGATCAACGAAGATCAGATTTTTTGTTGTTATTATCGTATTTGCCACGCAGAAGATAAAAGGAACAGAAGGAAAACATGGAAAATAAATAGAAAATAGTAATTGAAAAAAATAGGAAATATTAATAGAAAAATAGAAAAAATAATGTAGCACCCACTGTTACCGCTCATTGGCAGCAACAAAAACTACAATCACAACAACGCTAGCAACAGCATCAATTACAACAACAACAATAACACCAACTGCGGCAGCAACGACGAAAGCACGTGCTTTAATGTTAGCTGTGAGTCGCATAGCTGTCACATAGGGTTGGTTGTAGGATGGTGACATCAACAGAAATAACAAGGCAAGTAAAACAAGACATGAATAGGCCACGTCATCGTCTTTCACTTGGTTATTGTTGTTGTTTGTTTGTGTATGCATGTGTATGTATGTCATCCGAAGATAACATACATACACATGCTGATTCACACAGGAACACACACATACAATTCTTTCCAAACTTACACATAGGATTTCACAGCAATGCCACCATCTATCTGTGTTCAATCGATTGATTGAATCTATCGACAAGGGCCAAGATCTCATTCACGTACTGAGTGGGGTAGAAGTCGTCAAATCAGACCAAGGAAACAATGTTTATATGGATCTTTCCATTGCTGATACTATCTACCGGTCGCAAATCCTGGCAGAATATTTGTATTAATAGATGAATAATATAACAACTCAATGAGACAAAAGAAATATATTTTACAAAATAAAGAAATCGAATCAAAATAAAGACATCGAGTGATATGAATTAAAACTTTTATTTTTAATTGCAATAAATGTAAAAGCCTCACAATGTTCACAGAATTGTTTATATAATCAAGAAGTTGGAATGTTATATTTAAGTAACTTACTTTCTTATTATTACGCTAGTGTTGAGTGCAAATCCCATTGAGGATAGCTGAGACTTTCATCCTTACGGGGTCGATAAAACAAAGAACCAGCAACGCATTGGTGTCGAGTTATTCGACCCCCCCCCCCCCCCCAGAAATCAGAAATGATTATTACACGAGTGTTTGGAACTCAAAATTTCGTTGATGAACAATTTTATATTGTTGAAACAGGGTTGTTTCAGATTGTTTGGTTCTAAAAGGTTTCACTTGTATATTACACATGGTTTTAGGGTGCGGTGACATTTGGTTACAGAAGATAATGTATTCTGCTGAAAGATTTTATTGTAGTTAGTCAACTAGGAGAGGATGTCAAACAATGATGACACACATATTTATATATATAAATATATATATATATATATGTGTGTGTGTGTGCAGCCTTTGTGTATACATGTTTGGGGTCACCCTGCATATAATTTATATATATATATACATGATGTCCCCAAAAATGTATATACAAAGGATATCCATTCTAATAAGTATTGCCTGTACAGGTAAGCAAAGTGCGTATACATCTTTTAGGAACCTCCTCTGTGTGTGTGTGTGTGTGTGTGTGTGTGTGTGTGTGTGTGTGTGTGTGTGTGTGTGTGTGTGTGTGTGTGTGTGTGTGTGTGTGTGTGTGTGTGTGTGTGTGTGTGTGTGTGTGTGTGCGTGCGTGTGTGTGCGCGTGCGTGTATGTTGATAATGTGTATTGCTTAGAAATCTAACTGTTCAGTTAGCATCGTTATGTCCTTGAGCAAAACTCTTTATTACACGTTGCTCCGGTTTGCTAAGCTTATGAAAATGGCTTGTATCTGTAACTTAAATGACGAAACACGTCACACGTTGTCTCAAGCTGAATGTCCCTGATAACGACGTTACTGGTAATGGTGTCTGTGTATTGCTCAGCCACTCGCATATTCATTACATGAGCAGGCTCTTCTTTTGATCAACACAACTGAAACACTCTTTGTCAGACCGGTAGTGTCCCAACACAAACACACACGCTTTCTCTCTCTCCCTCGAGCACACACACACACACACACGCTTTCTCTCTCTCCCTCGAGCACACACACACACACACACACACACACACACACACACACACACACACACACACACACACACACACTCACACACAGATCAGACATAGCTTCACGAACCGGTACAACTTCCGTAAACGCTCAAAACGGAGCAAATTCTCTCGGACTGAACTCACCGCTCTATCCAAGGTCGCAACCACATGGTCATGAAACCGGTGGACAAGGGTGACGCCGTGGTGGTCTAACGCGGAGACTCAACGATAGCTTTGTAATCCTCTCTTCTACAGTCCCCTCCTTTCCGATCCCACCCATCAATACCAGCAACAAGTATCCTCCACCGTGCAACTCGTCCCCTCCTCCCTCCTACCCCATTGCCACCAACCTCATCGTCCGCACACCATGCAACCCCACCATATATTTCCTCCCCAAAATCAACAAACGCAATACACCTGGCCGCCGCACCGTCTTCGGTTGCGACTACCCAACCGTATTCATATCCGCCTATCTCGACTCCATCCTCGCACACTGAGTAGTATCCCTCCCCTCCCACATATCCGACAGGAAAAACGCCCTCCACCGCTTTAATTCCTTCATCTTTCGACTTGGCACACCTCCTCCTTTTAACCTTCGACATCAAATTCCTCTACATGGTCAACCTAGAAGCCA
>OZ024742.1:125366614-125381614 GCA_964016885.1 Eledone cirrhosa
AAAGTTGTTCGTAATTATCGAAATCATTATCCATAGAAGTAAATATTGGATAAGCTTAGTTCTAGTGATAGATATCGACGTCATTGAAACAAATCTGTTCTCTAAAGTTCGACTTGGTGTTTAACTAAAATCATAAGTAGCTGGGTTTCCCTAATAAATAAATTTCGATAAATTGATTCAAAGTTTTTACATAACTTATTTATAAAGAAGGGAATATTCAAGAATGTTCTCAAGTAAATCAAAACTAGCCAATGACCAGGCTGTGGTGTTAAATTGAGAGGCTGATTAAGTCTATCATCCAATAAGCTATAGTGAGTTTCGAACCCAGAAATCAGAATCCAATAACACGTAATAAATTACAGATAACATTTTGGTACTTGAATGACTTTGGCCGACCAAGTACAGTATCGACCAATAGGATAATATTCACAGTTGCTTACACCGGAATGTTAACTCAGGAAACAAGGTTTTGATCAAACAAACACACAACGAAGGGTTAATAACGACATATGAACCTCTGATACCCTGTCCATAAATGCACCGGCTGTATTATGTAGCACTAATCGTGACACTCCATACTATTTGTGTGATGTTTAGCTTATGTATGCTTTTGAATATGCTTTTATGATGCCGAAAATATCGATGGCTTCTATGATCTTTATATGAAGTTAATTCTCTCCACTTCACGGAATTTGCTTCAAGACTGATATTATTTTCAAACTTCACTTGTTACTTTGTTTTTGCTGTGAAATTTATTTTAGTTTTATTTTGAACAGAATAATAATGTAGCCATTGATATTTAGCAGTGTGTATTCATTGATTACGCTACATAATTTCACTTGCATTAAAAAAATGAAACTGCTCTTTTCCCACGTGTAAAGAAATCAGACGTAAAGTAGGGAAATATATATTTTTATTGGTATTAAACATTTATTTCCCTTGTGAATGCGACACGATTTAGCGTTTGTTTGAATATTTTGCGTTTTTCTATAATTATTTGATATCGGAATATCCACGTTTTGGTGTTTGCCTCTAAATTACTTTGTCTGGGGAATTATTTCTTAAATGCATGCAATTTTAAGAAGAGTGAAAAAATACTTTTAGCGATGAAGATGTAAAAGATGTTTTATTTTTTATCTTTTCTGCTGTTTGAAAACTACCGTTTCCTCAAACATTCTGTTTTATTGATTCTTCGATGGTTTCGTTTGATATCTGCCTGGATTCCGTCCTGAGACAGGATGTTAACTTATGAATAAAACTTTGTATTCTCTCATTTACAAATATAGATGATTGATAATTTATTCTTTTATCGTATTTTTTGTCTTGTTTTCAAGAGTCTCTTAAACAATTTTCCACGGTGTTTGAAACTAATGGTGTTGTACTTGCCACTTCTTTAGATATATAATATTATATTTCATAACTGTTTGATGCTATATCTAATATTTATAGGTGATTAATAAACGTATCAATCATTTTCATTCTCTTAGGTTTGTTAAAAAAAATAATAATACACAAAGAAAATATTTGCATATTTCCTTTCTTCTGTGGTCAGCTGATTTTTGCATCAATCTCTGTGAACATACAATAAATAATTGTAGTATGTAAATATTTCATGTTATGTATATTTACTTTCCTACTTTAAGAAGTCTGAGTTGACAGTTTTACTAGAAGTTTGAGTTAACATATGATGTCAACAGGGATTATACGGTGTATAATTATTCGAAGTTATTCTACTTAAATTTATTTCAATATTTATTTAATCTTGGAAACTAGTCTCTGATATACATTTGTATTTTCTTCAGAACAGCAATCATTTATAGATGAATTATTTGTTGTTTTTGATGTTGTCATTACTCATCCCTGCATAGATTTCACCGGCTTCATATGAGAATGCATCTTATAAAGGTTCCCCTTTTTGTTTTTAATGATATATAACTCAGTCCAATTTTAACAGTATTAGTCGACGGGATTTGAACTCAGAATACACATAGCCTAAGTCATGCTGTCCTTTTGTCTTTCAATACTGCTAGTTCATCGCTCTGTACTGGTATTTTATCTATCAGCCCGAAAACTACCAAAGATACAGTTGATCCCGACATGGTTTGAACTTAGGGCACAGAGAGTCAGAAAAAGTATTGCAAATTATTTTCGCCTACGCTCTTTCGATTCTGTCCAACGGATGTCCTCAGATAACCGATTACTTCACATTGACGAATTACGTAAATAAGCAAATAGCACCTGAATTTAAACGTAGATGCACCTAGAACAAACACAAAGTAATCACTGGATGACCCTATGCGTAAAGAATACACTCCCAAAACAAAGCCAACGATAGACAAAACACCCAGAAGACCAAACATGTAAAGCCAATTACAAAGTAAATGTCTATACTAGATTCACGACATCATCCATAATTCCTACCTCAAATATCGTTCATATTTCCTGACTCGTACTTCGTAAAACTACCCACAAAGCCTCCCTAAATACCAGTATGGCAGATACATAGGTTTTCAAGCTGCAGCTGTCATGTTACGCAGTTTTTGTATAAGAATAAACAATATTTATTATTTTAGGCATTGACGTCTCGACCCCATTGCTAAATAGTTTACACCAAACAGACTAACAAAAATCCATAAAAAACGCTTGAGCACTATTCCGCTTAACAAACCGAAATCTCTGCTTTCAGTGTTAACCCCACCCTAAATCATTTGAAATTAAAAAAATACCTTTAAAAAAACAAAAAAAATGTTACTATTTTTATTTTCTGTAACTACAAATATTTAACTACAGCCACACGTTCTGCACTAACACATATTCACCTGAACTGGAAAACATATGTAGCTACATGATTTATATCTAAGTGTCTGCAAGTACATATTTCTAATACAAACACAAGTCTACATAAATCGAAAAATATGTGGAATTTAAAAGAAATAACCAAAGTTAGAAACTATGCCAAATTAGCATTGAATACATCACAAAAAAGATATATAAAGTCACACATTAATATTTTCTCCGCTGGTGAGTTTCCCCAAGATTTTGATACCTTTTTTTGTGAGCATTCTTATAAAAAAATTTATAATAGCAACACTTGCTCAAGAGAACGAGCTTCCCATTGGAGAATTTTCCTCTAACAAACCACCCTGGAACAGGCCTTATCGCTTATCCCCCCCCACCACCACCAGAAAATTTTGTTAGAATTACATCAAATTTCAAAATGGCGATAGTCAATCACCCTGCATCTTCGTTCGAAGATGACATTAAAGCTACACTCACAAAAGTTGATTCAGCAGCCATCTTGACAACCGAAATAGGTAACAGTAGCAACTAGCATTGCCATTAACAAGAGGAAGGCAACGACAGCAAAAGTGACAATAATAACAACACCAGCAACAACAACATATATGTGTATACACCATCATCATACCAGCAATCACCACGCGATAATACTACTACTACTGCCACTAGTAATAATAAATCATGAGTCTTATGCCTAAACCCTATAAAAATTTGTTTCAAGCAAGGGAGTGAGGGCCTCCATGCAGATGCTTGATATGATGGAGGCGGCGGCCAAATCTCTTTCAGGTCACACCATCCTGAATTGAAGAAGGGCTCTTTTATCGACAGCTTCGAGCCCCAGTTTGGTGCCAATCATATACTAAACGGGGGTTGGGTTCCTGGGGGTAATATGTGTGAACGAACTTTCTATTTGTCACTTTATTCGTGATCGCGTGACACATGTTGCGTGAACGCATCACATACATGTTTTTTGTACCACAGTCTCTGACACTTCTCGCAATTCTCCAGTTTCGGCTTCCTGTCTTCTGTGCTTTAGCATCTTTCGGCTCCAACTTAGCACTTTTGTCGAATTTGACGTTTTGAATGCATGCTTACACACACACGGTATCCAGGGCGACACTTCTTCGTTTAGGTGCATCTCAGGGCCTCGGGGTTCCTTTTTCAATTTTCGACCTCCTCTCTCCTTCGTGTTTGTGACTCACTGTTCTAAAAGAAATAATAATTTTGTTCTCCCTTTTTTCTTTCCTTTCTTTTTCTTCCTTCACTGTTATCAAACTTGCTGCTTTGGGGTACCAGGACACACAGGGCACTCGTCTCAACATCATCCGTGCACTCGCCCCAGGCAGTTTACAATCCTCCATTCTAACTCGTTCCCAACCTCCTATTCCATGCGGTCCAGGCATCTCTTCTCCTTACCCATATGGCGGAAGATTTGACCTACCGCGCCCCTGAACGCAATGTCCACCTCTCCTCAAACTTTCACCCCACGGGAGCTTGACTGGTGCCACTCGTGCGCCACGCGCAACAGGAACAAGAGAGGAAGCCACTGCTCCAACTACAACAGCTTCTTCCACCTTCCTTCCGTCAAACTGACACGTCGGATTTCTTGCGGTTGTTAGGACGCAGCTCATGCGGGCAGACAATTCATAGAATATGCGCCTCCCTCGTCACCCCATCTCTTCGTAAAGCTGCACATGACTAATGCCTTCAACAGCATTAGACGAGATCACGGCCTAGAAACATTTCTCAGACGAGCCTCCTCCATCTACCCCCTCATTCACCTTTCGTAAAGAATACCTAGCTCACTCATGGCCACCGACAACAGGATTACTTCCGCCACAGATGTCCAGCAGGAGGATCCACTCGGCTCGCTCCCATTTGCGCTGGCAGTCGATAACGTAGCCCGGTCGGTCTGGTCACCCATCAATGTCTGATACCTCAACGACGCGACACTGGGTGGCCCGGATAAGACCGTAGTTGAGGACCGTCGACAAATCATCGAATCTCAAAAGCTCCTTGGACATGAGATCAACCCAACAAAGTCTAAGGTGACCAAAATCAGCTATGGAGAGGCCGAATACTGCAGCGCCGTTCTCTGTTACCATCCCATCCTGGCCGGGGCTCAGCTGACACCCAATGACGCAGCATGCATTCTCCGCTCCTCCATTCTCCCGAAAGCCATCAGAGAATGCCTGGAGACCAATCATGTAGATCTGTCCCGATTAGCAGTGAGGCTGCGCCTCATTGACGCTCATTTCGCCCTCACCAAATTCACATTTCACATTCACGCTGCGCGGTGCAATTTTCCACACCCACGCATATCTTCTCAGGGTACATGACGCCACCATTCGACGCTGTGCGAAACTCATCTGCAATGTCAGTTTCGACAGTGCAGGCTGGCAACAGGTGACACCCCCACCGATGTTCGGGGGTATTGGCCTCCGATCAGCTTCGGACCTAGCTTTACCTGCCTACCTCTCCTCTATCTCCTCCTGTCGCGCTCTCGTCAGCGAGGTTCTCAGCCGGACGGCCGATTTGACTTGGCCCCTGAGATGGAACGGTCCAACGTAACTGGGACGACATCAGTTGCAGGTCTTATGTCCGTGGAGATGGCAAGCGCCCCGACGGAGTCACGCTCCCTCTTCCCATTCGAAGGACGTAGATCCCTCATCTGGAACGCAAACTTCTGCGACACTTCTCCGCCTCCAACTTAGTTGCTTCGGCCACAAACCCCGGCATCGCGGTCCGCTTCGCAGAAGAACGTAAAACAAACAAATACCGGGTTTATCCAGCCCTTTCCTCTTCGAGACCTCAGGCGTACTTGCACTTCGCAAGATCGGAACGGCGGTGGCCTGTAATAGGAGGGAGCCCCACGAGGTTGGATGGCTTTTGCAGAGGGTGTCATTGGCCAGCGGGAATGCTTTTGCCGTCTTGTCCGCGGGGCGCAGCACTTCCGCCCTCTTGCCCTAGGCCCAAAACCCATTCACCTCTCCCCTCTCTTCTGCTACACCAGAGCTCTTGCCATCTCCTCCCATTCCCGTATTTTTTCTTTTTCTCTTTTATTTTCTCTATATTCCCCTATTCTTTCTTTCCTTATTATGTATTATTCTAACAGCTGATCTAAGCTATATTTGGGAGAACATAGCGGTGAAACCAATTTGTAAGTTGTTTATATCCTTCTTTACTTCATATCACAGAATTTCTTCGATAGTTTCACATTCCCGTTGTCCCCATACTTTTGTTGATAAACCAACAACTGTCTAGAATTTGCTGCTTCATTCTCTTAAATGTTGAATTAATTCGTCTCGCACTCTATGATTAATTTATAAGGTGGCTACATATTTGGTATTCTGGCAACTTTGAATAACTTCACTATTCTTTTATATTATATATAATCTTAGAAAATGCTTGATGCTATATTTTATACTTTTATTTTTATTTGTTGAGTTTTGATCTTGAAATTGAGTATTGTAAAATGTTTCATAAATAAATAAGAATGATTTCTAATGATCTATTAATATTTATGTTGATGCCCCTGTTTGAAATGACAATATTAATACTTTCTGTATTTAAAAGTTTACTAATACATTGTATGCGTAAATTACATATGAAGGTGTGTGAATTAGTGGGTAGATCGACGAATTCACAATCTCACGCTTTGTGTTTTTGAGCAAGAGACTTTAAATCACTCAGAAATGAGTTGTGACATCACTGGTGCCAAGTGATTTCAGCCCCTGCTTTTTCCTTGGACAATATCAGTGGCGTAGATACGGGAATGTGTTACGCAAGGGTGAATTCTGGACTTCCAAAATGCACCTTCCCAGGGCTTGTACATCGGAAGGTAAACTGTCTAGTTGTAAATACCTTGATCAGTCGTGACTTTACACTTATATTTCGTAAAATAAAGTGAATTTTAAATTGCTTCTTAAATTCCATGCTGTATATTTACTATTATTAACTTTGCCTTTCATCCTTACGGGGTCGATAAAATAGAGTACCAGTCACGCACTGGTGTCAATTTCATCCCCCCCCCCCGAATTGCTGGCCTTGTGCCTAAATAAGAAACCATTATTAACCTTGATCTTGAAAACAGAAAAAGAATGGTGACACTAACTAATTTATCATGCGAGTAAGTAAAGTTATGATTGAATGTTTAACTAACACAATATTACAGGAAGGAAAGAAGTGACGTACAAATAGAACACTAAATGAACGTAATTTGCATTTCACGTTTTCTGGGTTTAATATGGAGGCGCGTGGCCCAGTGGTAAAACTGTTGGACTTACGATCATAATATCGTGGGTTCGATTCCAGGACTGGGTTTTGTGTTGTGTTCTTGAGATAAATAATTTATTTACGTTGCTCCAGTATACAATGAAAAGGAGTACCAGCAATAGCTGTTTGTTTAACCCTATGATGGACTGGTGTCATAGCCACGGAAACCGAGATAAGCACTGGGTTTTTGAGCCTCCTTGTTATGGACAGACTTTTACGTTCAATGTACCTTATCTATGTTCTATAATCCTAGGAAGTTCATCAGGAAACTACTCCATTTCGTTCTCAAATGTAGATCAAGGGTGTGTTGCAGCATAATCACAGCGATGAGGGTTAAAATAAGCTAAAGAATAACTCCATCTGTACAATCACTACATTGACTTTACTTGATTTTGTGATTCAATATGTTTAGAGATAGTAGGCCAATATACTTTTCAACTACCGATTATACACGATAACACTCATCTTTATATATATTTATATAATAATATATAAGATCAACAGATGGTTAAAAGAGTTCCATGTATTTTATTATGCGCATTTCAAAAACAAATATCATCATGCAGTAACATTTGCGTTTTCGTCAGATAAAATAGGAAGACATGATATGAAGGTTAAAACACACTTGTGAATAGTGCAGTTTTAAATCAACATATTGTACTACAATGAAACTCACCTCCTACATATATATATATATATATATATATATATATATATATATATATTTATAACAAAGGAATTGAGGTAAGGAACCAGAAAGAGACATCGAAACGGAACCAGAAATAGCCATTGAAACGGCTTGAGCTCTGCCGTCGGGGTCATACGTTTTCCTATATATATATATATATATATTTACGTATATATATATACGTATATATACGTGTGTGTGGGGGGGGGGGGGGTGCGTGCGTGTGTGTGTAAACATTGATTGAAAAGGTTTGAAGTGATGAGTGCATATTTCCTTATAATATATAACCAGCAATGTCTGTCTGTCTATCCGACAGTGGAAACAT
The DNA here is from genome assembly GCA_964016885.1 of Eledone cirrhosa. Classification (NCBI taxonomy): domain Eukaryota; kingdom Metazoa; phylum Mollusca; class Cephalopoda; order Octopoda; family Eledonidae; genus Eledone; species Eledone cirrhosa. The sequence goes on from OZ024742.1 coordinate 125,374,702, forward strand.
GTGCGCGCGTGCGAATGTTTTTTGCGCACGCGTAGAGAGAGAGAGTGAGAGTCAAAGAAAGAGACAGACTGCGAGAGGGAGAGAGAGAGAGTAAATAGACGCTAAAACACGTGCGCGCGTGCGAATGTATTTTGCGCACGCGTAGAGAGAGAGTGAGAGTGAAAGAAAGAGACAGACTACAAGAGGGGGATAGCGGGAGGGAGAGAGGGGGGAATTGAGGAGTGCTACATATATACATTTCTCTGTGTGTGTAATATATATATACACACACAGAAATATATATATATACACACAGAAATATGTATACATTTCTGTGTGTGTAATATATATATATATACACACAGAAATATATATACATTTCTGTGTGTGTAATATATAAATATATATATATATATATACACACACAAAAATATATATACATTTCTGTGTGTGTAATATATATATATATATATATATATATATATATATATATATATATATATATATATACACACACACAGAAATATATGGTCATTTCTCTGTTTGTCTGTCTGTCTGTCTGTCTGTCCTTCCCTTAGACTCAAATGTAGGTGCTACAGAAATATTACCTTCCCCTTACTTTCTCCACTTTGGTACTAGCAAGAGAAACACTGTCGCTATAGAAACATTACCTTCCCTCTCCACTGACTTTGGTCACTGAGGCCGAGGGAATCGCTGGTTGCTATAGAGACACCTTGCACAAGCCAGAAATAACCAGTTCGAGGCGATTCTGACTTGACACCATGCCAAGGACCATTTGAAGAAGGTTGCCATTGAATTTGTGGTTTGAAGAAGGTTGCCATTGAATTTGTGGTTGTTGCTGCTGATAATAAGGACCAGTTGAAGAAGGTTGCCATTGAATTTGTGGTTGTTGCTGCTGATAATAAGGACCATTTGAAGAAGGTTGCTGCTAATGAGGTAATGTATTAATCAGATTGCGCAGTTCCATAACCTACGTTTGATTTGTTCAATTTTTTCTTCAATTTTTTTGTTTTTTTATTGTATTTCTTATTGAAAAAATATAAATAATAAAATAAGGTTAGAAATTTAAATACGATTTAATTTCCATTTCCAGCAGCCAATGTCCAGTGTTCAATTTCAAGAAAAACTTGGAAATAATTCAAAAAATTGAAGTTTAACTTTTGAATATTTGTTTTGACAAAAAAAAATATTTCCTTATTCACACCTAATGGTATGATTAAAATTTCATAGGAATATTTTATTCTAACCGCCAGTTATTTAAATATTATTAAAAATAATTTTTTTTTTTTAAAGAATGGAAGATTTTGTGGATTTTTTTACCACCTTCCAAGCCTTAAACACTAATTCTCGCGAATTTGTGTTTTGTAATGACCCTCAGGACGCTGCTATTGTTGATTCCAATAGTGCCTGGTATTCGAATATGTTAGTATACAATTTTTTGAATAAAATTAAGGCGCAATTAGAGCTGCCAAACAAAATCTTTTTCGGCTTCGGCCCATATTATTTTTGGGAAAATTCTATTGGCTCTAATGAGTCTGCCTCTGTTGGCGTTATTTGCGACAGTCACCATTTCTTGACTTTCAAGTTGGTTATGCAGACTCATTACCTGTGCTTGAGCTGGCAGATTCGGGTCTTCACTTCAAACATTTTGACTTTTTGGATTGGATTAAATATTACCTTGATGTTGGACACAGGGCTACAGTGAAAAAAATTGGAATTCTGAATGGATTCAAAACTTTTTCCTTGACCCAAAAATTCGTTTTTAGGTTCAGCAGACTAATGGAACTGATTGTGGTCTTTTTGCAATTGTATATTCTTTGACTAGCAGAAAACCGCTCGCCGGGTGGATTTCTGCTAGTCTATATATATAAAACTGAGGATGTCTGTCGTGTGTGTGTGAGTTTGAATCCCCAAAACTCGAGAACTTCGCAACCGACTGTTTTCAAAGTTTACACATGTAATACTTCTGTTTCAGGGAGTGTTCTGAGCAAAACAAATTTCAAATTTCCAATGCCCTAGGGACCGCATTGGGCGATTTAGCGATCTCTCTGTATAATTCTTAGTCTTTCTCTTTTTAGATAGATACATACATAAAACGTCGCCCCCTTACAATATATGTCTGTATGTCTGACTGTCTGCATTACGTCACTTCCCTGAGGATGTCTGTCTGTGTGTGTGTCTCTGAGTTTGAATCCCTAAAACTCGAGAAGTACCCAACCCACTTTTTTCAAACTTTACATGTGTATTACTTATATTTTAGGGAGTGTTATTCACATAAAAAAATTCAACTTTTTGATACCCTAAAGCCCTCATTAGGTGAAAAACTGCATTGTTTCAGGTTTTTAGGGGGTTTTTTGAGTGGTTACGTGTGACTGATTTTCTTGAAATTGTAACTATGTATTAGTCAGTCTCTTCTTCATACCGTGAGCAAAGAAAATCTAACTTTTTTATGGCCTAGAGCCCGCATTAGGTGGAAAACTTTATTTTTTCAGCGTTTTAGGGCTTTTTTGAGGCGTTACGTCTAGCCGATTTTCCCGAAATTTCAAGGCATATTATGCGCATAAAAAATTCATTTTCTTGATCCCCTAGGACCTGCTTCATCAAGGAAAATCTTAAAGATTATCCAGCCATCAAAGTATTCGGTTTATTTTCTTTACATATTGTCCACGGATGCAGTTTTTCCACGATTAGGTATGTTGGCGGTCCGCGTTCCAAAATACCTTATCCCGTGCAACGCCGGGTACAACTGCTAGTGTATAATAAAAGGTCAGATTAAGATATAACCATATGTTGAGCCGAGGAACGGGGAGAGGGAGAGAAAGAAAGAATGAGAGTCTAAAGGATGAGAAATGAGGGGGGTGTAGAGAGAGAGATAAGGAGAGGAGAAGATAAAAGCGGAAATGAGATTCATGGAGCAGACAGATTGGAGAAATGAGAAACATAAATTAAAAGAATAATGAAGAAATGATGAAGAAAGTAAACTAACAAGAAAAATAGGACTTTAGCGTCATATGAACTCATCAGCTTCCTCCTAAACCACATGGTTTCTTGAAAATGGAAGGACCATGTATATAAGGCTAGCCCAGAACCTAAATGTCTATTGGTCTGACGTCGGAATATCTTAACCAAACTTTTTCCTATGCATATAGTAATCAGCTATTTACCCATCGCGCTGAAAATTCTAAAATTTATGAAAATTTATGTACTCATCGCTTCACATTGCAATTATGGTTTACATACATAATTTGAGTCATGTTGGTTTTCCAAATTGAACGGTTAACGGTGCCAGAGGCAGATAACTCTTTATATTTTTATCTGTCTACCTATGTTGTCTCTCCCTCTAGCCTCTCTGCCATGTTTCTACTGCTGCCTTCTATTACTTCCTCTGTCTTCGCGCTTATTTTTCCATTCCTATCTATCTATTGCCTTTCCCTCTAACGCCCCTCTCCCATGATATTAGCGTTGCAGCTGCTGATACCTCCGCACTCTTGTCGCCTACAGCTACCGCTTTTCCCGTCAGAATAACAGGCATCCTCTTTTCCTGTAAAACACGGCTCGGTATAGACGTTACCCACTGCTCTCTTGTTCCCTATTCCAGCGTCAGACCACAGAAATATAGGTTCTGTTGCGCGGGGTACTATTAAATACATAGTCCTCTTCATTTTTACCGCGAGAAACCTTGTGGTCCAGGAGGAAGCTTGTGTGATTATATGACGCCAAAATTCTATTTTTCTTGTTAGTTTACTTTCTTCATTATTTGTTATTGATTTTTCGCATTTCTCCAAAATTTCTGTCCCATCGATCTCATTCCCAATGTTCTCTTTTCCTCATCCCTTCTCTCCCTATACCCCCTCTCATTTCTCATCTCATGTTTTAGACTCTCTTCCTTCCTTTCTCCCCCATCTTCCCCAATCCTCCGCTCAATATGAGGTTATATCTTAACTCGACCTTTTACTATACGTATAGTAATAACTGTTTATAGCTATGCATCGCACTGAGAATCCTAGAATTTATGAAAATGTATATATATATATATATACTAAAATAAAAGAAGGACGAGTGGTTACTCCTTCATTACGTTTATTGGTTGGTGACGCGCGTTCTCCACCGATCAGCTCAAGGTTCGATCTGTATCGATCCAGCCCGACCCTATAATACGCGGCTGGTCAGACTCTTTTAGTGGTAATAAAAAAAATGATTATATGTTACTGTAGGTTCACCCGGGTGAGTACTCGATGTTTATGTTCACTTCTGTATCGAGGTGTAGAGCTAGACAGAGTGTAGTATTATAAAATAAAACAAGGACGAGTGGTTACTCCTTCAATACGTTTATTGGTTGGTGGCGCGCCTTTAACCACCGATCAGCTCAAGGTTCGATCTGTATCGATCCAGCCCAATTCTGTAATCCGCGGCTCGTCAGACCCGTTTAGTAGTAAAGAAAACATATACGGGTGAACCTACAGTAACTCTTCGTTACACATATAATTATTATAGATAACGAGGAATGAGTGATGCATCAAAACACCATTTATTAAGATATTACATATGTCTGTCCGACGATCAGCTCAAGGCAGGATCTATTACAGATCGAACCTTACTCTGCAATTGCAAGGTCCTCAGATATGTTTAGCGCTTTCAATGCATTTCATCCGATTGGCATACCGCATACGGACTCATTTATTACAACCATAAAACAACTATATATGTGTGGGGGGGGGGGGGGGTAAAGGGAAACAGAAATAACAACACAATTGGTACAGTATATGGTTGGGAGATATTAGGTTAACGCTTGATATAGCAGGAAGAGGGTCTTAACTTTTCGGACGCTATTCCTTCATCAGAAGAAAGAATGAGAAATAAGATAGATTGTGGGGACGGGTGGGTCGGAATTGGAAAAAATATCTTTCGATAAAAATAACAGGTCCATTCATGTTGACATTAGTTGCAAAACTGTTGGTGCTGGCGTTTTGTGTATGATTCATTTTTTAGAAAAGTGGATGATGGAGCGCGTCTACCTGAAATGGAATAAAAAACGTTTTGTAAAAAGAGTTATACTTGTGCACGTGCCTAAGCATGTGTGTGTGTGTTATTATACGTCCGTACGAAGCTAAGAAAAAATGTGTGTGTATGTGTGAGTAAAAGAGTGTGTGTGTGCATGTAAGTACGAAGCTATGAGCAAAAGTATGTTAATATAAGGGTGTGTATGTGTGTAAATACAGAGCAGTGAAGGGAAAAGTGTAGTGACCATATATATATATATATATATATATATATATATATATATATATATATATATATATATATATACACATACGTACATACATATATATATATATATATATATATATATATACACACATACAAACAAATATAATGAAGGATTGAAGAATAAAACGGATTAGCTATGCAGTAGAGTTTATTCCAAGTATTAACACATGTTTCATTGGCTAGTATGTAGTTGGATGCGTCTAAATATCGCTATCTGCTGTGCTGTTGTGACATTCGATTTAAATAATGGTTATATCAGCCAAATTATCACAATACTATTTTGGAACTGGCGATACAGCGCATTTATACTGAGGTGTACAGACATTAACATGAAAAATAGCAAGATGAAAAGCAAAATGATATAAGAAATAATATGATATAAATATAGGTATAGAGACATTAAAATGAAAAATAGCAGCGTGAGAAATAATATAATAAAATAAAGTAAAGTAAATCAAAAGATATAAATGTAGGGATGTATATGTCCGATGGGTAATAAAGATGAAAGGGTAAGATAGTAGAGGTATAGAATGAGAGTAACAATGGTAATGATAAATGATTGATACCACATGTGAGGGTAAGAGAATTGAAGGGGTGTGTGTATAAAGATAGAATTCCTATTCACTGTGGGAGTGTTCTTAGATCACCAGCTTCTCTTGCATCTGATTGGTTAATGGTACGTCCTGTTAATGTCTTTGGAAGGTGGATTTGTGGCTCTACTTGTTTATTACGGTTGGGGATAAATAAATGGCTATACTTGTAAGATAAGTTATGATAGATTTGTGATGTGGTGTCCTTTAATGGTGATGAAAGAGATGTTTAAAATGTCCGTGGCGCCAAGTTTTCAGACGCTATAAGCCTTGGGGACTTATAATGTTTATACAAACAATTAGGTTATTGGATCGAATCCTGCTTATTTTGGCTTGTAGTTTATGAATGTGTTGACGTGTTTGTGCCTACAGTAAATTGTCCGTTCAATTTTGTTATTTAGTAAATTCTTATTGTATTGTAAAATATGGAGTAATTCCATATTACATAATTTGCATTGGGACATCCCGTGTGTGTAAGACCTGGCATTAGATAATTTAGACCAGCTTACATTGTATTCTTGTTTGTTATCCACAACGTGCCAGATTTTATTAGCTAGCGTCGTCTGGCTTCTGGGCCTAAGGTTTTTAATCGAATATCTATGCACATACCAGCGGTCCTTGAATTCATTTGCTGTAGAACCTATGTAATACCATTCCTGGTCACCCGATTTTATAGTACATAGATATACTACATTGGATTCAAGGCATCTTACCCTCAGATATGGTATCAATCATTACTCATAATCATTACTCATAATCATTACTCATAATCATTACTCATAATCATTACTCATAACTACTTGGTTTACCTTATACGATACCGCATTTACTTCAATAATATATATATATATATATATATATATATATATATATATATTATGCTGACTGAATACACATGCGTTTTCTCAGAAATATATTCTCGGTTCCGTCCTCGATCTCTCTGTATCTTCCGATGAAGGGGTAGTGTCTGAAACGTTATGACTCTCTTCCTATTATATGAATCGTTTAACTAATAGATTTCCTCACTGTGCTGCCGGTCGCTTTGTTATATCTGT
>OZ024742.1:125384114-125416614 GCA_964016885.1 Eledone cirrhosa
TATCGGTAGAGGGCCGGACGCCATGCTTTGACGCATAGAGTTACGGCCCTTGCCATTCTGAGTTCAAATCCCGCCGAGGTTAACTTTGACTTTCATTCTTACGGGGTCGATAAAATAAAGTACCAGTAATGCACTGGGTAATTGGTGGCCTTGTGCCAAAAGTAGAAACAATTATTTCCTTGATAGCATTCAAAAGTGAAGAATTAGAAAAGTTATAAGATAATAGAAAAATAACAAATTAATATAGAACGCAATTACTACAAGCAGCACAGCAACAACATCAAACACATTTAACAATAATAATAATGATAATAATAATTTCTACTGCATGCACAAGGCCAGAAACTTTATGGGAGGGCAAAATCGATTGAATCTACCCCAGAGCTTTACTGGTTCTTTATCGACCCGAAATGATGATAGGCAAAGCTAACCTGGGCGGGATTTGAACTCGGAACGTAAAGGGACGTAACTCTATGTCGTGTAAGCATAGTTTTTGACGCTCTACCGATACTGCCAATCCACCTGCATAATAATAATAATAAAATAATAATAATAATAATAATAATAACAGTAATAATAGTTATAACAATAATAATAATCCATTACTGAATTTGTAATTGCCAAATGTGTTTCAATTTTAATATACTTTCGCATTGAAGTTTCTTAGTAATTTAAAATATTCAGTATTTTCATGGCAGATGTGCTTAATTGCGGAAGCGATAATACTTATTTCATGATGGAGAATATTCATACAACAGAATTTTATTCTCAGAGATTGAACTAGATGCATCAATTGATTGACCTATAGTATCCTAACTGATACAACTCAATCAATTGTACTGGCTTCTTTGCGGCTAAAACAGACGCTGTGTTTAGCAATCATAGCAACATCCTTCCGTTTCTTGATTTCAACGCATAATTTCATATTTACTTATTTATCTATTATGGCGGTCGAATCAAAATATACAAAAAGGAATGGGCCCTTTTGATCTTAGTAACATGGCTGCATTATATAATGTAATTATATAGCAAATCACGTTAGGACATCCTAATTGCATTTATTTATGATTAACACACGCGTTGATCGTTCTAATGTTTTTCATTCGGGCGAAGAGCGAAGTTAATGTTTCCCCCAGCCGTGCTATAATGGACACGAAGCATCGGACATCTCACATGTATGGATTTATTTGACAAAATCAAATTACTTCAGTTAGTTAAGTGAAATTTTTGTGGAAGTGGGGTAAGAGAGGTAGTGCTAGGCACCCAAAGAGGGGTTGGGGTTGTTCTTATTAGGCTATAATTATTCCAGTATTTATTATCATTATTGGGAAATATTATTATCATCATCATTATTATTATTATTATTATAATTATTATTATTATTATTATTATTGGCATATGCCATCATTATTATCATGATCATCGTTATAACCAAACTAATTATTTTCCGTACCATTGTCATCATCATCTGTAGTAGTAGTAGTAGTAGTAGTAGTAGTAGTAGTAGTAGTAGTAGTAGTAGTAGCATCATCGTTATATTGCAGTTCTTGACATTGTTTATGATCAAATGGTTTTGATGTTGTTTTTCTTCTTGCTTTGGCAGCAGCCGTGGCAACTGTTGTTTTTGATCATGGTCTGGATTTTCAGCCTAATTGTATCACTTTCATACTAAGCATCGTAATTAATATTGACATTCTCACTAATATTCTATGATATTTTTTTTCAATAAAAGTCATGTGTGGTCATGTTTACTTCAAAGCTGTCCAACATGTCTTTAAAAGACTTCCCGTCTCAATTTTATGATCATTTCATATGGCTTTTGCAATAAAATATTACAGTTAACAGATGATTTATAGGTCACGTGTGCGAGGAATAGTAAATAATAGTTTAAAGCGTTTAGTCGATGATTTTTATTTCATCGTTTTCAATGTGTATTGATGTCCAGAACAACTCCTGTCTCCAGCGCGACATTACAACGACTACAGCACGACCGGGGGTGGATGGAAAGTATAACGATAAAATACATATAAAACAAGGATATTGCAAATAGTACATATGAGTACTATAATCAATTTAGTGGCTATTGGTATTTTATTAATTTATTTTTGTTTTCCACATGAGTATACTTAAACTCAAACACACAAGCTAACTCAGCAGCCATGCGATATATATATATATATATATATATATATATATATATATATATATATATATATATATATATATATATGTATTTTATATATATATATATATATATGTGTATTTTATATATATATATATATATATATATATTTTATATATATATATATATATATATATATATATATATATTTTATATATATATATATATATATATATATATTTTATATATATAGATATATATATATATATATATTTTATATATATATATATATATATATTTTTTTTATATATATTTTATATATATATTTTATATATATATATATTTTATATATATATATATATATATATTTTATATATATATATATATTTTATATATATATATATATATATTTTATATATATATATATATATATATATATATATATATATATATATATATAGAGAGAGAGTTATTATCTCATATAGATACCCTGTAATTAACAAGCTCAAAGTATAAATACTGAACATTATAATATTAATATGAGTAGAAGTAAACACAGTAAGTCCTGTGTCTAAAATTACGAGGGTAGATTATACCACAAATGTTACATATAAGTTAACCTGAATCATATGGGATGTTACATCCCATATGATTTAGTTTAAATTGTATGTAACATTTGTGGTATAATCTACCCTCGTAATTTTAGACAAAGGACTTACTGTGTTTACTTCTACACATCTTAATATATATATATATATATAGAGAGAGAGAGAGAGAGAGAGAGAGCGAGAGAGCGAGAGAGAGAGAGAGGGGGGCGGAAGATAATTAATTCCACAACAATTTAGCATAACATATTCGTGGGCGCGTGCTCAACTTACTACGAATATAACCTCCCGTGATTTTTTACCACCATATATATATATATATATATATATATATTAGAGTGGAGTAGTCCATCGTTGGTGGGCAATTTATAGCGTAGAATGCCTTTCTTTCATTTTTTTTTAATTATTCAATGTCAGACAATGTGCCCTGGTGCCTCGTCCTTGTGAATTGTCAATTGTCCCCAATGTGGTTTCCAAGGAAAATGAACTGAAGCATTGCAAACTTAAGTGTCTTGCTAAAGGTCACAAGGCGCCACCGAGAGTCAAACTCACAATCTTTCGATTGTGAACCGAATACTCTAACCACTAAGCTATGCTGCGCCGAAATCGAAAGACGGACAGAAGAAAAAAGCGTTTCGACGGACGATGAAAAAAATAGTATGTCTCAGTGAGTTCCATTCACTAATATGAATGCCTATCTGTCACCATTTCATTCCGCGCATTTATGGATAGTTTCGTTGATAGAAATGACATAGGCTTATGTTTATGTGTTTGTTTTTCTTGCATATTTTTCGGAAACTCCGTGCGCCCCACAATGTTCTCCTTTGGAAGCAGATTTTGAAAATCAAATCCGCTTTTCTTTGGGCCATACCGTTTCGGAGCCTTTCACCGAAATACACACATACATACAAAAATACATACATACACTCTCAAATATATAGAAGAGTATAGTATAGTATATACTATACACAGATATAAACATAACCGCTTGCTATAAATAAATGCATAGAAAATCAAGTAAAATTACCCTGTAGATGGAAAAAGAAGCTGCAGTGGCTACGAAGAATGTAACCTATCTTTCAGAAAACGTCTATAGGAGTATTTCACATTCAAGACGTTGTTCGATTTAGCTTTCTGATTGTTGTCAGAGACCGTTTAGCTCATTGGTTAGTGCAGTCAGTCGATATCTAAAAGTCCTGAGGCCTTATTCCTCCTGGCGACTGCTGGCCATGTTTTACTGTCACTACGGTTATTTTACCCTTTTTTTTAATGCTATCATTTCTAGCAATATTCTGTATTTACGGTTATTTTCTGCGTTTCAGTATCCTACATTTTCTTTGAACTGCATAACTCTTCAGTGCTTCGAAACTTCTATACTGTACATATAATGTTGTTTACATTCAAAACGCTGTTTTAGCTTTCTAATTTAGACGAATAATGTTGTCAGAACCGTATAGTATACTCATTTACTTGTGTATCTAATCCAACCCAGGACCTTCTCACTCCTGTCCGAGGAACCCCTCCCTGGTTGACCTCTACCGTTTACGTTTAATTTTGTTCATGTCTTCAGCGGTGTAGCCGTACTCACCTTGTTTGGCCAATTGCGTGTTGGTGAAGCTATTTAACCCTTAGTTGGTTTGGATGGTTATTGATTCTGAGGAGATCATCCGCTTTTTTTACAGCTCTTGAATTTTATGATCCTAGGTTTCAACTTACCGTCTCGCCAGACCAGGATCTGGTGGGAAGGCCGTTTTAATTGCCGACCACCCGACCATGAACAGGTTGTACTGGGGTTTCTTGGTAACACAAACAGGCAGAAGCCTGGCATGACCAAATTACTTGTGCATGTCTGTTTATAAATATGCAGCATTAATGTTTCGTGTATTTAATTAGTTGTGTATGTCGAAGGGAGTATCTTATTATGTTTAGTGATGTGAAATCTGTGTATCTATGTTATTCTCATTTAAAAGATCCCGTTCTGTCACGAATGTCCATGGATTTGCAACGAGAAAGTTCCCCTTCGATGCACAAACCCGGGCAAAGTGCTTTTTGTGAAATACTACCAGTCGACCATGTATACGAGTCTTCCCTCCCCACTTCACCGGTGTTATCCAAGAAAAAAAGCAAAGGACGATACAGCTTGGCAGCAGTGACGGAGAAACTCATTTCTAAAGTTGAGTGAACTGGAGCAACATGAACTAAAGTGTCTTTATCAATGACACAACGCATCGGTTGGTCTAGGATTCGAACACACAAACCCCACTATCGGGAATCCAACCCTCTAAACACAGAGCCTTTTTTATTACGTAATTACATTTATTTTTCTTGTATTATAAGTTGTATTTTGTCTGAAAATTACCGTATATATATATATATAAATGAAAAGTATAGAAATTATTGGAGCAAGAAGCCAACAGTATTCCATAATATATAAGTGACTATAGCGTCAAAATAGAAAAATAGTGAACGTAAGATGTGGGAAAATAATTCAAACTCAACTCAAAAAGAATCAGGATATAGATTCATCCACAGAATTTTGTGAAATCCAGGGAAAAATCAATACAAAAATACTCATCCTTCAATTTGGAAAAATTACAAATGCTCTGTATAGTCTTAAAAGACTATTTCACGAAACTTTCAGTGGGGATGGTCACTGTTTGAATCGATCATCAGCAGAGCTCAAAGACACGATAACCAAAGCCCATTGTTTATAATATGCCAAAAAGGGAATTATATATATATATATATATATATATGTGTGTCTGTGTGTGTGTGTGTGTGTGTGTGTGTGTGTGTGTGTGTGTGTGTGTGTGTGTGTGTGTGTGTGTGTGTGTGTGTGTGTGTGTGTCCAATGAGCGGAAAAGAGCAATATGCTGTTGAATGAGGATAAATTTGAGTTAATCCACTTTTGAAAAGAGGGATACCCTGAAACTCCCAAACTCTCTTCCTTCAGGTGAAACTCTCGTGGCAACCAACAAAATCAGTGACTTGGGAGTAACTGTGGACAACAACATAAGCTGGGCCACTCATATAAACAGCAAAGTTGACATGGATTCGCAGAACCATCCAGTCGAGAGATATCCACACTATTATCCTTCTCTTCACTTTTGCCTGACCCTACCTTGAATGCTGTTGTCCACTGTGGTCTCCCCACACAAAACAAAGAATCATGAAAATTGAAGCTCCTCAAAGGTCAATCACGAAAGGGATAGGTTGTATGTCAGGCCTTGATTAGTGGGGTCGACTAGAAAAGCTCAAATTCATTCTCTCCACGCCGATTTGAGCGTTACATTGTCTGCATGATGTGGAAAATATTCCATCAATATTGCCCAAATAATGTTAACATCACTTTTAAGGTACAGCAAGGCTTGGGTCCCTTGCTATCTGCCCACAACAAAAATCAAACTTGCATCTGATAACAACAATACGCCACAATTATTTCACCTCAATTGTCCCCGCTCTCTTTAACATTACACGAAAACGCATTAAAACAGAAACATACCCCATACAGTTCAAGAAGGATTTGGACAAATTCCTTCAAGAAATCCAGGATAAACCTCCTACACCCAGATATGTCTCAACAAAAAGTAACTCCTTTCTTGAGTCGGCCATGTTGTCCAAATCCTAATTTGAAAGACTTCGCCAGGTGGTGCTATTAAGTTAGACTTGGCCTGGGTCAATACTGGCCAAAACCTATAAATGTTATATACACACAGACACACACACACACATATATATATATATATATATATATAGTTTTAATATAGATGAGATTCTACAGGACTAGAAGTGTTTCATTCTTTAGAAATCATCAGGAATCGCTATATATATATATATATACATTCATTTCGTTGAGTGCCAGTGCGGTATCGTATAGGTGTATCTATTTTTGGTGTACTAATTAGTATGCATGCTCTCTTTGTTGTTATATGTATGAAGTTATGTTGAAACGTGCGTGTGTGTTTGTGCATACGTGTTTGTGTTGATCAGCATATTATAGATGGATGCATGTCTCTATTTATCTATATATATATGTGTGTGTGTGTGTGTGTGTGTGTGTGTGTGTGTGAGTGAGTCCCGGGTTCAATCGGGGTTAACCAATGCTAGTAAGGTACTCAATAAATTTATAGAGTATAAACATCAGGTTTGAAATTGAAATGGTTTCTACACGACTAGAACTGTTTTATTCGAAGGAAACCATCAGGAATGATTTCCTGTGAATGAAACAGTTCTAGTCCTGTAGAAGCCAATTCTATATTAAATATATATATATATATATATATACATATATATATATATATATATATATATATATATATATATATATATATATTGGAAAATGTGTGTAATCCTTGGTACAGTTAGGTATATTAAGACAGGGGGGAAGAAAAAATGGCTTCACTTGTGCTTTCAACAAATTTATTTTCTTCACAAAATCCAAAAAGAATTTTTCTTAAAAAAAAAAAAAAAAATTATTTTATAAATTAAGTTGTTGGTTCCAACAACTTAATTTATAAAATAATTTTTTTTTTTTTAAGAAAAATTCTTTTTGGATTTTGTGAAGAAAATAAATTTGTTGAAAGCTCAAGTGAAGCCATTTTTTCTTCCCCCCTGTCTTAATATATATATATATATATATATATATATATATATATATATATAACAAAGGAATTGTGGTAAGGAACCAAATGGATCATAACGCACCAGAGTACTCAATACTTAGGGTAGTAAAGTGGGAAATAGGAAAAAGTATGACCCCGACGGCAGAGCTCAAGCCGTTTCGACGGCTATTTCTGGACCAGAAATAGCCGTCGAAACGGCTTGAGCTCTGCCGTCGTGGTCATACTTTTTCCTATATATATATATATATATATATATATATATATATATATATATATATATATATATATATGTGTGTGTGTGTGTGTGTGCGTGTAGATATACATTTATATATGTGTGGGTATGTGTGTTTGTTTGTGTGTGCATGTGTGTGTGTGAATGTCCATACATAAATGTATATATGAATATATTTACGTATATATACATGTGTATATATGCATACAATCATTCACACATGCGTATATAGAGGTTAATCTCTGCCGTTGCTGCTTAGAATATTGCCCACGTAAGTGAACTGATTGGCTTATCTTGACTGCTGCAGATCTGCATAGGTTTTGCTGTCAAGGTTATGTAGTTACCAACGTCCAGGTCCTCTAGTATTGCATGCTCCCTCTAGATTATGAGTTAAAGTGTAGAAACTTTGATTTCACCTATTCAAGTGATCTTCAGAAACTCAGATATCCTAACATCCGTGGCGCAATTATAAACGTTTCAAGATAAAGCATGCATATATCATTCTCAAAGGTCAGAAAGCCATAACGAATAAACGAGAAAACATGAAGTAGAACGTCGGTTGTAATCGAATGTAATTCCGGTCGTATGACCAAGTGAGAACAGTAGTCCATACATACTAATAAATAAACAATGTATGTAAAATATTATGCAAACTGAATACTCGAATAAATTCATAATAATTGGTTCTACTTTAGGCTCAAGGCCAGCAATTACCATGTGCATTACTGGTACTTTATTTTATCGACCTCGTAAGGATGAAAGGCAAAGTCAACCTCAGCTGGATTTGAACTCAGATCGTAAAGGGACGTAACTATGCTGGAAAGCATGGCGTCCGAGACTCTACCGATACTGCCAATCCAATAATAATGTACTACTATATATAAACTAGTGGCGGGGATTTGGCAACGTCATTAGAGTATCGGCGAGAATGCCTCGCTGGTTCTCTGATTTTTGAGTTCAAATCCAGCCGAGCTGCACATAGCCTTTCATCTCTCTGAGGTTGAGAAACAAAGGACCTGTCTAGTACAAGGCTCGATTCTCCTTCTATGTCTCTTTCTCACTTCCATTCTCTAACGCTGTATCCCTCTTTGGATGTACTCAGACCTGGAGAGGAAACGAGCCCCACCAGGCTTTAAAAAATGTCATAGAATTGCCGCATGTCAGCACCACGCCCCTACGATTCTTCTAGGAGTTACCAGTCCAAAGAAACATGCATATAAAGTAATAATAATAGATGCAATAACAATATTAGTAATAAATTGATATAATAATTATGATAAATCCTACTTTTTCTTCTTTTTCTTCTTCTTCTTCTTCTTCTTCTTCTTCTTCTTCTTCTTCTTCTTCTTCTTCTACTATACCATGTATATTTATGGATGGCTCTGTGCTGGAAGAAGGTTTTCAAAATGAAGATGGAAATATATGAGAAAAATACTAATTGTAGTACTAATAGCATAACAAATAAACTTTAATTATTGATAGTGTGATTCAGATATTTTACGTTTCTGTCATCTTCCTTTTCTTGCATTATCACGTTTACAAATAGTACACTTATCGACACACGTATGTAAATATACATATATATATATACACCCCAACCATACACATACGCACACACTCACATACAGGCATTTATATCTATATATAACCTAATATATCCCTTCCATATACCGTACCGATTGTGTTGTTATTTCTGTTTACCTTTTACATACATATATATATATATATATAGAGAGAGAGAGAGAGAGAGATCTTTCTATTTATTTGCCACCAGGGCATCAACGATTGGGACAAATACAAGGGTGGGGAGTTTACATACATTTCAAAGGACGTGTAAAAATATATAACAAATCAAATTCAACAATCGAAGTCCTCAATAGGGAGGGGGCGTTGACGTGGGTCGCACACACCCCCGAAAAAAATGTGCAACCCTCCTCCTCAGGAGCACAAAGAGCGGGTGCTCCCTTCCTCTCCTCTTTCTTCTCCTCTCTCACCTACAGGCTGATATACAGAGAAGGCCCATTCACTCCGACCATTCTCGCTACTTTCACCCACCTTTCATAAAACTTGCTGGGGTAGAGCACCTCTATCTGCATTCTGATACTTCTTCTAAAATGGTACTTGAAAAAAAGGACCAGTTGTTGGCCGGAAAGAAAAGTGTCTGACCTTAGCCCTTTCAATCTCGTCCACCATACAACCTCTTTCGCCATAGCTATCACACAGAGGAAAACCGCCTCTCCTTCGTTTTTGAAGGGGGGAGGTGGTTTGATCGTGACAATGTACTCGGTGGTCAACCAGATTGGTCCCACCCGCGACAGTAGTCGTTCCACATAGCCCCACAGGTCAGCAACGCCCGGGCAGTGTACGAATGCGTGCGCGGCGGTTTCCTCGTCACGCACGCATCTCGGAGAGATCTTCTTCGAGGGGTCCCTACCCGGGCGCCCGTGTCTGTAGTGCTTATCCCGAACGGGTAGAGCTCCTCGGTAGCACTGCCAAGCCAGGGGCTTTTGGAAGTTGTCCATCGGTCCCGGGCCAAACGTCCTACCGAACAGACTGGCAATCTCGTCTTCCTCCATGCCCAGAGCCTCTCCGAGAGCGTCGTCGCACTTGCTACGCACCAATCCTCTATATAATGTTAAGGTTGAGACTCCACTGATTGCCGGATCCGCTTACCAGAGGGCCCTGAGCGCCTGGGCGCATTCAATGTCCCAGTCGCCAAGCTTTTCTCGGTCTTTGCTTGACCCAGTATTGCAGCTCGGTGAGTGAGACGAGTCTCGAAAAGGCTCGCCTCACAAAAGGGGCCCACACCAGCTGACCTGAGAGGAATACCTGGAGGTGCCGTAGCTTTAATGCGTGTCTACGCATCGTGAGCCACGGCATCTCCAGCCCTCCGTTCGAAGGGTGTTGACGTCAGATGGATATTCTCACCAAAGGAATCGGAAGAGCGCGCACTCCATTTTGGTGAGCGTTTTCGCTAGGCAAGGCACGACGGTCAAACGGTAGTAGATGACGGACGCTATATAAGTGTTCTCCACCTCCGCTCGACCTTTCAGGGATAGTTTGCACTCGGCCCATTCTGGGCTAGTGCAAACACCCTGCCCGTTACCTCGTCCCAGTTTTTCTTCACCTGGAGGTCCGGTCCGAACCAGACCCCGAGCAGCTTCACCGATCCCTCCGTCCAGCGTCCGACGACGCCGTCGGAGGGCAAACTGACGGACTTGTCCCGGTTCAGCTTGGCTCCTGTAAACCTTTCGTATTCCTCGAATCAGGTGCCGATCTTCCCGATTTCCGAGGCGCACGTCACCATTACTGTCACGTCATCGGCGTAGGCCGACACCGCTTTCCGCAATCCCAGTTCGAAGGGGATTCCCTGCAACAGCTCCAACTTCCTCAGTAGTGGCTCGAGAGCCAGCACATACAGGAGGGAGGAGAGAGGGCATCCCTTACGGATGGATCGCGCGATTTGGAACGGCTCCGAGAGGTAGCCGTTCACCTTGACCCTCGAACAGGTGTTGCTGCTGTGCATTGCAGCAATCCAGCCCCTGAAAATGGGTCCGAAGCCTGCCGCCGCGAGCACCGCATCCAGGTACCGATGGTCGACCCTATCGAATGCCTTAGATTGATCCAAATTGATCAGGGTCCCACCAAAGCCGGGTTCGTTCCCTACCCTCTCTACGATGTATCGCATGAGGTGGAGGTGGTCGTGTATGGACCTGGACGGGATTGCGCATGTCTGCGCTTCTCCCACCATGTTCCCGGCGACAATCCCCAACCTCTTCGCTAACACCTTGGCCAAAATCTTTAACTCTGTGTTTAGCAGAGTTATGGGGCTGAAGTTATCTATGTCATCCCCATTATTCTCGTCCTTCCTCACCAGCGCGACTACGCCCTTGGTCAAAGAAATGGGAATTCTCTCGTTCTATTGCCAGTTGCAGTAGACCGCTTCGAGGAGATCGGAAAACAAGTCCGGCATCGGTACATAAAGTTCGTATGGTAGACCATCGGGACCGGGAGATATGCGTTTGCCGCATTGGCTGAGCGCTTCCCCTATTTCAGCGGCCGAAATCGGCCTTTCGCAGGTATCGCCTCCCCGTCCGAGAGCTGCGGCAGACCGTCGAGGTATGGACAGAAATTCATGGCCTCCCCCGTCTTGCCGCCGCTCCCGAACAGTCGTGCAAAGCGCCGTTAGAAGGCCGCGCACATCCGCTCAGGTTCAAGGATCACGCGTCCATCCTGGTCCTTCAATGACCGAATCGTGGACTTGTTTCCACTTTTTGCCTCTGTCACTCGGGCCCAACTAACAGCTTTGGCCCCCTCGTTACCCAGAGCACGTATTTTACTCCTGACAACGCAGCTCTCGTGCTTCGCGTCAAAGAACTGGTCTATGGCCGTTCTTGACGCCAGCACGCCGGCCACGTTGCCACTCCTAATCGCCTCTTCTACACTATCTATCAATTCCCTTTCAGTTCTATTCCTATCTGATGCTAATTCCTGACTAAAACCTATCGATTCTATTCTAAGTTCTCTCTTGAGAGAGCCCCACCACCTGCTGTTGACAATTGCCGCCGTCAACCGCTGCTAAACTAGAGTGCTAATCCGCTTATTGTAAGCTTTGTTTGTCGGTAAGGACAAGTTTAGCTTCCAGTAACCGGGTCCTTGTCTATGGGTTCTATCAAGGTTGACCACTCCGGTCACCAACTTGTGATCCGAATAGTCAACCATTGTTTGTGATGTTTGTTCTGTTTGTGCTGGTGGTTGTGTGTTTGTTGCATTTTTGTTAATGTGGTGCTTCTTTTCTTTATTTTTACAGGTTGAAAGGGTTCTCCCTTGTGGTCACTGGGTGACGTTGATAAGGGGTATATTTTGGGGTTTTGTTGTGGTTGCTTTTGTATTTGTTTTAGGTGGGGAGGGGTTGGGTGGGACAGTGTCTTGTATTGTTATTTTTTCGTGTTGTTGTGGTTGTTGTTGTTGTTGTTGTTGTGGTGGTGGTGGTTATGTTGTTGTGTGTGGTGTGGGCAGAAACGTCTTTTTTGTCGCGGGGGGGGCATTTAAAAGGGGACAGGAAGCCCTCAGGTGACCACTTCCTGAACAGTGGTAGCATGAAGGCCGCCTGCCCTCAACAGAAATGTTTATGAAGGCGACTCCATCCAGGGACACATGCTGCGGTATTTTTGCTATCCGTTCTGGTCTCATTTGGACCAGAACTTCAAGGTATTGCCGCTGAATATTCGCCTATCGAAAGGATTGTGTCCTCATCTTCTAAGAATCCCGTTAGCACCCACCAAATGCTCGCATTTGGCCTGATGCCGGAGATTCTTATTTTTTTAGTTCTTTCTCCCAAATATGTGGGGAAAAAGGTGTATGCTTTGGATACAATTGGCGACACAGAATATTTCCGTGCCGCCAATTCATCTTGCATTAAAACAGATATGCTTCCATACTGTTTCCCTTTCTGTATGAAAGCGATATCCTTCCAGGCACTACTTAGGACCAGCTCAATTTCGCTTTGGGACAATTGAGCCGGTTTCCTAGTCGTGTTCGAAACTGTGGACTGTGTCCCTTCTAATTTCTTCGGGGGATGGAATTGTGAATTCCCCACCTTCCGCGAAAGTTACACAATTCCTTGCTTGTTTCAGCAATTTCTTGGCATTCGAGGTGTACAGTGCTTTGTATGTCTGCGTTTCTCGGACCGCCTGTGCGAAGGAGACTGCAGCTATGGGTCCGTTTTCTTTCGTGTTGTTATCATTGTTGTGGTTATTATTCGTGTTGGCTTGCTTTTTTCCTTTGTTGGTGTTGTCATTATTGCTGTTGTTGGTCGTGTTGTTATTGTCATTGTTGCTGTTGTTGATTGTGTTGTTATTGTCATTGTTGTTCTTGTTTGTGTAATTGTTACTTTTGGGGTTTCCACCCATTTCCACAATTCTTTCTTTTGATTCCGTGGTGTCTTTTGCGGGAGTGAGGAGGGAAGGCTTACAGCGTTGTTCTGCTACCTTCTTTTTATCACTTTCCTGGGGGGGGGGGCATGCGTCGTATTAATGGCATCCATTGTCACTAAACGACTTTTTATCGACAACTTATAAATATTAACTTTCGCCCCCAAAAGAGGCGAAATTTATTTTACCCAACGTCTGCAGGCCCAGGCGAGGGTTTAAACACAACAAATAACAAATTACTTAAAAAACCTACCGTTCCTCGTAATAAATTCCGACAAAATGCAGGAGCGAAACAAAAACACTTCTATCTTCTCCGAGATAAATAGATAGATAGATAGATATGTATGTATACATATATATATATATATATATATATATATATATATATATTTATATATATATATATATATATATATATATATATATATATATATATATATATATATATATATATTACACACACACATACACACATATATATTGACAATGAAGCATTCACGCACGAACATACATAAACATATGCCTTTCGTCTGTGTGTGCATATATATATATATATATATATATATATATATATATGTATATATATCACAGAAAAAAGTGAATCAGTGTTGCGACGAAATGAATTTAATGGAGATACTACAAAAGTTTCTCAGGCGACCAACTCGAGGCAAGATCGATAAGGTGATCACACCTGATTCTGAAATCATCACGGTCGTCAGATATGTCTCGATTCTACGAAGCAGCATTTCCTATTGTCCTTTAACATCGAATTTCTTCGTATGTTGAATTAGATCCTGTGTTGTCATTCTATGAGTGGTCAATAATTGTACACGTCATCGATATTTCTAGCCACTCTTGGTTGCCCACTTCTTGATTCTTCTCGTTCTCCACCTGTCAATCAAAATTTGTATCAGAATTACTACTGTGGTGGGAGAGGGGCTGTAATCGTGAACGGTTGGCATCACTTCGACGTCTTCATTGCCCCTAAGAGCCTAAGTCTACATCGTTCAGGTACACACCCGCAATTATGCAATGCATATTATATGTATATATAATATGTAGAAAAGACAACACACGAGCGAGAGAGTGTGCGTTATCGTTTCTACATACTATATTTGAGGAGCCCAGGATTCATTTTCCTTTGAGCACCTAATTTACGGGGACTAACGTGAGTCTAGGACTCCGTTTATTGATTTATATATATATAATGAGAAAAAACACAAACCACCCATCACAATTCTACTTTTGAAAAGCAGAAGGACTGCGAGACCGGTAAAGGTAGCAAATAAATATATATTTTAAAAAAAAACGACTCTACTTGCACTTTCGATTTCAGCTTTTTTCCTTATATATATATATATATATATATATATATATATATATATATATATATATACATATATATATATATATATATATATGAATGTATGTATAGTGTATTTGGCAATACACCGTATGTTTAAATAAAAACATTTAGAAAACCATAGGCTATCGGTCTTAAAGTAGTGACTATGTCACTTACTTCTTTTCGGCGAAAGAAGGAAGAGAAGCTGACAGTCTGTTTCACGCTGGTTGGTGATCATCAGAGCGAGGCACCCCCTGCTTCCGCTAAAAAGTATAGAAGCTGGATTCATATTTAATTCCAGTAATAATCAGGGGCTGATTATACAGAGTGATTTCTGGTCCAACAAAATTAGGTATTAGGATTGGTGCTCTGAAATAGCGATGTATACATGAATGTATGTATAGTATATTTGGCAATATACCGTATCGGCAATGGCTCTGTATAATCAGCTCCTGATTATTACTGGAATTCCATAAGAATCCAGCTTCTATAATTTTTGGCGGAAGCAGGGGGTGTGTGGCTCTGATGATCGCCAGCCAGCGTGAAACAGACTGTTAGCTTCTCTCCCTTCTTTAAAACCGGTAGCGTATGGTCTTCAAAATGTTCTTAATTAAACATACGGTATATTGCCAAATATACTATACATACATTCATATACACATCGCTATTTCAGAACACTAATCCTAATATATATATATATATATATATATATATATATATGCGTGTGTGCGTGTGTGTATATACATGTATATGTGTGTGTATAAATATGTATATATGTATGTGTGCATATATATATATATATGTATATATACACATATATATCTATATATATATGTATATATATATATATATATATATATATATATATATATATATATATATATATATATATATATATATATATATACTTAAATATATATATATATATATATATATATATATATATGTGTGTGTGTGTATACGCGTACATATTTCTCAAATCCTCATAACACCCTATTGTTTTCACAAGAAGAATAGAATAATAAATTAATAGGAAACTTATTTTAAGCTTAATCAATTATTGAATTGATATTTTCTCATCAAATGATTAATGAATATTATTTGAAGTTAACTATTTATTCATTGTAATTTACTATTTTTATAATCAGTTGATAATATATGTTAATACAACGCCAAGCGAAACATACACAATAGCTTTGATTACTGCGATGTATTCGGTGAATTGGTAGTATCGGTAGAGGGTCGGATGCCATGCTTTCCAGCATAGTTACGTCCCTTTATGATCTCAGTTCAAATCCCGCAGAGGTTAACTTTGCCTTTCATCCTTACGGGGTCGATAAAATAATGTACCAGTAATGCACTGGGATAATTGCTGGCCTTGTGCCTAAAGTAGAAACAATTATAAACTATTTCTGTTCTCATACTGAATCAATGTTTAGGATCAAGAAGCTGAATCTCCCAAAAAAATCTATCAACCAATAATATCTTAGAACCACTCTTCTTTTTCTTCTTCTTCTTCTTCTTCTTCTTCTTCTTCTTCTTCTTCTTCTTCTTCTTCTTTTTCTTTTTATTCTTATTCGTATTCTTATTCTTATTCTTCTTATTCTTCTTATTCTTCTTATTCTTATTCTTATTCTTATTCTTCTTATTCTTATTCTTTTTCTTCTTATTCTTCTTCTTATTCTTCTTATTCTTCTTTTTCTTCTTCTTATTCTTCTTATTCTTCTTCTTATTCTTATTCTTATTCTTATTCTTATTCTTCTAGCCGGGGAGCGCAGGCAGTTTTTATCTGTCTGGTGGCCATGGCAAAAGAAATAATATGGTGGACGCGTGATGGTGATACCCTGATTACCTTTTTTAAATTTCATTTGAAAAGAAAATCAGGATAGAGAGGGAAGTGCTCTCTTCCCAGCTTTTTGTTGAAAAAGGGGTGAGAGAGGTAAGAATGGCCCGAGTGAATGGACCCTGAGTATATGCCTGTAAATTGAAGTTTGAAAACTGGGAGAGGACACTTGCCCTGGTTGTCAGGGTCAGCGTGGCTTTTTTTTTAATGGGCTTTCTCCACGATGGCCCTAGGAAGTTTCCCCCCTATTGGGGAATTTTTCATTGTTCTTTGTATTACATCCTCTGTTTTTTGTTTTTATTACACGCAGAAAAGCCCATTTGTACTGTCCTCTATTGTCCTGTACTGTCCTTAATGTCTACTTTGTGTAAACCCTTGTGGTTAATAAAGAAGGCATTATTATTATTATTATTATTATTATTGCCATTGTTATTCCTTGAATCTCAGTCATTGATGTTGGTTAACTGGAAAGTCCGTTGGATTGAATATCAAGCCACTACCTGCAGCCTCAGATATTCAGGACGTATCGGAGGGTTCTTGCCGTTCCAAGCAAGCATGCCTTTTGAAGCGTTCCAAAAAGCGTGAAGGGGCCGATTTTCTTTAACCATCCCTGGAAACCTTTGGAGATAGTCCCCAGTGCGCCTATGACAATCGGGATCACTTTGACTTCATGGCAGTTCCAAATCCTTTTCACCTCCCACTTTAGGTCCTGGTATCGGTTAATTTTCTCCCTCTCCTTCTCTTGCACTCTCGTGTCGAACGGGCAGGCCACATCCACAATCAGGCACGATCTTTTTTCTTTGTCCACAACCACCAGGTCAGGTCTATTGTGTTCCAGTTTTTTGTCCGTCTGTATCCTAAAATCCCACAGCACCTTCACCTGACTGTTCTCCATCACCGCCTCTGGCCTATGCTCATACCATTTCTCAGAATGTGGTAGATTGTTTACTTTGCACAGGTGCCAGTGGATCACCCTGCCCATCACATCGTGTCTCCAGCCCTTATAGTGGGTCTGGGCTAGGTGTTTACACTCGGACACAATGTGAGCCACAGTCTCCTCTCTCTCTCCACAGATCCTGCACAGTGGGCTAGCCTCCTCCTTGTAGATATGGTGCTTCAACCACTTCGTTTTGAGGGCCTGCTCCTGCGCAGCCATTAGCATTCCTTCTGTAGCCTTTTTGAGGTCTCCTCTTCTCAACCAGTTCCATGTCTGTGGATCTCTAAATTCAGTTTTCTCAAAGAAGGTACTATGAAGGGATTTTCCCTTAAGGCTGCTCTTCCTCCTTGATGTTATTTCCTCCTTGGGTATCCCCTGGCCTACTGTCCCCTCCTTCAGTACAGCTCTGAGCATTGGCTCCTTACTATAGGTCACGTATTTGTATAGGTTGTTTTTCTCCATCTGAACACAGTCCTCTATGCTGATAAGACCTCTTCCACCCTCAGATCTCCTTAGGTAGAGTCTATCGACATCACTCCTCTTGTGGAACATGTTGTAGATAGTCAATAGCTTCCTAGTCTTCCTATCCATTTCTTTTTGTTCAGCAACATTCCATCTCAGAATTCCCGCACTGTACCTAATAATAGACACAGCTCGGGAATTTACTGCGCTTATGGCATTTCTGCTGTTCAGATGTGACTTCAATACGCTCCTTACTCTCCGAATGTATTCAGTTCTTAACAATTCCTTCATTTTTTTGTTCTTTATGCCATCAGCCTCCAGAACGCCCAAATACTTGTATCCTTCCTCAGAGTCAATTTCCTTTATCATCTCACCTGTTGGTATCTGGATCCCGTTACTTCTGCTCAACCTACCCCTCCTCATCACAATGACTCCACATTTACCAATACCAAACTGCATACATATATCACTGCTGAAAATACGGACAGTGTCAACAAGCACATCCAACTCCTTCTCACTTTTCCCGAAGAGCTTAAGATCGTCCATGAAGAGGAGGTGATTGATGGTAAGCTCTCCCCTTCCCAACTTGTATCCTGCTCTCACTTTTCGCAGCATAATGGTCAAGGGCATCAGGGCAAGGACAAACAACAGAGGGGACAGGCTATCTCCCTGGAAGATACCTCTCTTGATCTTCACGCTTCCCAAGGATACTCCAGTTGATGTCAACTCTGTCTCCCAGGACCCCATACTCCTGCCCAGCAACTGTCTGATGTTATCTGCCACCCTGAAGATCTCCAGGCTTTTGGTGATCCAGGAATGAGGCACCATGTCAAATGCCTTTCTGTAGTCTATCCATCCCATGGCAAGATCAGTGTGTCTCCTCCTGCAATTCCCCATTACCATCTTATCAATAAGCAACTGGTCCTTTGTACCACGTGACTTCTTTCGGCATCCTTTCTGTTCGTCCGGCAACAGGTTGTTTGTGTGGAGGTGATGGTAGATTTCCTCAGACACAATGCTCGTCAACAGTTTCCACATTACGGGCAGACATGTGATAGGTCTATAGTTGGTAACATCATTACCCTTGATTCGGTCTTTCATTATCAGAACTGTGGTACCTTTTGTCAACCACTCTGGCACCTCACCCGACACCAAGCAGTCATTGAACATGGCCGTCAGCTTCGGGTGGAGGGATGTTAAATGTTTAATCCAATACCCCTGCACACCATCTGGGCCTGGTGATTTCCAGTTGGTTAGTTTTTTGGCTTGCCCCTTAAGAGTTTCAACTGTGATACTCAAATCAGTCTGTTGCTGTGCCTGCTCACCGATCTCCCTCTGTACTGTCTCAATCCACCCTGCCTGGGCATTGTGTCTAACATCCTGCTCCCATATTCCTCTCCAGAATGTTTTAGCTTGTTCCGCCCCAGGGATCAAGTCGTTGCCTCTTTCTTTCCCCTCAAGCTGTCCAAACAGCATCTTCTGGTTGTTGTCGAACATGCGGTTCTGTTTATACTGACTGACTCTGTTCTCGTATCGCCTGATTTTGGCACTCTTTGCTACAATGCGTTGCTTCAATTCCTCTATGATAATATTTAGCTTTTTACTCCTAGTTTTGTATTTTATTTCCAGTCTATTTTTAGTGCCTATGTTTTTTAGTGTCCCATTCAGTAGTGACTCAAGCTTTCCTATGTCATTTCTCATTTCCCCGATTTGCCCACTCAGTCGCTTCTTCCACCACGGCTCTGCTCTTTCTTGTCTGTTGTTTCCTCTCGCTTTTATACCAAGTAGTTTCCTCACCGTATTTGCTGTTGCTTTGAGGATATTGTTGCACTGGTGAAGACTCCTCGCCTCAAGGTATGGGATGACTTTGTTTACCTTAGCTGTTGTTTCTTTTAACTTTTTCCTGTCTACAAATCTTAGGTTCATAGGTCTCCCACTATCATTGTTCAACTCATCTACCACTAAATTTAGGATGTCAACCGAATCTTGTCCTAGCCCGTCAGCATTCATCTCCTCAGTGGCCGTATCTCTGTTCCAGGTATTATTTATCTCAGTATTCAGATCATTGTCTGCTTCGGGTGGTTCCTCCGTTCTCAGGACCTCCTCACCTTCATTTCCCGCCGGCTCGCTTGTCTGGCATACTACACCCGCCATCTCCAAGCCATTCTCTCTGCTCAGTTCCTCCAGTTCCAGCTCGCTTATCCACCCATTAGTTCTTATTACCCGAGCCTGCCCGGCCAATTTTTGTTCATCTAATTTAAATAAACCAATCTCGTTCCAGATGTTATGCATCCGTCTCCTGTAGCCCCTCTCCTTGGGGTTACTTTTCAGGTAGCATTGCATAACAGTTCTATTCAATTCTTTCGTCCAGTTGGTTCTGGCCCCTTTCCTTCTTCTTCTTCCTCCAACATCAGCAGTATTTGGTTGACAGTCAGGTTCCTGCTGCTGAGCCAGGGGGCACCTGTTGGGTGAGAGTCTGTCACATGACGTTCTAGTCTCCATTTCACCGTTATTCGAACTGTTTATGTTCGATATTTAAACACTCTTATCGAGGATTGGCGAATGTATGTTTACATAGCCATCTGTGGATCCGCCATCCCACTTGGCCCTTGTGTGGCATTATCACCACGCTGTATACGGACACACATAAACAAACAAACACACGGGCAGAAAGGGCCCCAAAAATGAATAAGCATAAGTTTCATTGTAATGTAGTATTCGAATGTCTGACTTAGTTTTTGTTTTTTAAGTTTTACTTTTTCCCCCCTCTTCTCTGTCCGTCCGCCTGCTTCTCTCTTCATTCTTATTTTCTTTACGTTTTTGGGGTTTCTTTTTTTGTTTTTGTTTTTCTCTGTTTTTCTCGTTTTTTACTGTTGTTGCTGTGCTGCTTTTGTTGTTTGTTTTTTCTTTTTTCTTTTGAGTCTATCTATATATTTTGATGCCTTCCTCTTTGTTAGTAGTAGGAATTCTATAATGTGGAAGTGGTAGCCAGCAGAGACTGGCGGCGTTGGCGATACTGAGACAGTGGTGGTGGTGATGTCGATACCGAGGCAGTGGTGGCGGTGATGCGACCGTATTACTGTAGTGATGGTGCTGTAGCGGTGGCAGCAGCAGTGAAGGAGTCAGGGGGTGGTGGTGGCGGTGATGGGATAGTGGTGGTAATGATGGCCGTAGTGAGCGGTGGCGGTGAAGGTGAAAATGCTGTTGTGTTTAGTGTACACAGATGATGGGGTGGGTGGTGTATCTAGTTTCTGGTGTTGGTGAGTTTCGCTGTCCTATATAGTGTAGCCAGAGGAGAGGAGGGGGGGGGGGTTCTTCTTCTTCCATTTATAGCCATTTTATTTTGGGGGGGGGGGATATACAGTGTACAATACAAAGTTGAATATTTGAATATTTGAGCCGTATTACTGTAGTGATGGTGCTGTAGCGGTGGCAGCAGCAGTGAAGGAGTCAAGGGGTGGTGGCGGCGGTGATGGGATAGTGGTGGTAATGATGGCCGTAGTGAGCGGTGGCGGTGAAGGTGAAAATGCTGTTGTGTTTAGTGTACACAGATGATAGGGTGGGTGGTGTATCTAGTTTCTGGTGTTGGTGAGTTTAGCTGTCCTATATAGTGTAGCCAGAGGAGAGGAGGGGGGGGTTCTTCTTCTTCCATTTATAGCCATTTTTTTTTTGATATACAGTGTACAATACAAAGTTGAATATTTGAATATTTGAGCCTTATAACAATATATTTTGGGTCCGAATTTTTTTGGGGCTCAAGCCGGGTGCTTTACGTAGCATTTGTACTAAGAGTTGTTATTTCACAAATGATTTAAATATGTTAAAAATTCAAAACTTACGGGAGCGATTTCATGACCTCCGTCACTTCGTGCGTCTTCTTCTTCTTATTATTATTATTATTATTATTATTATTATTATTATTTTTCTTTGAGTCTCAGTCATTGATGTTAGTTAACTGGAAAGTTTGTTGAAATGAATATCAAGCCATTCCCTGCAGCCTCAGATATTCAGGACGTATCGGAGAGTTCTTGCTGTTCCCAGCAAGCATGCCTTTTGAAGAGTTCCAAAACCGGGGCGGAGCCAATTTTCTTTAACCATCCTTGGAAACTTTTTGAGATAGTACCTAGTGCGCCTATGACAATCGGGACCACTTTGACTTCATGGCAGTTCCAAATCCTTTTTACCTCCCACTTTAAGTCCTGGTATCGGTTAATTTTCTCCCTCTCCTTCTCTTGCACTCTCGTGTCGAATGGGCAGGCCACATCCAGAATCAGGCACGATCTTTTTTCCATGTCCAAAACCACCAGGTCAGATCTATTGTGTTCCAGTTTCTTGTCCGTCTGTATCCTAAAATCCCATAGCACCTTCACCTGATCGTTTTCTATCACCGACTCTGGCTTATGCTCATACCACTTCTCAGAATGTGGTAAATTGTTTACTTTGCATAGGTGCCAGTGGATCACCCTGCCCACCACATCATGTCTCCAGCCTTTATAGTGAGTCTGGGTTAGGTATTTACACTCAGATACAATGTGAGCCACAGTCTCCTCTCTCTCTCCACAGATCCTGCACTCTGGGCTAGCCTCCTTCTTGTAAATATGGTGTTTCAACCACTTCGTTTTGAGGGCCTGCTCTTGCGCAGCCATTAGCATTCCTTCTGTAGCCTTTTTAAGGTCTCCTCTTCTCAACCAGTTCCATGTCTGTGGATCTCTGAATTCAGTTTTCTCAAAGAAGGTACTATGAAGGGATTTTTCATGAAGGTTGCTCTTTCTCTTCGTTGTTATTTCCTCCTTGGACATCCCCTGGTCTATTGTCCTCTCCTTCAGTACAATTCTGAGCATTGGCTCGTTACTATCGGTCACGTATTTGTGTAGGTTGTTTTTCTCCATCTGAACACAGTCCTCTATGCTGATAAGACCTCTTCCACCTTCAGATCTCCTTAAGTAGAGTCTATCGACATCAGTCCTCTTGTGGAACATGTTGTAGATAGTCAATAGCTTCCTAGTCTTCCTATCCATTTCTATTTGTTCAGCAACATTCCATCTCAGAATTCCCACACTGTACATAATAATAGACACAGCTCGGGAATTTACTGCACTTATGGCATTCCTACTGTTCAGATGTAACTTTAATACGCTCCTTACTCTCCGAATGTATTCAGATCTTACCCTACTCTCCGAATGTATTCAGATCTTACCTTACTCTCCGAATGTATTCAGATCTTAATTATTATTATTATTATTATTGTTTTTGAGTCTCAATCATTGATGTTAGTTAACTGGAAAGTTTGTTGAAATGAAATATCAAGCCACCCACCTGCAGCCTAGGACGTATCGGAGGGTTCTTGCTGTTCCTAGCAAGCATGCCTTTTGAAGCGTTCCAAAAAGCGTGGCGGGGCCAATTTTCTTTAACCATCTCTGGAAACTTTTTGAGATAGTACCTAGTGCGCCTATGACAATCGGGACCACTTTGACTGCATGGCAGTTCCAAATCCTTTTTTACCTCCTACTTTAAGTCCTGGTATCGGTTAATTTTCTCCTTCTCCTTCTCTTGCACTCTCGTGTCGAATGAACAGGCCACATCCACAATCAGGCACGATCTTTTTTCCTTGTCCAAAACCACCAGGTCGGGTCTATTGTGTTCCAGTTTCTTCTCCGTCTGTATCCTAAAATCCCACAGCACCTTCACCTGATCGTTTTGTATTATTATTATTAATATTATTATTAGTATTATTATTACCCCCTCCTCTTTCTTCTTCTTCTTCTTCTTCTTCTTCTTCTTCTTCTTCTTTGGAGTTTCGTGGAGGTAGCAGATCCTGTCAGAATCAACCATCTCAATGATACGGTTGGATCCACAAACGACACCAGCCGAGCTCACGGATCATCTTATCCAAAGATCTTCCTCTGGTTGCTGGCTCTCATGTTGCTGGGTTTTGCCCGGAAAATCTTACGTGCAATTCTCACCTGGGACATACCCATTTATATAATAATGTATAATACTACCAAAATACTATTCCTCTATGAAAATCATCTGTCCTACTAAACAATTGTTAGAAATAACTGACAAATATCCCTTAACGAGCCTCTTGCAGTAAAGCTTCGTCTATGATTTGGTTCTATTGGAATTCCATAGAAAATTATAGTTCAATCTTTACGGCAACTCTTAGAATATTTCACAACTATTTAACATGGAAATTAATAAAACATGTGTAGTGTTACCTCTTAAAATGCCGACGAAGAAGAAATTCGCAGAGACGCCCGCTGCAGGAAAATCTATTATGTTAGCAATATTACATTTTCCGTTGTTTATTAACTGGGAAAATATAATTATGCAGTGTTACCGGCTATATAATCCAGTCATCCCCACTATAAGTAACTGTACAATTACTGAAAATTGTTTTAGTTCTTGTATCCCAAACCTCTTTTGGTCGAGCAGACCAATGGGCAAAAGCGTTCCAGCCGAGATCATCCTGCCCTTTGGTTTTGGGAGAAACAAGCAATACTTTATCAAACGTGTCCTTCTATATTTTAAGAGGCTATAGTATGTGATTGAAGGGATATTTAACTGCTATTTCTCTCGGAAAGCTCCATATTTATTTTATCTGAATAATATTTATATTTGGATATTAATTTTGGATATTATGTTTAACTAATTTACATTTCAACTGTGGAAAAAGTACTTTAATTTAAAATTCTGAATATTTCTAAAATGCTTTAAATTCATAAAACCCTTGGGGCAGCAGCCGTTACATTTAATATTGTAAAAGCATGTCATTAGATAATATGAAGCCCTTGGCTATTTCCTTTCAATCTTCGGGCTTAGTAATTAACGGTACATCAATCAACAAATTCCGCCTATTGAAATGCATCTTTTTCCTTCATCCTTACAGCGTCGGGTTATATCACATATTCAACTACTATCATTAAGGAAGTCTTAAAGTAGTAAACAGCTAATGTTTCCATTATTTAAATACTGATAAAACACATATATTTTCCAAGTTGTATTCTTCATACAATTCTTTCTATCATATTAAATATTCAATCTTAGTCAACGAATATCTTTCTTAATTTCCACCAGTCATTTCAAAGAACTCAATAAGATGTGTTGCAATTTACTACTAGGTTTAGAATTCTTAATACAGAATAATATCATTTGACACCCCTTCCATATTAAATTCTAGAAATAAATTAATTGTGTATTCATTTTAATAAATGCATATCCTTGCAATTTTATTTCACTCATTATGAGTGAAATTATAAGGGCAGTGTCGGTAGAGCATCGGACAAAATGCTTTACGGCATCTAGTTACGTCCCTTTACGTTCTGAGTTCAAATCCAACCCCTTTTCATCCTTACAATGTAAAACCCCAGCATGATTACACCCCTAATATTGAAGCTGGTAAAAGGAATCAACATATAAAAGAATACCATTCAATAATCATTTAACTTTCGAAATCAGAAAGAAAAAGTCTTCTTCTTCTTCTTCTTCTTCTTCTTCTTCTTCTTCTTCTTCTTCTTCTTCTTCTTCTTCTTCTTCTTCTTCTAACAGGTCCTGTCAGAAACAACAGTCTTCAATTGATCCGTTTGGATCCCCAAATGAGAGCAGCCGAATTCATGGATGTTATCTAAACATCATGCTCGGGTTCTACCACTGAGGCTTCTGCTGGTTGGTTTTGTCCATCTAATCTGTCCAGCGATTCTCTCCTGAAACATACTAACCGTAATATCGGAGATGTGATCACTCAGTTCGAACACGTAGCGGCTCTACCTGGAGCGACTATATTATCTCCGAACAACGCACTTTTCAATATATTATCTGGCAGAAATTATTTTTCCCTTCATTCTTTTTACGTCTTAAAGAATTACTCTTTTTTCACAACGTTGTTATACGCATAAAGTTATTGTTCAAAAAAGGTTTTTATTTGTTAGGAATAACTGAGAGGTGACTGAAAGTTGCTGAGATTCACCTGATGAACAATTTCCTATCCCATCCTTCAGTTATCGGACTTCCTTACATCTGCCGCTATTAACAATGTAGAGCTGAACAACCTTTTCAGAGGCTTAGGCATCTTAAACGATAATATATTCATAAGTAACCCCATTGAGTCATTGATGACCTATAAATGTCTGAGAAGAACCGTCCAGTAGGAACTAGCTTTCATTACATCAGTTTCCATTATAAATAATCAGTGAGAGTGGCAGCCAATATTATTTGTGGCATAGAGTTACGGCCATAGTGTGGCATTGAGTTACGGTCCATTAATCTCAGAGTTCAAATCCCGCCGGGGTTAGCTTAGTCTTTGATCTTCATGGGGTCGATAAAATAATGCTCCAGTAATGCACTGGGTGCGATTTGATCGACTTTACCCACCCCTAAAATTGTTGATCTTTTGCCTAAATAAGAAACCCTTACATATAATCAGTGAACGGCGGTGGAATTGCAGTACCACTGAAGTTTCGGACAATATGCTTTGCGGTATTTAGATACGACATTCTGTGTTGTGATTTCAAATCCTGCCGTGGTCAACTTTGCTGTTCTCCCAACCAGATTCGATAAAATAAAGAACCAGTTACGGTATTCCCCTCTGGTCTTGTATCAATATTAGAAAGAATTAAATACAATCACTATTATCTCAATCACTAGACAAAACAACAATGTTCTCACAGCTGAAAAATCTATCTGAAGATAAACACTTTTCTTTTACTCATTAAGTATCTTTGGAGATTATGTTTGTATTGATATCTCTATGACCAATTGTTTCTGGAAGTTGTATACCGTGCCTCATCACCGAAATAAACAACGTTGAATTTAGTGTCTGTCCATCTTTTCAAAGAAAATAATTGAAGACAATCCTAGTGTTGTACTAGAAGGAAAATAATAACTCTTACTGAGCTGCTGAAATCACTTCATTGGAGTGGGTATATGTGCAAAGTACAAATATTCCTGAAGGATAAATCGATAAATTGATATGAATGTTCATTAAATCATATTCATAGGAAGAAATCTATAGATCCTCTCATACATTGGATATTCTGTTCACTTATTTGCTAATGAATACTTATTTTACTAATGAGTACTTACCTATATATATTCACTCCAGTGATTTGTGAAATAGATGAACGCATTCAGAAAAAAAGATAACAAAACTATTATGACACAATGAGCAATTTCTAAGAAATAAGTTAGAAGACGCAGACAACATACGCACAGTAAAATACACACACACACTCACACACACACACATACACACGCCCGCGCGCGCACACAAACACACACATATATATATATATATATATATGAATATATATATATATATATATATATATATATAACGAAGGAAATGTGGTAAGGAACCAGGTGGACCATAACGCACCAAAGTACTTAATACCTAGGGTAGTAGAGTGGGTAATAGGAACGAGTAGGACCCCGACGACTGAGCTCAAGCCGTTTCGACGGCTAATTCTGGAGTCCAGAATTAGCCGTCGAAACGGCTTGAGCTCAGCCGTCGGGGTCCTACTCGTTCCTATATATATATATATATATATATATATATATATATATATATATATTCATGGTTCAGGGCCGTTAACCATTTCAAGACAGGACTGTTACTGATGTGATCGCGTGCAAACCAAAATGAAAAGAGAGCGACGGAAAGTAAAGCTATATTTATGGACACATTGTTCGGAATTGCTTACCTATACAAGCGAAAGCTTATGCTTAGAAACTAGATGGTTTTGTTTGGTAATAAATAACAACCTATTTTATGTATTCTATGAATATTGGTAAAACAATAAATATAGGATACAATAGAGTAAATTGAATCCGTTTACGTGGGTGTCCTTACACCGTTTATAATCAAGTAAATGTCAGCATATATTTTCGAAGCCCATACAATATTTCTGATACACAGCTTTAGTAGTGTAGATGTCACTATTTGAAATTGTATCACTATCTAATCTTTCGTTAGTTCATATATGTTGCAAGGTAAGACTATACATATATATATGTAAGTCTATACATATATATATATAGGTAAGTCTATATAGATATATATATACTCGCAGAAATCTCCGGCGTTGCCCAGGTTAAAGACAATAATGTTTTCTTTATTAATTCTTTATTAACTACGACGAGGGTTGACAGGTTAAATACAATAATGAAATTGCATTCAAAACTTTTTCTATGGTATATTTGAATTTGAAACTTCTAATATAGCTGTTTCTTGTATGTAACATATTGTGTAGTTGCAATAACATTTCCTACTTTTATTCTTTATTCCTTTCATATATTGCCTGTGCTTTTGTTTTCATATCAATAATGGAATAGAGTTATAAATATTTTTTTTTTTTTCTGAAAGTGGCTCAAGTGGTCCAATTCTATTGTACAATTGCCCTTTTATCTTGAAAGTGGGCATAAAGCTATCTTCACGGTTGTCATTTGCACCAAATGATGTCATTTGGAATGCATTATTGTACTTCCGGATATTTCGAAGAAAGTGTTTTGATTCAGTAGTTGTACCAATCAGCAGGTCCCCACCCCCGTAGTCTCTGGTGGTTCAGATAATAGTTTTAACTTAATCTTTCTATTTAAACAGCACAATACAGTTTAATCACTATTGTATTTTTTAACACCACAATTTGGACAAATTTCTTTCATTGAGGAAATTCGAATTAAAGTTTCTGAGGCATAATCTTGATGGGGATTATATTCCGTTGTAACAAAGTTCCACTCGGCAACCTTTTTAAACCATACATTTTCTGTTCTTGCTCTCTGTTCACATCGCCCTTCAGTGTTTTTTTTTAGTTTCAGTTTCTTCAAGCCTCCTTTGAGCTGCTCTATTACGTTCCCATTGCTGTTTTGATGATTTTCGTACATCTGATTCCTCTTGACGAATAGATGTTTTCATTGTTCTATCTTTAGCAAGCATTTTTTATCTTTGTTACCTCTGATTCATTCTGTCTATTCAGTGCACTTAATATTTGTTCTTGAAGCCTTGATGATCTTTGTGTATCTGATTCAACCTCTGTTTTGAGCTGGAGTTTGGTACCTTTAATTCCCCTTAACGAATAGTTGCTTTTCTTGTCCTAGCATCTTTACCAAGCCTTTTTGGTCTTTGTTCTGATTCATTTGGGCTATATTTCTTTGTTATTTGTATTTGTTTTGGAAGTCTTTCTTGTCGCTGCTTCAAAGCCACTACACAAAATTGAATGAAAACATTAGAGGTGTGTGGGCAGTGGAGAACTTTAGTACAATGTCTGAGGGCCGTCTATCAATTCTGGATGACCCAGCAAGCGTAAACATAAGTTTATTGACTTTGTCCGTGGGTCTGGTGAATAGAACCTAAAGCAACTGCTGCACAGAAGAAGACAATCCCTGAGTCTCTCCACCGGAATTTACAGAAGGGTTGTCAAAGAGGATCTTAAGAAGAACGCCTACTGGACACATACTAAACAAAAGTATAATGTAGCAGATAAGACTTCCTTGATCACCGAAAACCTGTTAGTAAATGCGTGGCACATACGACTTTTCAATAACACTGGTCAACAAAATTAAATGTATTATACTCATTATGAATGCAAACCAACTTTTTTTAGACTAATTGTTCCTGCTGATTTCAAAATTTCACTCCATTTGTATGCAGCACGTATCAGTTATACAGTAAATACATGCAAATATTTACATATTTGTATATATGAAATCATTAACGTAATAAATAAGGACATATTATTTTTAGAAAGTAAATGAGTTTATTGAGTTAAAAATCATCACTATTATTCTACAAAGAGTGAATACACAAAAAACTGGTTCAGACAAAACAGACAAAGTTAGAACAGCAGAGTTAGAAACATTGTGATTTGGATTTCCTGTGGTATTCCTGATCTGGTTGTTCACGGTAAGGTGTCCAGCAGTAGTCAGCCAGCATACTGTCATTCCAGAAGCTTGGTAGCGTTTTTTCCATAGCACTAATGTAGTGGTGAAATCTTTCACCATGTTCTTCAGACACTGCTCCAAGGTTATTTGCGAAGAAATCCAGGCTGGAACCCAAGGAGTGAACTTTCAGTGACATGGGACAACCCATTGCTGGGTAACATTTCAGAAGATACTGGATGCCATCCTTGTAGTCCATTGCCTTCCTATTGCCCAAATCATTCTCACAGATCCAATTGAAAGCATTCCAGGCAGGCAGTTCCAGTTCATCCAGTGTTGTCTTGAAGTTGACATCTTTGAGCACTTCTCTAATTTGGGGGCGGACAAAGGTACCCTATTTCAACTTCGCCTGTGTGATTTGGGGAAACTTTTCAACAATATACTCCAACCCTCTGGCATTTCTCTTCCCCAGTGTTTTTACAAAGTGTTTCATCATTTATGTGAAAGGAGGAAATAAGACATTACATGGATATACAAGAGGTGTATTCTTGACGCTAGACAGTCCTGGCTGGTATGATGTTCTTGTCTGCCAGTTTGATTCCGAATAATGTCTGTCAGTTGCCCGACTATCCCATAGACACAAGAAACAACAGTATTTTGTGAAACCTGACTGCATTTCCATTAACATTCCAATGACTTTTAAATCTCCACATATTTTCCATGATTATCTTTCATAGGCAATGGCAGGAAGTAAAAGTTCCATATTCTCATATGATTCATGAAGATGAATGTAGTGTGCAATAGGAATGGAGGGCTTCAAATTAACATTGAAGAGTCAATAAACAAACGCTACTCTGCAGGATCATGATTTTGTGATAAACATTCTAAAAGTCCATCGATATTACTGCAAAAGCAAAGCGTGCCTTCAACAGAAAGACACGTTTGTAGAACCATATTTCTCTGCCGAAAATAAGTTATACGATCACCGTACTCTAGCAGATAATTCTCCTTCATACTTGACACCAACAGTTCTGCTTTATCTTTTGAGAGGGATAGCTCTCTGACAAGATCATTTCAACTTGGGAAAATTTCTGAGCTTCAAAGCTATCGTCAACAGCCACGTAATCTTCCTCAGCAGCACTATCATTTGGTGGAACTGGAATTGGCAGACTTCCATTGTGAGGCACAGGTCTCATTGCAGAATCTAAATTGGGATACACAGTTTTGTGTTTATTCTTCATCGAAAATCCTGTGACATTTAATTTGCAAAAATAACAGTCATTTGCAAAAATAACAGTCATTAAAATGGTCTTTCGGCTCCCTCCATATCATTGGAATGGCAAAAGGCATGGACTTCTCATTATTATTGAACCAGTCACGTAAGCCATTTGAGAAAGCTGAGCAGATAAAATGTGGTGCACATAACTTGTCTTGATCTCCAAGAGGACAGTAAAAGTATGGCTTATAAATCTTCTTGATCTCGGGTGTTATACGTTTTTGAGCTTTCACAATAAATTGTCCACAGACATAACAAAACACATCAGGACAATTTCTACACTGTCTTGACATTGTTAATACTGTAAAACAAGTAAGAAAATAGATACAAACGGTTATACTTATATTGAATTTGAGATGATGAAATATTTCATCAGACCAATTATGGCTGGACAATTTGAGATGTTGAAATACCTATTTCATTAAACAAAACTTGATTGGTTAATTTGTGATGATGAACTATGTAGCAATGAATAATGTAGTTTATGTTAAATGTATGTTTCCATGATGTAAATGAAATACATGCATACACGTCGTTAATTGGAATTTCTATATAATGCATGAGTTAAACGCAAAAAACTTTCTCATCTTGAAAACTGTACGCGATCTCAAAAAACTAATTGTATATTTGAAATCAGCATTAGAAACTACACTAAGTACACCTTGACATATGCTTGATGAAAAATACTTGTTAACCAGTGTAATCATACAATCACAGGAAAATTTGATATATTCATTTTTTTCCTTACAAATTCGCAAGCTATTTCGATGTCTTCAGTATCAGCTATATAAAAGACAGAAATAGAACAATATGTTATATTTGGGGAGGATCATGTGTCCTAATATTGTCAAAATTAGTACAATACTCTCACTGTTTGGTTTTGTTTTAGCTTCAGTATATTTCTATGTTTTATAGATAATTTAACTGGCAATGAATGTTTATCATTGATTGACCAACATTTAAATATATATATATAAATATAATTTCTCAAAGATCTTTCGGCACACATTTATGTGACATCTTCAGTGATTATCGATGTGTTTCTTCCCAAGAGGAACTTTGAAATTATATTTATATTTATATTTTTAACTGTTGGTCAATCAATGATAAACATTGATTGCCAGCTAAATTATTTATAAAAATATAAAAATATACGTGACGTTAAGCGATTGAGAGTACAATATTCGCTCTGGAAAGGACACTAGTCCATCGCAGCGTTTAACAACTAGCTAAAACTGAGTCCCAACAGTAT
>OZ024742.1:125421614-125461614 GCA_964016885.1 Eledone cirrhosa
TTATGAATTCTTTCAACAGCCATGGTATTATTCACAAAGAATTGTTACGTCCAAAACAGACAGTTATTCGCACCTTCTACAAAGTTGTCTTGGAACGACTTCGAAATCAGATCCAGCGAATACGAAACTACACTGCAGGAAATTGGTACTCCACCAGGAAAACGTGCCTGCTCACAGAGCAGCACTTTCAATTAGAGAATTTGGCGACGGAAAACATTCCCAGTCTTCTACAGCCAGATCTAGCTCCGTGTAATTTCTAACTCATCCATAAATGGAAATCGAAGTTGAAGGGACTGTGGAAAACAAGAAAAAATTTAAACCGACAGTACTTCAATGATTAATAGAAAAAAAAGTCGGAATCAAACTGTGACGTCCCATCATGGGTCGTATTTTCAAGGAGATCATTTTTAATTTCATATACGTCTAATTTACATTTAAATAAAGCATCAGTACTCTTACTTTGGGGACAAATTCTATATATAAGCTCATATGTAAAAATGTATAAATATATATGTGACACAAACACAGAATGACAGCATACATACATTGACACATAAATCAAGTACTAACATACACCAAAATACATTAAAATGAACAGTCACTAGGGCGAACAAACAGATTTTATCTCAACCAAAAATCAATAAATACATATATAATTAATTAATTAATTTAAAAGACTCAAAACGAAAGGAATACCAGTAACAAAATACAGACAAAACTGCGAAATATGAAGATATTTAACGTATGATATAGTGAGAGAATTGATTACACTACATGAACTGCTGCACAATGGTATAAAGCATATCTAGCATACATTGCTTCCGGGATATAACGTATGATAATTGTTTCTACTTTTGGCACAAGGCCAGCAATTACTCAGTGTATTACTGGTACTTTATTTTATCGACCCCGCAAGGATGAAAGGCAAAGTTAACTTCGCGGGATTTGAACTCAGATCGTAAAGGGACGTAACTACGCTGGAAAGCATGTTTGACCCTCTACCAATACTGCCAATTCACCGCCCTATATATACGTATGATAATTGTTTCTGCTTTAGGCACAAGGCCAGCAAATACCAGTACATTACTGGTACTTTATTTTATCGACTCCGTAAGGATGAAAGGCAAAGTTAACCTCGGCGAGATTTGAACTCAGACTGCAAAGGGACGTAACTATGCTAGAAAGCATGGCGTCCAACCCTCTACCGATACTGCTAATTATGATAATGATTGAAATTAAGAGACCGTCAGTAGGAGGCTGACAATGTTAGTAGGAGGTTGGAAACATGAGTAGGAAGGGGACAACGTGAGCAGGAGTTTGGCAACGTGGGTAGGAGGGTGACAACATGAGCAGGAGGTTGGCAACGTGAGTAAGAGGGCGAAAATGGAGGGTGAATATGGATTTGAAATTAAATGATGAAATATATAATATACCTTCGGTTGATCAAAACGATTAACAATATCCTTGCTCTATTTCGCTTACCGGGTGGGGTGGGACTTATCAAATCGGACAAACGAAATGTTTCCATTGGTCGTTCCATAGTTGATACTATCTACCGGTCGCAACTCCAGTCAGAAAGAGCAACGTGGAATAAAGTGTTATGCTCAAGAAAATCGGCCGGTCCTGGAATCCAACTTGCAGCCGCACGATTGCGTATCTAATTCTCTAAGCTACGTGCCTTCACATAATATCTATTACTCATGGTATAAAATATATGAATACATCAACTAAAACAACAAGCAAAAAGAAAAAAGATTGGAAAGTTGGTAAAGAGGAAAAATGCAAAGAAATAAAATGAAATTTACTCTACAGCCTATAAATGTTGCTGAATTTTACAGATTCTGTAAAGTAGTATACGAAGTCATGGATTATAATGAGTGACTTCGATACTCCCTACCTAATAAGTATAAAGTATGTTTCGAGCCTGTAGGTTCATCAGGCCGCTGCTTATACCGGTTTCCGTGGCTGAAGCGACTGGGATTATAAGTCTCTTCTCAGGACAGGACGCCAGTCCATCGCAAGATTAAACCCCCAGCTACTGCAGGCATTCATTCTTCGCTGAGTATGCTTCACCAACATGCAATGAAGTGTTTTGCTCAAGAACACAACACGCAACCCAATCCAGGAATCGAAACCATGACATTATGATCGCAAGTCACACACTATTATCACTAGGCCACGCACTTCCACTATGTTCCTCAAACTCCATACTTAATAATATATGACAGTAATACAACCCATCGTGAGGGCACATAAGATACTGGGTTCGATTAATAGACCAGGAAGAGCGTTATGTTCCTGAGCGAAATACTTCATTTCGTGTGGCTCTTTCTACGGGGAGTTGCGGCCAGCAGATAGTATCAGCAATGGAAATATTACTTTCTTGGTCC
This sequence comes from Eledone cirrhosa, assembly GCA_964016885.1. NCBI lineage: Eukaryota > Metazoa > Mollusca > Cephalopoda > Octopoda > Eledonidae > Eledone > Eledone cirrhosa. The sequence continues at coordinate 125,424,005 of OZ024742.1, forward strand.
GAGCTGACGATCAGCAGAAACATACAACATAACACAATAGAAGAAGAAAATGGTTCTACCACGATACAATATAGTGTGTTTAGTTATGTCGGAAAAATAATTTAGATTACACATTCTTATTGTTGTTTCTGATTAGTTCCAGTTCAACGCTGATAGGAAAGATCTCTTACAAGGTCATTCAAACAATGAACTTCCTTTCATTTTGAAATTCTTGGAATAAATACTCCAATTTCTTCCGTATTTTATTATTTTAAAGGCCAGCTCAAATATAGTTTTTAAGGATAATCTATCTGCTATTCGCAGAGTAGGAGCAACTTGTACTGGTTCTTCCGTTGGCCTCTATTTACGTTGGCTTCGTTTGTGTTTTTGTGTGGTATTATTATCATGTTATAAAGGCGGTGGATTGGCAGTATCGGTAGAGAGCCGGACACCATGCTTTGCAGCATAGAGTTACGGTCCGTTACGGTCTGAGTTCAAATCCCGTGGAGGTTAACTTTGCCTTTCATCCTTACGGGGTCTATAAAATAAAGCACCAGTAACATACTGGGGTCGATTTAAGCGACTTTCCCCTCCTACAAAAATTGCTGGCCTCGTGCTTAAGTCAGAAACCTGTATTATCATGTTATATAAAAATGTTTACTCTTTTAGGTATTTGAAGAATTCCAGTCACAAATACCTCTTAAATTTTCATTCTTATAAAGCTACAACAGATATCAGATTAGCTCCCCCACTGTGTGACCACATTCGATTTTTAATTAATGTGGATAGACGATTTGTATTCATTGCCTCTCAGTGGCCAGAATTAATTACTAATGCCATTAAACAATGGTGTTTTCCTCCTCGCTACGAGCGTAATTGCAATGAAGTAAACAGTTTGAAGGGAGAATACTATGTTACAAATCTATTTATATTTTTATTTTCAACTAGATGTCATGTCACACTGACATATGAGACCTTAATACCGTTATCACCGGTGTCATATTTTTGTTGCCGAAACATTCAATACACGTTGCTTCACTCTTGATGGCAATATATAGGTGTCGAATGAATATACAGCTCACCATTTTAGTAATGTAATTATTGTATTATTAACACATTTTGTATTCTATATATATGTAGATCTTGTTTAAAATTCTTAAACAATATAGAAATGGAAACAGGAATCCACTCCATCTTATCGTCGCCATTATATTCTGATATTTTCAAGAACTCAAGGATTCCATTTAACAGGTGTGTTTTATTTATTTAATTTTTGTAATAAGGAATTTTCTTGTATTATATTTGTAATACATAAAAGTCATACATCTACTAAGTCTGAAGGGTGCCATCTAAAGCCTAAAGGTATACAGTTCTGGCTTTGAACCCATTTGGTAAACCTGTTTACAAGCAGTTGATATATTTGATTTATCATTTCCGTGTTCCTCACTTATATTTTTTATTCAGTACTTCATCTGCTGTGATGTGATTTGTATTTTTTATATCCAATATAATGATTCGATATTGGTGTAAATATTTTTTTTCTACATTTTATTTATCTATATATAACAACCTTTTACGACTCAGATTTCACTTCAGTTATTCAGATTACGTTATAATTTACTTTCTAGCAAACGTTCCCAGTGAAGGCGTGTAGCTAAGGGTTTTGAGAATTATATTCCTAATCGTTGGCTTGCGAGTTCGATCCCCGGTGTGGCTGATGTGTTATGTCCTTCAACCAGATAATTAATATTATTTTGCTCTTCCTGTCAGGGGCTAGTATCAACAATGAAAACATTATTTTCTTTGTCCGATTTGACGCGATCCACCCCATTTGGTAAGCGAATGTTGTCTGGGATCTTGTCGATCGAATTCCATCTTTCTATACTTTGCAAACTTCGGTACAATATTATTTTTTCTTAGTTTGTTTTACAGAATCTTCCTCAGACAACACATTTTCTTCTATACATTCCACCTTAAAAATTTTACTTTTTGTTATATTACTCACAGTTTTATTTCATTACTTTTATTTTATTATGTGCTTCCCTTATTATTTCCTTTCAAATCTACATTGAGTTGCTACCCCGATCTATTCGGTTAATTCTTAAGAGTTGCCAGTGTATCTTTGTAAGCAAATCGAATCTCTATTTTTGTATATTTTGTTGGGCAAGCGTATTCAAATGCCGTCTACTTTTATTGTATTCCCTTTTTTTCGTATACATCCATCTCAATATATCTAGTGTATAGTGGTTACCAAATCTATTACGAAATAGCCTTGGGGAAAGAAATAGTAAAGTGGAAGAGAGAGAGAGCTTATGGAAGAGAAAAGCTGTTGGTGATACTAAGAAAGAGATAGCTGGCTACAACAAATTTTATACTGGATTTAGTAGTTTATTGTAACAGGCAATTTTCAAGAAATCTAAAAGAATCTCTATTGATTTTTACAGAAATATGCATTCTTGTATATATCTATGAACAATAGTTTATGAACTGTGAAAGATTTACAGAGACGTTCAGTACGTTGTATTTTATCATACTTAGCGCAATAGCTATCATACAACGCGAGATGACTTTATCGACAATAAAACTACTATCATTATCTTGGCTAGAAACAGTTCTTCATAAAGGACTTTAAATGTATACGACCAGCACTCTCTTTATATTAATTTTGCAGTTAAGATTATGTGTATTGGTATATATAATATGCATTTATCTTTCATCGGAATGTACTTGATTTAATATTTAATGTAACAGAAAAGCGATTTAATTTGGATATAAAAATAAACAAGATTTCTTCCAGTAAACTAATCGTCCACAATCGATATTATTAATAAATGTTGTGCTTGAATTATATATGAATTCGAACTAGCGAGAACTTTCTCGATTAAATTTCTACAATCATAAAGAATAGACTCTGCTTCAGAATGGTAGAAACTGTGAAGCACAGAACAAAACACTATGTACTATTTAGTTTCCCTTTATACTTCAAGTATAAGTCTCACCAAAGTCAACTATTTATCATAGCCAACCCCAAGTATCAATAATGTGTTGTGGTAGTATTTAATCAAATATATTTCTCTGCATCCGACTGAGTATTTATTGCCATACCTACCCGTAATTACAGATTTCGACTCTGATCGAGATGAGCTTTTCTATTCAGAAAACCGTTTTAGCTATATAATGATTATTTTCTGGAGAAGTAGACAATTTCAATTTCGATTCTCACCCTCAGCTGTCTCTTTTAAATTGATGCAAGTTTATAAACTATCATAAAGTCTGTCGAAGATCCAACAATTCCTATCCTAGATGTCTAAACAAGGAATCGGTTATTGAAATCTAAACACATTGTAACCAGGCTCGAAAGCCAGTAGTTATCGGATTTGAAAATTAGTTAAGCGTAAATTCAAGGAAATTGTATTAAATTGATAGATGAAATTAAAGCGACAAATTTGAGGGGCATCACGTTTTCATAGTAAGAAAAATCTAAACGTTAGAAAAAAGTTAGAAATGCTGTTAGGAAATCGATGAGAGATTCCTACAAATTATATCACAACCAAAACGCCAGTGGGGAAAATAGCATTTATCTTTTCTTCAACGCTGAACAATTGGTGTCGTTGGTGCTACATCGTGTACACTAAGAAATGAACGTACGAAAGATGCTTGTTGAATCTGGATAACGCAATCCCATACGTGACCATATTGTTAGTTATTTAAAGTCCGTCTTTGCTCTTGCTACGCAGTTGTAAACAGAAGTTTATTTTTGCGTTTATATATACCAAAACTTGTTTATCTTTATCTTAGTAGAAATGCATTCTCACTGACAGAAATTTAGGTATATTCCCCGTTTTACTGGATTGCTTTGTAAGAAAAGTTTGATAACCTTCTGCCAGCTAAACACAAAATGAAAGATTTTTACAGATATTAGTATACCGATTTCTGTTTATCGTTAATAGCGTGGTTGTGATCACATAAATATTTGTGATTCTGGCAAGATGTAGTCAACCTACTTCATATGATACATCGGATATAGGAGTAGGAATAGACTAGGCGTTGGCAGATGCCAAAAAATTAAGATAAATTTAAAGCTGTTCGACTGTAATACTAAATGAAGCTTGTTTCAGCCGATGTTTAGACGCTGCGTGCTTCTCTGAACAACGATATCACGTCGGTGGATAGGGTTTATAATAAACTATTTCAAGCTTTTCATATTACGTGACCACACCGCCAGTTTCACTCCACACCGCTTAAATATATATGTCTCCTAAGCACGCGTGGTTGAAGGTTAGTGGATTTAGGGGCATATAATTATGATCGAAACAGCTGAAAGCTGGTTTTATAAGGGAACGACGTCACTGCATCCCTCCAAATCGAAGATTAGCACACAAAAAAATTTAATACGGGAAAGCACACTAACAGGTTTAATCGTTGTAACCTATTCCTTATATTTGTAATTTCAGCCGGTGTTTGTTGCCGGACAAAAGAACTGGTTAAATTGTTCAGTCTCTAAAATTGGACAAGAATTAGAAGAGTCTAGAAAGAGGGTAGTACTTGAAAATAAAATGATAATCCTACATCGCCATTTGGTGATCTATTGACATTTGATTGTTCTACCGTGTCCACAAAATATCTAGCTATTTTGGAGTTTCGGAAATGTTGCATCGAAGTCTTTTAGACACTGCCAACATATACAAAGTGAGAAACAAGATGCGATGTTGTTTTTCAGAAAGGAACCGATGTTGCGTCCTCCTCGGATATATCTGATGGTTATGTGTTATCTGCTAGACATGTTTATCTATTTAGCTCACGGATATATACAAAGACTATTACAATTTACATCGATTGATAGGCTGTCTCAACACATCTGTGGTGAAGATACAATCCGACAAATATATATATATATTTGCGAAAGAAATTTAGGTTTATTCGCTTATTTAAGGCGAGGAAGTGACACTTACAAAATATCTGGTGACAAATCCGTAAGTTTATTTATTCTAAAATGACAACACTGTTTGCCTTCGAGAAAATACATAAGTATTTAGAATATTACTTAACGTTGGTCGAGATGTTGTCAACAATACAAACAAGGTGAGAAATTGATCTGAATCAAACTAACCTATCTATGTAATCCATCTACGAAAATATATATAAACAATTGACTTGATCAAATTATGGGATAAGAGAAGGAGCAAGTAATCATAGCAACTATTAAACTTTTTAATACAACCCTCTAAACATTAACGTTGACAATACGCAGGTTTGATCTGCTATAAATAGCAGATAACACCCTGGATTCTCAACACACTATCCCCAAAGAGGAAGAACACAACAGATAAGGTAATCTAGTAGGTTAAATGTAAGTTAAAGAAAACAATCATCATGGTTTGAACAAGTTTGATCTTGATGATAAGTGTGCTCTATCTGGTCTGACATCGAACTAAGCTACAACAACAACAATACCAACAAGAACGAAATAACTTACAAATGTTCCTGTCAGTGTCGTCATAAACAATTACAAAGATTCCAAATCTTATTTGAATGAAAACTCATCGCCTTGAGACATATTGGATTATTTTGTAGATATTTAATGTTGTGTTTTTGTACGGATGTTCCGGTGATAAACAAGTGCAAATATCCAATGCAACGCAAATATCATTTTAACCTTATAGTTGCTTCAATCTAAAGTTTGTAATACGAGGCTATTTGTATGATTTCTATTACCATACACATCGATTGCTTATAGACTAGCATCGGGATGAATTATGTCTCTTCTTTTTCATTACATCATGATACTAAACTTATGTTACTAAACATATAGTATGTAAGTTCAACCGTTTCAACTAAATTTATTTCTTTATTTAGCTAAATCATCGATTTAAATTCTGTGTAAAACTACTTTTTTATATTCAAATTCTATTAGAAATATATTAATATTAGAATTTCTTATTATTATAATGACTATAAGGGTGGTGGATTAGCATTATCGGTAGGGTAGAGCGTCGGAAAACATTCTTTGCAGCATATATTTACGGACTTTTAGGTGCTGAGTCCAAATACCGCCGAGGGTAGCTTTACAATTTATTCTTACGGGTCGATAGAATAAATTGCCAGTAAGGAACTAGGGTCGATTTAATTGACTTTCCCCTCCCCCAAAAGTGTTGTCCTTGTGTCTAAATCATAAACAATTATTATATTGCCAAAAAGTAGAAACAATTATTATAACGACTATAAGGATTTAGCAGTACCGGTAGAGCATTGGTCAGCATGCTTTGCAGCATATAGTGAGGGTCATTTAAATTTTGTGTTCAGATCTCGCCGTGGTTAGCTTTGGATATCATCCTTACGGAGTCGAGACAATAAAGTACTAGTAACGAACTGAGGTCGATTTAATCGACTTTCCCCTTTTCCAAAATTGTTGCCCTTGTGCCTAAATCAGAAACAAATAATTTCATGAATAAATATACTCTGTAAAATCTCCCTTGCTTACAGTTACTTATCACGGTTGATTAATTAATGTTTTGTCTTACTTTATAAGGTTAGCGCCCATTTTTATATTAAGTGGTCAGGCAGCAAACATTCTTTCACCTAAATCATCATATCATCTAATTTTCTTTCATTGAAAAGAAATATACTAATCTAGGTATTCTAAATCTGCGATAAAGTTTGTAGTATATTTCCCTGTTAAAGTCTTATAATACCAAAAAATGTATAAATTATTACCATATAACCAACGATTAGTTTCATTCTGCCACGGAGTTGTCTACTCTAAATAATTATGATTTCTGGCGATACCTCACTTAGCTCTCTTATCCTGCTATAGTATTAATTTGTAATTATTTCATCTCAAAAGAGGTGTAATTTGAATTACTTAAAGTTCATTGGCTCATTGCATTAATTTTAATGTGATACATTTAACTATGTGAACTGTATTGACATAATTCAAAGCTGTAAGTAACAATATAGAAGTAAATAGTGTTCCGTTGTGTTACAGTGCTTATTTCGCCTTTACCTCTGGACATAGTCCAATGTTATTGCACATGAAAGTGTATTTCCCCAAGGCCAAAAGGAAGCAACATATGAAATTAAAGTGTATTCGTCAAACCTAATTGGATGGCGGCTGTTTTGCAGTTATAGAATATTCAATTCAAGAGAATTTGATGAAAGATTAGGGTGATATGTCATATGTTGCTATACCCGGTAGCAACACTATGTGTAAAGATGCAATTATTTATTCTCCAGTATCATCACTAAGGTTTCCAGTATCATGTAAGCTTTTCAAAGTTAAAATATATTCTTAGGAAGTGAAATCTATATGGATTCAAAGTAAATATTATCAGAAATTAGAAAGTAGGATTAAGTGATATCAATTTGATAACAACCGATGGTAAGTAGAAATATGCCCGGCGATAGGTTTATTTCTCTATATGGTATACACACCAGTTAATAACCCCTTCTAACCATATATATATATATATATATATATATATATATATATATATATATATATATGGTGGAGGGGCGTGTGTGCGTGTGTGTGTGTATGTATAGCTTCAACGAAAAAGCTCATGGCTAAGTCTTTAGAATATGGATTCAAAACAGGGGACATATTAACGATTTTACTGTTCATTCCAGTGCATTTTGGGACGTAACGAAGCAGATAGAGACAAATACAGGACACACATACACACACTCACACACGCACACACACACACACACACACACACACTCACACACACACAAACACATATTTCATATACATATATATATATATATATATATATATATATTATTAGTTATTAATTTGTTCTTCAAATCACTTTTCTCACACATTCTGTGACCTCCTTAATGACTATTTGTTCTTCGTGTCTTTGGTTCTTCTGGTGAAATATTAGAAGAGACACAGAGAAGAGGAAATAGTTATTGAGGAGATTACAGAATGTCTGACGAAAGTGCTTTGATGACCTAACAGATAATTGTTTTATGTACCATAATCAACTACAATATACTTACACAACTGTTTTCTAAAACGATATCCTTAAATACACAGCTGGATTTCTTCAATCGTTGTCCACACGAATCAAATATTGTTCTGAAGATATGGTATAGGCCGGACTAATATTCAGTTTACCCTGTGTTACGCGCCATCTATCAGCACAAATGTTACCCCGATTTTGTAAAAGTTCTTTCCTTTACATTGGAGATTTTAATCGTAAATTAACTAATTAATTGGGATTTGTTTAACATTCCTTAGCCATCACTTTAGAACTCTCGTACACCATTAAGAATCTCCCCGGAAAGAACTCCATTACGATATGGCAGACTGTATGATTTGGTAATAACCTCAAGCATCTAGGTACGTATGCCACTATTGGGAAATCATTATACACGCGCGCGCACACACACACACACACACACACACACACACACACACACACACACACACACACATATATGTATATATATATAATGATAATAATTGTTTCTACTTTTGGCACAAGGCCAGGAATTATCCCAGTGTATTACTGATACTTTATTTTATCGACCCCGTAAGGATGAAAGACAAAGTTAACCTCGGCGGGTTTGAACATAAACAGCTGTAACTCTTTGCTGCAAAGCATGGCGTCCGACCGTCTACCGATATTGCCAATCCACCGCCCTTATATGTACTAATAATAATGATAATAAAAAGGACGAGGTGTTAGATCTTCATTACATTTAATGAGGTGTAACGCCCATTTCGTGATTGAACAGCTCAAGGCTCGATCTGTATCGATCTGGCCCGAGCTTTTGATTCTAGAGTCGGGCCAGATCGATACAGATGAGCCTTGAGCTGATCAATCGCGAAAGGTGCGTCACATCTCAATAAATATAATGAATACCTAATACTGTATTTTTTATTATTATTAGTATTACAGTCTGCTTAGTACAACCCCAATATTCCTACTGGAGATAGATAGATAGATAGATATGTTTCTTTTATTTGCCACCAGGGCATCAAAAGTGGGACAAGTACAATGGGGGGAGTTTACAAAACAAGGCGTCCTCAATAAGGAGGAGGCAATAACAATATATAAAAATAAAATAAAATATAACAAAAAATAAAATTTATAACAAAGTCCTCAATAGAGATGAGGCGCCTTGGGGGGGTCGCACACACCCCCGAAAAAAGTGTGCAACCCTTCTCCTCAGGAGCACAGAGAAGGGGTGCTCCCTTGGTCTTTCATCTTCCTCACCTATAGTCTGATGTAGAGTGAAGGCCCATTCACACGGGCCATTCTCGCCACTTTCACCCATCTTTCATAAAATGGCTGGGGTGCAGCACCGCTCTCTCCATCCTGATCCTTCTTCCGAAATGATATCGGAAGATACGGACCAGTTGTTGGCCAGAGAGAAAGGTGTCTGACCTCAGTCCTTTCAGACGCGTCCACCATACAACCTCTTTCGCCATGCCTATTACGCACAGAAACACCGCCTCTCCTTCGTTTTTGAAGAGGGGAGGCGGCTTGATCGTTACAATAGACTCGGTGGTCAACCGGATCGGTCCCACCCTTGACAGCAGTTGTTCGACATAGCCCCACAGATCGGCAATGCCCGAGCAGTGTACCAATGCGTGTGCAACGGTTTCCTCGTCGCACACGCATCTGGGACAGATCTTTTTCGATGGGTCCCTACCCGGGCGCCCGTGTCTGTAGAGCCTTTCTCGAACGGGAAGAGCCCTTCTGTAGCATTGCCAGGCCAGGGACCTCTGGAAGTTATCCATGGGTCCCGGGTTGAATGTCCTACCGAACAGGTTGGCCAGTTCGTCTTCCTCCATGCCTAGGGCTTCTCCGAGGGCGTCGTCACACCTGCTAACTACCAGCCCTCTATAGAATGACGAGGTGGATTCTCCACTGACAGCCGGGTCCGGCTGCCAGAGAGCAGTGAGCGCCTGGACACACTCGGTGTGCCAGGCGCCCAGTTTTCTCGGTGTTTGCTTGACCCAGGATTGCAGCTCGGTGAGTGAGACGAGTCTGGGAAAGGCTCGCCTCACAAACGGGGCCCACACCGGTTGACCGGAGAGGAATACCTGAAGGTGCCGTAGCCTTAATGCGTGTTTACGTATCATTAGCCACGGCATCCCCAGCCCTCCTTTCGAAGGGTGTTGACAGCAGATGGATCTCCTCACCATAGGAGCCCGCTTCTTCCAAAGGAATTGGAAGAGTGCGCGCTCCATTTTGGCGAGCGTTTCCCTTGGGCAAGGCACAACGGTCAGGCGGTAGTAGATGACGGATGCTATATAAGTGTTCGCCACCTCCGCTTGACCTTTCAGGGACAGTTTGCACTCGGCCCACTTCTGGGTCAGTGCAAACACCCTGTTCTTTACCTCACCCCAGTTCTTCTCCACCTGGAGGTCTGGTTCGAACCAGACCCCGAGCAACTTCACCGGACCCTCCGTCCAGCACCGACGACGCCATCGGAGGGCATCAATGTGCCCCTCCACGTGCCGAGTTGCAGACCGATCGACTTGTCCCGGTTCAGCTTAGAGCCTGTAAACCTTTCGTACTCCTCCAGTAAGGTACCGATCGCCCGATTTCCGAGGCCGTCGACACAATTACTGTTACGTCATCGGCGTAGGCTGACACCGCTTTCCGCAATCCCAGTTCCAACGGGATGCCCTGCAACAACTCCAACTTCCCCAGCAGTTGCTCTAGAGTCATTACATACAGAAGGGAGGTGAGAGGGCACCCCTGTCGGATGGACCGCGCGATTTCGAACGGCTCTGAGAGGTAGCCGTTCACCTTGACCCTAGAGCAGATGCGGCTGCTGTGCATGGCATTGATCCAGCCCCTGAAAACGGGTACGAAGCCTGCCGCCGCTAGCACCGCATCCAGGTAACCATGGTCGACCCTATCGAATGCCTTAGATTGATCCAAGTTGATCAGGGCCCCACCAAAGCCGGGTTCGTTCCCAACCCTCTCTATGATGTATCGCATGAGGTGGAGGTTGTCGTGGATGGACCTGGACGGGATAGCACATGTCTGCGCATCTCCCACCAGGTTGCCCACGATAAGCGCCAACCTCTTTGCTAGCACCTTGGCCAAAATCTGTAACTCTGTATTTAGCAGAGTTATGGGCCTGAAATTATTTATATCGTCCCCCTTGTTCTCGTCCTTCCTCACTAGCGTGACTACGCCCTTGGTCACAGCACAGGGAATTCTCCCGTTCTGTTGCCAGTTGCAGTAGACCGCCTCGAGGAGATCGGGGAACAAGTCCGCCATAGCTAGATATAGTTCGTATGGAAGACCATCGAGACCCGGGGATTTGCGTTTGCCGCATTGGCTCAGCACGTCCTCTATCTCAGCCGCTGAAATCGGCTCCTCGCAGGACTTCGCCTCCCTGTCCGAGAGATGCGGCAGGCCGTCGAGGTATGGACCGAAGTCCACTTCCCCAACCGGTCCCCCGCCCCTTCCGAACAATCCGGCAAAGTGCTTTTGAAAAGCCTCGCACATCTGCTTAGGTTCAAGGATCACCCGTCCATCCTGGTCTTGCAAAGACCGGATAGTGGATCTGCTCCCTCTTTTGGCTTCTGTCACGTGGACCCAGCTAACAGCTTTGGTCCCCTCGTTTCCCAGAGCACGTATTTTGCTTCGGACGATGCAGCCTTCGTGTTTCGCGTCGAAGAACTGGCCCAGGGCCGTTCTCGACGCTAGCACTCTGGCCACGTTGCCGCTTCTAATTGCCTCTTCTACACTATCTACCAACTCCCTTTCCTTCCTATTTCTATTTGAGGCTAACTCCTTACTAAATTCTATAGAGACTACTCTAATCTCTCTTTTGAGAGATCCCCACCACCTGTTGTTGACGATGGCGCCCGTCAACCGCTCCTTAACTAAAGTGCTAATCCGGTAAGGACAAGTTGAGCTTCCAGTAACCGGGTCCCTGTCTATGAGTTCTGTCAAGGTTGATCATGCAGGTCACTAAATTGTGGTCTGAATAGCCAACCATGCGCATTGTTTGACAACTTAAAAAGTCCTTATCCTTAATTCTAACTAAGAACCTATCTAGGTACGACCTAGATGATCCGCTACGAGTTGCCCAAGTCCAGGTTGGCGCTGTCGGAAAATCTAGTCGATATCTATCGGCCAGGTCAAATCGACGGATTAACCCTTTGAGGCTATTACACCCCTCTCTATCGGGACAGGCCCCTACGTAGTCCCAGCGTGCATCTAGGATACCATTCCAGTTTCCCACTAACAGCAAGGAGCGGGACGTCCCTAGAAAAGTCTCCAGACGATGGAAGAAGTCCGGTTGCATTGACCCAAAAGGGCCGTAGGCGGCTACCAACCTAAACGCTCCGCCTTTACCACTGCCAAGGTCCAGAACCACTAGTCGACCCTCCAGGTCCAAATGTACCATCTGTGTTGCGAGACCCAGATGTTTTTGCAGCAGAACGTAGGAGAGATGCGTGCATCTCAAAGTCATTAAAGGTGGGGGCCAGCTGTCGCACGTTGCTGATCCGGGCCTCGCAAATAACCATCACATCTATACGTTGTGACCTGAGGTCATTTAGAAGCATTGCTTGCTTCCAAGTTGAGCCCAGGCCACGCACATTTAAACAGCCTACTCTTAGCATAGCCATGTTGGTGGTGAAGAGAAAAGACACTTACCTCTCTGCGTCCCGGGTATCGGGCTGCACAATTTCCATTAGGGTGGGGGCTGGGTTGTTGGGTGGGGTGGTGGTTTGTGGAAGTGTAGGGGCATCAGTGTGTTGTGTGGTTGGGGAGTTTGGAGTTGTGTGGGTGTTTGGGGAGGGGGTGGGGTAGTTTTTTAGGAGGACGCGGTTAATGGGCCCGACGCAGGGGCGACCCACGTCCTCTTTAAAATTGTTTTTTAAAGTGTTATAGGTGTCCTGTGGGGCCTTAATCATTTTGAGGTGGGGGAAATCCCCTGCCTGGGTGAAGTTAGGCTCTTGTGTTTTTATTAGATTGTTGTTGTACACAATGTTTAACAGTTTTTTGTTTCTTGTGTTTATGTATGTGTATGCATGTTTTAGTTTTTGTGTGGTGTTTTTTGATTGCTGTTGTTGTGAGCTCTTTTTTGTTGGTGTCAGTGTTATGTTTTGGGGAGGGGTTGTTTTCATTTGTGTGTCTGAGGTGTGTTTTCTTTTTTTTCTTTTGATTGTGTGGAAGTGCTCCTCCTCGTCTGACGACGAACTAGGGTCATCTTCCGCGTTGGAGGGGAGGGGTATATTTTCGGGTTGCGTTTGCGGTGCGGGTGTTTTGGAAATTGTTTTTGTTTTTTGAGTGAAGGGGATGGGTTGGACATTGTTTTGTTTTGGTTTGAGCTGTGGTGGTTGTTTTTGTAGTGGTAGTTGTGGTGATTGTGTTGGTTGTGCAGTTGTTGGTGGTGTAACAGGATTGGGGTTTTCTTATTAAGTTGGGGACAGACAGCCCTCAGGTGACCTCTGGTTCCGCAGAAGTAACACGAGGGCCGTCTACCCTCAACGGTAATGTTGATGAAGGTTAGATCATCCATTATGACGCGTTCAGGGATCTGGGCGATCCTTTCGGGCCTCATTTGAACTACAAGTTCGAGGCTCGTTCCACTGAACGCGTCACCCGATGCCTTTCCCATGGACACCAGCATGTCATCCTCCAGCTCCAGGAAACCTGTCAAAACCCACCATATGTCCATAATCGGCAGGATGGAGTGGATTTTTATTTTGTGTGTTCTTCTACCCATGTACGTAGGGTAGAAGGTGTATGCGGTGGATGTGATTGGTTTGATGGACAGTTTCACTGCTGTGTCCCTGTCCTTCATGAGAATGGATAGACTCCCATAGAGTCTATCCTTCTGAATGAAGGTGATGTTCTTCATGACGTCTTTTAAAACCAGCTCTATCTCACTCTGTGATGGTTGAGCTGGTTTTTTACTTTTATTCGAGATTGTCCTAAACATGACAGTGTTTAGGAGTCTCTGGCTTTTTAGTTCGGGGGGGGGGGAGGATTGTGAATGAACCATTTTCCCCGTACACTATATATTTTTTGGCATCTGCCAGTAGCTCCTTCGCTTTGGTTATATCTACTGGCAGATAGTCGAGGGTTTTCCTTGTCGTCTCGGCGAAGGAGAAATTTTGTGTGTTTGTATTGTTGTTGTCGTTGGTGGTGTTGTTGTTATCATTGTTGTTGTTGTCACAGTTATTGGTCTTGTTGTTGTTGTTATTGTTATTGGTGTTGTTTTCGTCCGTCGCATTGTTGTTGCTGTTGCTGGTGCCGCTGGTTCTTTGGGTTGTTGCCATGGCAACGTCAAGTTGTCGGTTAACAGGTGGAGAAAATTCTTCCTCTGGCTGACCTTTCTTCTTGACCTCTGCTACTGTGACAGTGGCAGGGGGGGCTGTAAGTTTATCTTCCCCTTTCCTCCTTCGAATTTTGGTGAAGAAGCTTCAGCCATTTTAAAAAATATTAACTTTTCAACAAGAAAAAACTTTTTTTGTTTAACTATTTCGCCTAAAGGCGTAGAATATTTTGAGAGACTGACCAGATCAAAGTTTGACCTGGCAGTCCCTCTACAAAATGGTACAAAAATTAAAGTTAACAGACAAGAATTTCTATAGAAATTTAAACAGAACTTACTCAGCAAGTTATACGCGTGTGTCCATCCCAGAGATAGATAGATAGATAGATAGATAGATAGATAGATAGATAGATAGATAAGAATGTATGTCAAGTGGTATACAATTTTCGTACCATGAAGTACAGGAACACGACAGATAAAGTATATTTATATTTTATTGCAACTTATCTAAATAATTTCCTCTTATGATGGGTTTCGCGTCATCTGTAGATCGCGTTCCGCCAAGATCGATGGCAGGAGACCGATGGTCGATTGCTTAGATCGATTTTTGCTTTTGTATACGAAATATGAAACAGTTACCGTAAGAAAAATAAGAAATGTTCTAACTTAAAGTATGTACTTTTTCCTAGATATTATAGGCTTTGTATATATGTACAAACTTCTGTTTTTCTAACGATATATGGCTGTCTCTCTCTATCTATAAACATATAACTTTTAATTTGAATTATTGATAGTCTGGATAAATATACATTGAGCTTTTTTGCTGATAAACATAATCATCATACATATTATATGTTATGATACCTTAACCTAGTATATATATATATATATATATAGGGCGGGGAAAATTCCCGTGGTCCATGGATGAGTTCTCTCTAGCGGTCTCTGTCCCTCATTATCGCTGCCATGTCCCGCGTCTCCCACAGACCAGTGTCTGTCCTTAGGGCATCAACATATGTTAACTTCGGTCTTCCTCTTCCAGTGTGTCCATGCAGGGGCTCCCACAGGAGCACTGAGTGCAGTGTCAACTCTGGATGTCGGTGACCATGTCCAGCTAACACCAGTCTCCCTTGTGTCACTTTTGAGCTGACTTTTGGGAGGCTCCCGTACAGCTCTGAGTTCTTCATCCTCAGTGTATACTGATTAGTGTTCAGAGCCATCCTTAGCATTCTCGTGTAGCAGCCACCCACCATCTAAGTGAGTTTCTTGGTCAGTGTCCAAGTCTCAGACGCGTACAGCAGCACCGACTCCACTACAGCAACGAAGAGGCGGATTTCAGGTCTTTACGAAGGTCCGACTTCCACACCGATCTCAAGCTGTGGCACGCCGCCCAGGCTTCGTTCTTCCTCTCGATCATCATCCGCATTCCCAATCTTTGCTCCCAAATACAGGAAGTCCTCAACCAATTCTAGACGCTTCCCGCCTACATTAGTAATTTTCTCTGGCTTCTTAATATGCTCTACCAGATATTTTGTCTGAATCTCATTCATTCTCATCCCCACACCCATCGACACTGTCTCCACCTCTTGCATCAACTCCTCTGCCTTCTTCACTGTATTTGTCAGCAAAACTATGTCATCGGCAAATTCAGCATCTGATATCTTTTTTGCCTTAACTCTCCTGTTCTGAGCCGATGTTACAGTAAAGCCAGAGCCCTGGTGTTTCTCGAGCGCAAGGCGCATAGAATAGTCAACTACGATGATAAAAACGTAGGGAGCCAATGTATCTCCCTGGAGCACTCCAGCCAGTATCTCAAAGAACTCTTCATCCCATGTAATGATTTAGGCTTTTGTGACGCCGCCACAAAGCAGACGAACTAAAAATAATAGTAAAGTAAAATATCTTTGGAAACGGAAATAATTTAACCGAGCCCCACACGAGGGTGAGAAAAGGAAGAAACAGAAAATTTGGGAGAGGTGACATTTGGAGAAAATGCTCAGATATATTAGACCACCCCCCATGACCTGTTGGGTCACGTTTACTTCAAAATATATTTTTTAAATCATGTTCACTTAAAAATATTTGTTTAATAATTAAAATATATACACATACATGTATATAATGTGAATGAACTGGAAGGCCCTTATATATACGTATGTGTATGTATATATATATAGAAATGTGTCTGTATACATATATCTGACTATGACCAGTGGATATAGATCAGAGACACCCATATGTATACATACCCAAACACACATACATATATATGTATGTGTATATGGGTATATATATATGTAGCGGCCCCTTACGGCTGTGGCTCAGCACGTATAAGAGTTACGTCCCTTTGCGACGGGCGCGACTCCCAGCAGCAGATTCGTGTACTAAACGGAGTTGCGTCCTCCTGGAGACTATATAGTCGAGGACAATCATGCCATAAGACACTCCATTCCTGAACGTCGAAGGGACAAGAACACCTGTCAAGAGATGACTGCTGTTTCACTTCCTTCGCACCCAAGAAGAAGAACACCGGCAGCCTAAAGAAACACTTGAACCTTACCAAGAGAAGATTTTCTGTTCTCCTACTCACACTCCAGTCTGGGAGTTGTCACCACCTGAACATCAACATCTGGTAACAATTATTTATAACAATTTATTTGACTTCTGTGAAGTAAAACCATGTCACAACTCTCACCTGCATTTATTGTCATTTGTGATAATACATATATGTACACATATACTAATTTCCTAAATTGGTGACCCCGACGTGATAAAAAAAAAAAAAAAGAATGAGTACAGTACCATGTGTATATAAAAAAAAAGAGAAAAAAAACATTTAATACAGAACAAAACACTTGATTCTGATATGGCCGAGCTAAACATATTTCTCTGTAACACTTAACATCAATCTCTTCATATGTGCAAAACGAACACCCAAACAAACAGCAATTGTATGAATGTTTTTTTCTTTTTTTTACTCCTTTTCTCCTTTTCTCCGTTTGGAATCGTTTCCGTTTGGAAAAATGTCTCCAACACAACAGAAAAGGAATACAAAGTCGCTTATTTTTCTCTGTCAAACAACTAGACAGGAAAAAGAATGCATCCGAAACAATATGCAAATGAGCGACTAACCGAGCGATGTCATTAATAAGGTATAGGCAGGGAATTTAAAACTAAAACCAACATGGCGGACTATTTCGCGCCAAAAACACTATTGGTGGAGAAGAAAGCCGCCATCTTGTCATCCTCAAAATTTTTAGCCAGAGAAAAAGAGAAAAGAAGAAAAAACATTCGTACAATTGCTGTTTGTTTGTGTGTAAATAACTTTGGGTGTTCGTTTTGCACGTATGAAGAGTTTGATGTTAAGTGTTGCAGAGAAATATGTTTAGCTCGGTCAATACAGCCATAGCAGAATCAAGTGTGTTGTTCTGTATTAAATGTTTTTTTTTTGTTTTTTGTGGGGCAAATTACCTACGATATAACAATGGCATCTCATTCAGCCATTATGGCGATGCAGGAGACCATTCAGGAACTCACCCTGGAGCTCCAGAAGATGAAGGTCTGGTGTGGTGCCCGTTCGCGCCCTCGCAGCCACGGGAGGTCTCAATCTTTTCGACGCCGTTCCAAATCACCAGCTTCATCTTTATTCTGGTACCATGAGTGATTCGCCGAGAGAGGGAACCACTGCGTGCAACCTTGCTCGTTTCATAAGGCGGGAAACGCCTAAGAGGTCCGCTGATGGAGGCAATTGACCTCAACATAAAGCCACCAAACCGCCATTTCTTCATTAAGGACCTTATGTCGGGAAGAGGTTTCCTCGTGGATACAGGACCCTCCTGTAGTATTTGGCCGGTCCATTGCCTGAAAGATACCCCCGAAGAATCATCCGTTACTCTGCAGGCAGTTAATCACTCGTCTATAAAGACGTATGGGCAAATCTCGTTTCCTCTCAAATTCCTAAATCTTCGTAGGGATTTTAAGTGGATTTTTGCGGCTGCCGATTTGCCATGCACTATCTCAGGAGCGGACTTCCTCCACAACTTCTCTTTGACCGTGGACGTCCGTGGCCAACGCCTGGTGGATGACATCACCGGTTTTTCAATTCGTGGGCAGAAAGCTAATTTTCCAACGGTTAGCCCGACCTTTTTCATCGCTAATGCTGGGAATCCCTATCATGCATTGTTGAATTCTTTCCCACAGCTTACTCAGTGAAATTTTCGAGTTGTCGAACCGACTCACACAATAGGAGCATTTTATCTCTACAACTGGCGCCCCAGTGTTCTCACGTCTTCGTCGCTTGCCTGCGGATAAATTAAAGGCAGAACGGTCCGGGTTCGACCATATGCTGCAGCTGGGCACTATTCGCCCATCTACGAGTCCTTGGGCTTCGCCGTTACACATGGTGCCCAAGACTCCTGGCGACTGGAGACCCACTGGGGATTATAGGAGGTTAAATGCTATGACCGTCCCGGATAGGTATCTCATTCCCCATCTCCATGATTTCGCATCTTCATTGCAGGGGTGTAAGATTTTCTCAAAATTATATTTAGTGCGAGCCTACCACCAAATTCCGGTCAGGAAGGAAGATATTCCGAAAACGGCGATTACAACTCCTTTCGGATCCTTCGAATTTTTTACCATGCCTTTTGGACTCAGGAACGCCGCTAGCACTTTTCAGCGGTTCATAGACGAAGTCACTCGTGGTCTGGACTTTGTTTATGCTTACATAGACGATATTCTCGTCGCTAGTTCCTCTCCGGAAGAGCATATGCGCCACATGCATCTCTTATTTCGGCGACTTCAGGATTACCGCGTTCGTGTGAATCCTGCAAAGGGTGTTTACGGTTCCACTTCGCTAAATTTTTTAGGCCGCCTCATCGACGCCGAAAGTATTAGGCCGCTCCCTCAGCGAGTTCAAGCCATACAGAATTTACCTCCGCCTACTACACTTCACCAGTTGCGTCACTTCTTAGGCCTTATCAATTTCTATAGGTGTTTCGTTCCTCATTGTGCTAATTTGCTATCTTCCCTTACTGACATTTTGAAAAATCGTCGTAAGAAGAATGAGGATATATCCTTGACACAAGGACAGCTTCAAAACTTCCAGACTGCCAAGACAGCACTCGCTAGTTCATCTTTACTAGTCCACCCGGTACCAGAAGCCAAGCTTTTGATTTGTGTTGATGCATCTGATACCGCTGTGGGAGCAGTTTTACAGCAGTTCAACGCTGGAAACCAACAACCTTTGGCATGTTTCTCAAGGAAGCTGAAACCAGCAGAAACGCGTTACAGCACGTTTGGGCGGGAATTATTAGCCATATATCTGTCAGTGAAACATTTCTCTCATATTCTTGAGGGGAGAAATTTACTGTTTTAACCGACCACAAACCTCTGACCTTCGCTTTGAGGGCTAAGCCGACAGATATTCGCCCAGAGAGACAAGGCACCTGGAATACGTTTCGCAATTTACAAATGATATCCAGCACATTGCTGGCTCGCATAACAGCTGCAGACGCATTGTCACGTTTGCCAATCAGCTCCATCTCGTCATCCCACGAGATCGACTTAGGTCGTTTAGCTGCAGACCAACCTGCACTCCAATCGTTGGATACTCTTTCTGCCGAATTTGCGACTTGCATCTTCAACTATCTGCTCTTGTCGACCACCGACAGGCAGATTCTGTGGTGTATCTACGGATTCACCACGACCACTTGTTCCTGAGACTCACCGTCGAATTGTGTTCTTTGCTTTGCACAGGATTTCTCACCCAGGAATTTCTGCCACATTAAAGCTTACAACGAGTATATTTTTCTGGCCCAATATCAGGCGAGAAATTACTGTCTGGTGCCATTCCTGCACACAGTGTCAAAAATCTAAAGTCCACAGACATACCGGACTCCACTAGGTACTTTCAGTACTCAAGATGCTCAGTTTCAACACATTCACATTGACATCGTTGGACCTTGGCCATTCAGCAGTGGATATTCGTACCTCTTTACCTGTATCGATCGTTTTTCGCGATGGCCTGAAGCCATCCCCTTACAAGATATAACTGCCGAGACAGTAGCGCGTGCCCTGGTATCAGGGTGGATTACCGTGGTAGACAATTTGAGTCTCATCTTTTCTCTGAGCTCACAAAGATCATTGGCGCTCAACGGATTCTGACCACAGCCTATCATCCTGCTTCAAACGGAATGGTGGAACGATTCCACCGCCAAATATAGACCGCTCTTCGCGCCTATCCAGACTCTCAACGTTGGAGCCAGTACCTTCCTATTGTGTTGTTAGGAATTCGGTCATCAATAAAGGAGGACCTTGGCTTCTCCCCGGCCAAATTACTGTATGGTGCTCCTCTAGCGTATCCTGGGCAAATGCTTGCCCCTGTTGATCTTGCTTTCCAGGAACCTGTTTCCTACGTATCTCGTTTGCGCTCCTATTTTCAGGACTTACCGCCCATGAATACTAGGAAACAAACTATTAAAGCTGCAGTCCCCAGGGATATTGCCTCGTGGACACATGTGTTCGTAAGAAACGATGCCGTGAGACCACCTCTTACACCACCGTACTCTGGACCCTACCGTGTATTAGCTCGTTCTGATAAACATTTCACTGTAGATATTAAGAGATCCAGAGAGACCATTGCGGTTGATAGACTTAAACGGGCCCACACAGATGCTCACACACCTGAGCCACATACACCCCCATCTTTCTCTTTTGGACACACACATGTTTCTCTGCCCCCCCCCCCCCCCCCCCCATCACCAAGATACAAGACCACGACCCGTTCTGGTCGAAGAGTCCACTGGCCCAAAAAACTCTGCCAAACTGTTTTCATGTGAACTGGCGACTGGAGCCTTTTTTTGTTTTTCTCTTTATTGTATTACTATGTACCTTTTCTTTACCATTTCATGCCTGATTTCATACATGTACCCCTTGCGTTGATATTTCACGCCTGTGCTGGGAGCCCATGCTTGTGGGTTCGCTACAGTTACCTTCGGGCTTTTCGCCTAGCGTCTGGAGGAGGGTACTGTAGCGACCCCTTACGGCTGTTACTCAGCACGTATAAGAGTTACGTCCCTTTGCGACGGGCGTGACTACCAGCGGCAGATTCATGTACTAAACGGAGTTGCGTCCCCCTGGAGACTATATAGTCGAGGACAATCAAGCCATACTCTACTCCTGAACGTCGAAGGGACAAGAACACCTGTCAAGAGATGACTCCTGTTTCACTTCCTTCGCACCCAAGAAGAAGAACACCGGCAGCCTAAAGAAACACTTGAACCTTACCAAGAGAAGATTTTCTGTTCTCCTGCACACACTTCAATCTGGGAGTTGTGACAACCTGAATATCAACATCTGGTAACAATTCTTTATAACAATTTATTTGACTTCTGTGAAGTAAAACCATGTCACAACTCTCACCTGCATTTATTGTCATTTCTGATAATACATATATGTACACCGATACTAATTACCTAGATATATATATGTGTGTCTATGATCTATATCCACTGGTCATAGTCACACACACACGTATATATATACACACAACAACACCACTAGCTCTCTCTCCCTCTTCCATTTTCCTTCTCTGTCTCCTCTCCCTCTCTCTATGTCCCTCTTTCAATCTATTCTCTCATAACCACTATCTCTCTCGCTCTCTCTCTTTCTCTCTCTCTCTCTCTGCATGAAAGTATCCGGAAAAAACATATCTCGGGACCCGTGGTCCGATTTATGCGAAATTTGTTTTGTCCATTTGTATTCCCATTTCAGGGTCAACTTCATTTCAAAGTGTTTTCCTATTATGCGCCCTTTTAGTTGTTACATTACAAACAAGCAAGCAAGCAAGCAAGCAATCACAGAATGTTGGTAATATATAGATAGATAGATATGGATTCACCTATTAGTGAAATTTGGAAGAAGTAATATCATTATTATTGTTGTCATTGATTTTGTTAGTATTTATATTATTCATTTAAATCCACTGCATTGTCTGTGGCTTACATGAAATAAGTATCAGTAAAGTATATAGAAGTCGCTGAATACATTTCGTCTTGCGTCATAAATATTGAGGGAAATATACAATTGACAGAATCAACCATATTATTCATGTCGTCAGAGATACATAGAGCCATACCTGTTTTATGCATACAAAAATAGGTACTATTAGGAAAATATGCATAAATACTTATGGCAGTAAAACACCCGCTCTATGAAAGATCCATTCACGCCTTGTCTCTATAAGTATACTATTTTGACTAAAACTGATTAGCAATGGCATATGCATTCTCCACATATACTGTATTTTCTATATTCTGTTTTATATTATTTTGGTAATTTTGTGGGTTAGCTTCAGGTTTTCATTCCGAATCAATAATCCTTCGTTCTCAGCATTTTGATAAGATTTTCCTTTATCAACTCCTAGTTTGCTGAAACTTGTCAGGTATTAAGCATGAAGTAATATTTCTTGACTTCGTCTTAGCAAGGAATTCTTTAAACCAATTTACAGCTCAGTGCATATTCTTTAAATAATTTCTCTTGCTTCTTCATTCTCCTCATACTTAACTCCGTTTTATAGTTGTTGCTTCTTTACAAATAGAAAGCATTCCTGAGTTTTATCACTTTTTTTATAATCATTTGTATTATTTATTGCGTGTCCTTCCCTCATCATTTGATAATGATTTTCTATTTGAACAATGCTTCACCTTCACTGTATTCGCGGTAAGTATGCTCTTTTTGAGTCAGACTTTTTTTTTTAAATGCAGAAAATATTTTTCATTGCTTCCTATTTATGAGATATTGTAAATAAAATATTTGTTTATCATGGCATTTAGAATGCTTGGCGGTGCCCCTCTTCTCTCCAAGCATCAAGCCGTTCAATAAGTTTAGCCTGCTAGTAGAAGCAGTTTCCATGATGTGGCTTTAAATGTTTTAGGAGCAAATAGTGAAAGTCAGGTGAAAACCAATGTACCCGTCCATCCCGAAAGATGCCACTCTCGGACATTAAGGTATTTTTTCTATCCGAACACTTGAAAGAAACTCCTGGTCCAACAATATCGTCAAAGACTTGACTGGTCACAATACCAAGACGCCTTTACGCATGACGGAGAATAGAGATCAGTGGCGATGGTTGACTATGAAAATGTTTACATGCTGTACCAGTTGAAGGAACATGTTTGGAATATAATGTAATATTGAAAACGGCTAAGCGTCTGATGCATATCACCTTATTTCTTGGCAATTAATTGTTTTTTATTGTTTTTATCCATGCATCGGTGATATTCCCGTCTAACCTTATTTGAATGTTTCGACATTTTACGAATCCTATTTCTATTAATCCGAATTATGATATTGAGGAATTTTGTAAATTTCTTCTCGTCAAGTTTGCGTACGTATGTTTTTAAATCAAATTAGATATAATATTTCGTGAATCTTTATACCTCAACAACGTTTCAAGTTAAATGAAGTGTATATTTGATTGCCTTTATCAATTGCTATGACATTCTCCAGTTGTTTTGCTGTAGCATATGCTTTGAACATTTTTATCCACTTTATTTTCCATATATCGTCTAAACACCCTGTCGTGTTGGCATTGAATTGATTTATGTTTCCATTCTAGCCAATTTTTGTTATAATTCATATTACCAAAATACTTTGTACTTTACAAATAATGGTTTTTCTCTTTCAAAATAACGGATAGTTCGCTATTTAGTAGGGGTGTAAGGATCCCTTTGTTTTTTCAGGTTATTTGATTGGGGGTACACGAAAACAAATTACAAACAAATACTACTACAGATATATAACATTTAAAAATGAAAGAATCTGTAGTTTGGTCATGGATTTCTCTGAGGTCTCTTTATTTTATTTATATTTTTTACTGTATGTTTATGTTCAATTTATTTGCTTTTATCCTGATATTTCTGAGCTTATTCATCTACGTTATTGGAATATAAACTTACCTTCTGAGCAGGAATATTTTGTTTCGAAATATGTGCATGTTGTTGTTGTATTTCCGTTTGTTATTTTTATGAAATATCGCTTTATGCTATGCATATAAAATTGAAACAAATCATTTCTTATCCATTTACACATTTTCCATTCTATATGCATGAGGTGAAAACTGTCTTACCATTATTAGGACTACCATTATTATCATCGGGTATCAATATATTTCGCTCCATTTTCCATATGTGTTGCAGCAAATTCAATCAAAGCAATAATTCTTTGGCAATCAGTTCAATGATAAGTGAGTCAATTTGCTGTATGTGAGGATGGGAATTTGGTATTTCCTTATTGTGATTACACACGGAGGATACCCCCACCCTAACCAAGGGAATATTTACAATGCATTCATGAATATTTTTATATATTATTTTTAATGTTTTCGTCACATGGATTTGGATTTTATTCCTTATTTTAAAGACATCAATTTATTTACTTAAGTAAATAGTATGATCAAATACTTTAATCTGAACTTAGAAACACTTAAAACAAACGCAACATAATTCCTGAATGTCCTTATTCGTAACGTAAATAATACACCAGAAAACTAAGCCAATAATAAACACTCACGCTAAACATACCCACATGCTTCCGATGAAATAAAGTTAGACGCTAAACGAATATAAATATCCACGAGCTCGATCAACTTCCCTAACAGTCGTATCCACAGATGGACATTTTATGCCAACAGGGATACCAGTTCACAGAGCATTCAAGGTATGACATGAATATATATGATTAAGCAATGGGATCACCAGTTATATAATTTGTAGCAATGAAGTATCGAAGACTTTTCCTTTGTCCTAGATATTAAATATAGGTATCATCATCTTTTCAGTGTGGAGGCACGTGGCCTAGTGGTGATGGTGTTGGATTTACGATCATAATGTCGTGGGTTCGATTCCTGGGTTGCGTGTTGTGTTCTTGAACAAAACACCTCATTTCACGTTGCTCCAGTATACTCAGCTGAAAATGAGTACTAGCAATAGCTGGGGGTTTAATCCTGCGATGGACTGGCGTCCTGTCCAGGGTGGAGGGAAGTCTTTTATTCTCAAACACTTCCAGCCATCAAACCGGATAAGCACGGACAAACTTTAGACATTTTTCAGTGGATCAAGTGATTTTCAGCTGCACCACCATGTGCACCAGCGTTTATGTTCAGTCTCTTCGGCATTGTCTTTCGAAAGTGTAGAATTTGTGGTCTCTATGCTACATTTGTTTCGCTTTCTGTTGTTTCTGTTATTACATTTGTATGTTAGCCTCTAGCGGTATTGAATGTGGTCTATCTGTGTTATTCTCATGTGTTGGTTGTTGATGGTATTTCGTACGTGCGGTTTTATGCATTTTACTGTTGAACAGTGTGTGCTTAGATTATATGTTGTAGTTATATTTGCCATATGTGTATCAGGATAAAACATACGAGAAAGAAAGACAAAGCAGTGCAAGGAAATGGCAAAAGTAAAGAAAAGCGTTCAAAAATGTTACTCTCGAGGTAAATTTTGAAGAGGATATTCAAAGTTACTTCACAAGTAAAAGGGTAGCGGTGAGTAAGGCATCTACAGCCATAAAGTGGATGCCTGCTCACTCTGAGCTAAGGCGCATGCGCTAAAGCATAAGTATATAAACGCTGTTCTCTCTCTATATATATCTATATCTATATATCTATCTATATCTAAGGCGGGTAAAATTCCCGAGATCCATGGACGAGTTCTCTCCAGCGGTCTCTGTCCCTCATTATCGCTGCCATATCCTGTATCTCCAACAGACCAGTGTCTGTCCTTAGGGCATCAACATATACACTGAGGATGAAAAACTCAGAGCTGTATGGGAGCATCCCAAGAGTCAGCTCAAAAGTGACACAGAGGAGACTGAGGTTGGCTGGACATGCTCACCGACATCCGGAGTTGACATTGCACTCAGTGCTCCTTTGGGAGCCCCTACATGGACACACTAGAAGAGGAAGACCAAGGTTAACATATCTATATATATATATATATATATATATATATATATATATATTTATCCCGGGCTCAATCGGCGGTAACCACAATGAGTAAGGTACTCAATACAAAGGAGAGTATAAATATTTAATATAGAAAAGGTTTCTAAAGGACTAGAACTGTTTCATTCGGGAGAAATCGTCAGGAAGCCCTGATGTATATATATATATATATATATATATAAGAGAGAGAGAGAGAGAGAGAGAGAGAGAGAGAGAGAGAGAGAGAGAGAGAGAGAGAGAGAGAGAGAGAGAGAGAGTCTGTTTTTCCTTTTTCTTCTTTGATTCATCAAAGTGACATTATTGAAAAGTATGAGAGGAACAATTTTTTTTAAAAAAAGGACTTTTATAATGTCTATGAAATATATAAAATATAACCGGTTTCAAAGTATCAGTGTAATCCATCTTATCAAATGTTGAATATTACAATTAAAAGGAATTAAAAATTAAAGATTTAGAATTAAGAGTTGAAGCAAGTTTGTTCATCTTTCTTATTGAGCAGAAGACTGGATCTAAAATGGAATCGTATATATATAAAGAGAGATGTAGTCATAGTAGTAGGTGGTGGCAGTTGTGTTTTTTCTGTGAAAGACACAACTGCTGCTACTACTACTACTACTACTATGACTGCATCTCTCTATACATATAAGATTCCATTTTAGATCCAATCTTCTTCCCAACAAGAAAGATGAGCAAACCTGCTTCAACGCTTAAATTTAAATCTTTAAATTTTAATTATTTTCAATTAAAGAGATAGAGATGAAGAGACAGAGTGAAAGAAATGCAGCGTAACAACATTTAAGCCTCGATAGGATATTTGGCGTAGAGCGTAAGGCACGTGAAGCCCAATTTCAAGCAGATGCCTACAGCGTTTCCTGCAGCATTTTGCCGAAGCGGTCTTCGAGAAGGATGAACTTGATATCTAGGTCGACCGCCTACCAGATTCCGGAGCACTGAATGTGGTGGTGTACAAAAATACAATTTTACCTTTTGAAACAGTAATGATTTATGCAGTGTGTCTAATAAGATTGCACTCAAAACATTCCTGATAGACATATATTCGTATGAGGTTGTCGTAGCGCAATTAATGAATGTTTAGGTGGACATCGTTGAATAGGTCGAATGTTTGAGAAATTACGATGGCGAAATGATTTACTGTATGTGATTATGTCCCTTTACCTTTATGTATCATGAATCTGTATTCTAGCTAGGTTGCAGGCTTATTTTTCTTCATTACTACCTTTAGAAAATGACTACTATTGTATTATTTCAGTAAATACTATCTTTCGTGCAATAACGTATTCCAAATAGACACAACTAATTTCCTTATTTAGGGCTGAGACATATATCTGTTTATTTTAGAATTATATTTTTATTTATAGAGGGACCATACATTGCAAGTGTGTGGTTTGCGACCCGCTCACATGATCGGTAATTATCCCCATCAGTAATAAATATCTTTAGTTATGGCCATCTGCACCGACTTTTCATTAAAACCTGAAAAAATGAAACTATAACATCTGCGACAGTTTTTAAGTCAATTTCAATTTCAATATTAAAAATACACATTATCTCTGTGTTATATATATATATATATATATATATATATATATATATATATATATATATATATATACATAGAGGTAGAGAAAGAGATACATACATACCTAAACATATATATATAAATACATATATATATATACTCACACATATATATATATATATATATTTATTTATAGAGAGAGGGGGGGGGGAGAGAAACAGTGAATGAAAGTGGGCGCTAGAAAGAGCAGTAATAAAAAATGTATTCTACAGTAATGCAAGATTAAACATACGTTTTTCAACTGTCCATAGTAATAATCAATTCTAATGAAATATCAAAGACTTTTTTCAAACTATCTATCGGAAAGTATGCATTTATGTAAATTAATAATGCCAAGAGTAATATTGAAATCGTCAAAATATTAATTTTCTATTATTTTGTCAAAGTTTTAAAATATTTGACTTGATTACTGAAAGAGAAAGACTATTTTGTGATGTGTCGAATATCTTGTATCCTATAACAGCTTCCCTCCCTTTTCCTTTCTCCCTCTCTTGTTGGTGACTTTTTATTTCCTTGATTTCTTTCCAGTTTCGTATAATTTTAAAACCACTTTTTGTCATTGATCTTGCCATGATTACTATAATAAATGTTCTCATATACGAACCTTTCTATAAATACTAAAGCTGAAGTCTATATTTGATCGAATTGACTTCAGTTCGCGCCCGTCAATTATTTTATCATCTACAGATGAATTAAAAGCAGTCGTTGGCCTCCAAAGAACATCTTAAAACATTAAGTGGCAAATGTAAATTTAAAGTCTGTTCGGAATCAGAGGCTGATAAGGTCGGTGCTTATCTCCAGTTTCCTGATGACAAGGCACAGTATGTATACAACACTCTGCTAGGATAGGACACCGATCTATCGCAGGAATAACTCCCCGACTATTGCTAGTACTCACTCTCGATTTAGTGTACTGGAGCAACGTGGAATAAAGTGTTTTGCTCAAGAGCACAACACAGCAGCCTGCTGAGGAATCGAACCGACAACATTGCGTTCGTATGCCAAGTATACTAAACATTATTTCATGCGTAAATACTGCTTGACATATAACTCAGTGCGTCATTATTTCGTTTAAAACACTAACACTAATGTTTTAAGTTCATAAATAATATATAACATTGAGATATTGATCACGCTTTCTGTCGGAGAGCCGTCTTTGATTTCATTCACTCTAATTCTTTAGTTATATATTTTATTAAACATGAAATGTTGAATATGAAAACTAAATGCAGTTGAGCTTTAGACTCGAAGCATAACGTAACGTGCCCACAAATTTCTTTTTCAGAATTATCTATCACAGTCTCTAATAAAATATTTTCATTTATTTCTCCCATCAGGGCGATCAGGGTGGGGGATTAACTCAATGGCTAGCACATCGGGAGAATGTCAAGAACTTAAAATATCTACACTACTAGGCACTGAACACGCAGAGTGTTATGCAGTTATGATAATAGTGACATCTTATTTTCACATTCACACAAGTTCAACAATTTGCTGGATGAGAAAGTCAATTCAATCGACACTAGTGTGTTACTGGTACTTTATTTTATCGACCCTGAGATTAGAATTTAGAACATAAAGGGTCATAAATCTATGCCGTCAAACAGGGTATCCGATGTTCTACCGATATTGCCAAACCACTGCCCATTGCAGCCTGTATAATATGCTTCATGATATTTTGTCAGATATTGAATATAATATTTTCTCTAGCTGCATACTCTTTTTACCTATACTCTTACACGTATACATACTAATATATATTGTTATACATACTAATATATATGTGTGTGTGTGTGTGTGTGTTGCCCGAGGATAATTAAACTAGCAGATATAGAATATTTAAGTCCTTTGCTGTTTGAAGTTTGAAACATTCTAACATGTATAGTAGATCACCAATTTATTGTTTAAATTAACATTTCTACATGTTGACGGTCGATCGACTTCCGTCAAATCGAACCGAGGAAATAATGTTTGCATTGGTCTTTCCAATTGTTAAAACTATGTATCAGTCGCAAATCCAGATAGGAGCAACGTGAAATAAAGTGTCTTGCTCAAGGGCACAACGCATTATATGGTCTGGGAATCGAACTGACAGCCTCACGATTGCGAATCCAATTCTCTAACCACGCAGCTACGCACCTTCACATTTCTACCTGTATTCTTAGTTAAGTATCACCAAACGCCTATCATATATATTATAACGAAAACTTTTAACTGCAGTAGATTTCGTTGGGGTAGATAATATATTGACTACAAAATTCACGTATCGAAGTATATGTGTGAGAATGTAGAGTTGGTCGAGAAACATAAACATTTAGAGAATAATTTACACTTGAATGTCAAACTAATTAGGAATAATTATGCATTGATGAATTGACAATATTAATAATTGAATAATGATATGTTTTTATATTAACGGGATGCCTTCAGAATATAACAAAGTGATTTCAATACAAATTTAATGTTTTGTATATATCACATTCCCTCACCTCCGGCTTGTTGGCCAATAATCGTTCAGTAAAACGATACATATATAGTAATAATAATCACGAAGACCAATAATATATATATATTTCAAGAAAATAACAAACAGAGGTACAAAACGTGTTATTAGTTTCACGCTTTATATGGAAAGGGGGAAAAACTTCGATGTATCGGGCTTTAGCCCTTCTTCATGGAAACAAAAGTAGAGACAGGATCACAATGGATAGATACAGGAAATATACATACATACATATATATATATATATATATATTGGGTCGTCAAGTATGACATTTGTAGAAATTTCTAGAAAGAAACAAATTTCTACAAACATGATACTTCATGACCCAATATATATATATATATATATGTGAGTGTGTGTGTATGTATGATAGTCTCCTGTTGAAAACGACGTTTGAGTGTTCAACAGAAGATAAAGCAAAAGCAGTTCCCAGGCAAGAAATGTTTTTTTTCACAATTTTCACAAACCACTGTGTTCTATTCTTTATTTCAATTATTCCTTTCATTCGTTTATATTTTCTTTTTCCGCTGATGAAATAGTTTTACGTTTAGATTAATATATATTACAATGTTGCCCGTCGTTAATATTCATTTATTTGAGAGCAACGTCTTGCATTACTCCTACAATGAGAGATGATAAGCAACGGAACGAATTATTTATTTATATGTATTTATGTCTGGCGTTAAAGTGTACTTCTCGACAATTTCGTAGATCACATGAATCTTGGGTAATGACCGAGAGAATACGATAGCGAATACAAGCAGCCGAAATGGGATTCCTCCGAAGGGTCTTTGGAGTAACGTTACTCAATAACGTGCGTAACTCGGAGATCAGAGAGTCACTTCAGTTGAGCCGCTACTCCTCCGAATTGAGAGATCATAGCTGCGCTTTTACGGGCAAAACCAACTGGCAAGAGACCCAGAGGTAAACCCCAAGCAAGATGGTTGGATAACATCACGCTTGGGGAGCTAGCCAGATCAGTTGGAGACGGTTGTTTCTGATAGGACCCCCACGAATGAGTGTTTGAGGACTCTGCCACCATGACCCTCTCAGAAATAAGTGGGCAAAGAGGAAGAAGAATACAGATTTCTTTATATATTGACAAGGTTTAGATTTATTAGTACTCATATTTTTCATTAGTATATTTTGTAATATTTTGTAATGTTTAATAATTGTTTCTACATTTGGCACAAGGCCAGCAATTACCCAGTACGTTACTGGTACTTTATTTTATCGACCTCGTAAGGATGAAAGGCAAAGTTAACCTCAGCAGGATTTTGAACTCAGATCGTAAGGAGACGTAACTATGCTGGAAAGCATGTCCGACCCTCTACGATACTGCCAATTCACCGCTTTGTAATGTATAATAATATTTCTAAATTGTATTCTTTTAGAAAATTGCTTATTTACATATATAATATTGGTTTTCATAAGCACCATTTTCACAGTAATCCGAATTAGTACATCTCTCTCTTCATGATGTTGCTTAGATTATTTAAGTAGTACATTAGTGAGTACATTTGTTTCTTCATATTGCATCTTGGAATATTTAATTCAACCATTAGTTGTTTGTTTTCACTTTCTTAGTTTATACTATTGTTGGGAAACATACGCGTGACAACATTATGTATTGTTATATTTGGGAATGGACACTTTCACTTTTTTAACTTTCAACATCACCATCCACAAATATAATAATATCAGTTTCAACATACGATTTAATGTCTAGAATCTTGCAAAACAAATATATAAACATAACAACATACATGTTATGCATATATAAGCACTCTCTCCTCATTCTTTACTAATTACGTTCAATTCCTGATAGCAGACATTTGATTTATGAGACATTCCTGCTAAATTTTGAAGATTAAAATGTTTTGTTCTATATAAATATTTCTACATTCAATAAAAAAAATGGGAATTGGCAGAGTCTTTAGAACGTCAAATAGAATGCTTTGCGGTATTCGTTCTGACTTTCTCAGTTCAAATCTCGCCATGGTCAATCCTGCCTTTTATCCATTCGAGGTCGATAAAAAGTACCAGTCACGTACTAGGGTCGATTCTTCCTCTATATACGTGTTCCCACTTCGACTCACTCTCTATCCTTCAATGGTAGAAATATGTTGTATTCAAGCCTGGGACGGAGATGGGCTGCGCCAGGTTTTGAAATATCCTACAAACGCCGTATGTCCATACGGTGCCTTTACAATTCCATCATGAGTTACAGCACCATGCATGAATATTCAATGAAAGCATTCACATCACTTTCATAATTTGTACTTAGAAGTGAGGTAAATGGACTTATATATAATACAAGGTTTTTATGTTGCTCGTGTCGTAATTTGTGTGTTTAAACATATTTTATTCATGAGAATTTGGGATGGATCAAAAAGGAATAGCTTCTTGTATAGAGCCACTTCTTATACAAAAGATAACTTCTATTATACGTGATCTCACCTATCTCTTATCAAATGTAATTTTAGTAACATTTTTACTTCAGTTGTAGGAATTTAGAAGTTGGGTTTGAAAATCAGAATCCTATGCAACCTATGCTTATAATTTAATTCTATTTCAAAGTCGATACTGTTCAACGTTGATCTACTTATCAATATTGTCATCAATGTTGACACCAATATTGAATATATTGATAAAGCCTACTCTTTTCTTTAGAATTCTCTTGAAATGTTAGTTGAAGTTTGCGACCAATGTTACTTAATTATATCTGTTTCATGGAGACATTCTTTGTTTAATGTTAAGGTGTTTCTGACGAAACATTTTTCTACTGAAATCTATCTAGTTGTATTAATATTTTTCGTACTGATATTATTGATTTTAAAATGTTTTCTTTTATATCAGTAGCCGTCTGTGTTATTTCTTTATACATATCGTTAAATACCGCTGCCTGTATGTCTGCAGTTTTATTCTAAACATGTGATCTTGCTTTCTTATGTTAAGGTGTGTCTTGATAATAAATCTACATTCGTTTTACTCTGTTATCTGCAAATATTATCTTTACATGAGTAATATTTGTTTTCACTTCTATTCCAATATGTTTCTGCATTCAAGTAGTATCTGTTTCATTTCTATGTCTATTGTATGCTGTCTAATATTTATACATTATTACTAAGCTAATATATATTCAGGTGTTCCTAAAATTAAATATTTTATAAGACTGAGATAATACGCAACTAAAGTATAGTCGTTATTTTACTGATTGTTGTATGTCCTTCTACTACTCGTGCTATTTATAAAGAAAACCTGAGGATAGGCGTGAGGAAATTTTCGCCGAATCTATTACGGGATAATCACACAGATCAGAGTATAAAAATATGCTCGAGGTTTTAGTTGCCAGCGCTGATCCGAAGTGCCATGCTATTTTCGTGAATTTGTGGATAGGCTTCTGCGTTTCTCTTCTTGCAGGGTTTCCTTATTACATTATGTAGGTTTTCCAAGATTGAGTTTCACACTATGTTATTTCATACTGCAGGTTTAGTGCAATTTTGCCAAATTAAATTCAGGAATACATTCTCATTGGCAATCCGTTAGACTTTGGTAACATTTTCTTGTTCTTTTTATAAGCATCATAATAGATAGACCTTGCCCAAATTTCCTTCATTGTGGTCATCGACGTTATCATCGTCACCATCGTCATCAGCATCTTCATCACTTCCGTGGTCACCAAAAGCTTCAACATCATCATCATATTCATCATCATGACCTTCCACTTCCCCTTCTCTATTCACATAGAATATCCTTTGAAATTTCCACTATCTCCTTGTTTCTTCCGCCACCTCTACGATAGAATATTTTGTACTTTGGTTACAAACAAAGGTAACATGGAAACACATGTCAATGATTTCAATTGAGACATTATGAAATGGTAATTAGAATCTGCATAAATAGGTTTGTGTTAGTATATATATATGTATAACCTTGATACCTTTGTTAGGTTTCGGCCAGTATTGACCCGGGCCATGTATGTGTGTATACGTGTGTGTGTGTCATTTTGTATCAGGCACCATGCAGCAGGATGATATTGGAACCTCGTGGTTATGAAGCGGTCATCAAACGTTTGAGACTAGAAGGTAATTATCTTTCAATACCTGAGTACTCTCTAAATTAATAGACACATTGCATGATGTATTCCCCCTCCACACACATGCACACAAACACACACACATACATACATACATACATACATACATACATACATATACATATATATTGAATGTTCACGGCTTAATGTATTTGCTCATATAGTTTCCCAATCAGGACTAACCTAGAGTTAAACAACAACTACAACCGCAGAAGGAATTACAAATAGGGACGTAACTCTATGAAGCAAAGCATGGTGTCCGACGCTCTACCGATATGTAGTGTAAGATAATTGTTTCTAATTAAGGCACAAAACCAGAAATCGGGGGGGGGGGTCGATTAAATCGACCCCAGTACTCACTGGTGCTTCATTTTAAGGATGAAAGGCAAAGCTAACCTCGAGGGGATTTGAAATCAAAAGGAAATTTGGAAGTAACACTATGCCAAAAAGTTCTACCGATACTGCCAATAATATGTGATGGCTGTAGACACATCAATGGTTCCAATTTGGGCTTCAGGTGTTAGTGTGTATTTACCAGATTAATAAGGAGACGTAACTATGTCATGTTTAGCGTAAACGTCTCTAGTTTTGAACAGTTATTATATTGGATAATTTCCTAGATATTTATCGATTCCTCGTAGTTTTATAATTCCGTTTCAGGATATTAATTCGATTGTGATGAAATATATTGTATATTGCAATACACTAACTAATATATCAGATATCTATACATTTCCAGGTGTATTGCTAAATCAACTAGCTGCAATTTATATTGATTTTGTAAATAAATATTTATCACAATACTAAAGAGCATTTTTCTAGTGTAACTTTACATGTACAATGCTTAGCTCTTTTTGCAGTAATAAAATATTTAATAAGAATAAACTTAAAAATCGAAGAGAGTTGAAGGGTTTTAGCGAACCAGGATATACATAGATTCTGTTGGATTTGAATTATTTCTGAGGCGTAGTCAGTGCTGTGAATAGGCAGTATTAGTAGAGCTTTGTGGCATAGAGCTACCTCTAAATGACCTTTTGATTTCAAATCCAGCCGAGGTTAGCTTTGCTTTTGATGCTTACAGGGTTGATAAAATAATGTACCAGTGACGCACTTGGATCAATTTAATCGACTTTTCTTTAGGCCAAAATTGCTGGCCATTTGCCTATATCAGAAACAATTATTTCTGAAAGCTATGATAGTTGGGACTGACGGAAATCCGTATGTTTTACTAAGAAAGCAATTTTTTAAAAAATTGTTCTTCGTTATACACTATGACTTGATAGTGGTCTATTTTCATCTTGGCGCCAAGATATAAACATGCAAATGAATTTTGAATGAGGTCTGAAACCGAATCTTTCTATAATGTTATTCTACTGTTCTATGACGACAATAGTAAAGCAACAACATAACTTAATTTTACTATATCTACATTTCATATCAAGAAACGGCGCAGGTGCCGCTGATCTTTCCATTTAAAAAAGCATTTATCAGTAATATATATGTGTGTGTGTATGAGTTTTTAATATATTTTTATATATAATATAATAATATATATGTGTGTGTGTGTGTGTGTTTCTGAAAGAGAGAGAGAAAGAGAGAGGGAGGTATGTGTATCACACTTTAGGTAAAAGATCTGTTATCATTTGTCGTACACTTATTGATTTCTAATTTAAGCACAAGGTGAGTTTTTGGTCGGTAATGTATGTTAACGACTCCGGACGGTAGAAAGGCAAAGGTGACCTCAGCGGGATTTTAACTCAGTAAGTAAAGAGATACAACAAATATTACATTGCCATTGTCTTTGACAATCTTCCATTCAGTATATGATAGATTATATCTTAGATTTTGAATCCCATTTAAAGCTTTACGTACGTAGGGTGTTGTAAAATATTATTATAAATATTTACATATCTGTGAAGTTAATATATGTCAGGTCATGCTTCTGTCTACTACTGATACCATGTAGCTCAGTACAACATACTTCATGGTCAAGTGGTCGGTGACTGAACCGGCTCCCTAACCAGACCTGGTAATGGGGCGCCAGCAGTACCCCAAAATACACGAGCTGTTACAAAGACGGTTGATCTCTTCAGAATCAACGGCCATCCACCACAACTATTAGTTAATTAGCTTCGCCAACCCGCAATTAGCCAACCGGGGAAAGTATGGCTGCACCCCTGAAAGCAGGACCAAAACCAAAATCAGTGGAGATCAACTAAGGGGTTCATCGAAAAGGAGTGAGAAGGACCTGGATTGGACTAGATTTATGTTAATGCGATATGTTTTAAATATCCCAACTATTTCACTAAACAAGGTGATATCTCAATTGTGTACAAATATATTTTAAATGAGATGGGGAGTTTTTTGTTAATATTGGTGACTAAAGTTTTTTATGAGAAATAAGTTGAACCACTTTCTCATGTTTCTAATATCTGTGAAACACAGCCAATATAATATACGATTAAAGTATTCTTATAATTTGAATGTTCTATTATTTTTATAACACTTAAAATTTCTTTACAATTCTACTTCTATCCAAAAATGTTAAACGCAGTCAAAACATAAGTTTTGTTTCACGACAGTATTGAAGCCCTAGAGCAATTGAATCCAGGAATAGTCTGAAATAACAATTCTGAACAATTAAATTAACTTTCTCATGATCGAATCTTTTATAAAAGCCTCAGGCAATGCACATAAATAACTCTGAAAATGTAAAGATACAAAGTACTGTTAAGTTAAACAGATTTTCTTGTTTCTATTCAGTTACTATGTCTTCGATCATAATTTTATACTTTAGTTTTACAACACAAGCACAATATGTATTTGAATGAATGATTAAATACCCACCAATACAGCTATATTCTCTTTGCTATAGAATATCATAACTCATGGTTGACATGAGAAATGATCCGAATTTCATAAAGTCTAAAATATAAATTCCCACTGTTACAATCATCGATTTCCCTGTCATTCTTACACCATAAACCATGTGTATCTTAATTATATTTACACAGAGCACAATGTTCGGTTATACGTGTTACAAGGAGATTTGAGGTCAAATGCGCTGAACACATATTTACAATAATTATCATCCGTACATTAAATAGAATTTTGCAATAACAACCTGGTAAATGTAATTGTATAGGGGATGTATCT
>OZ024742.1:125476614-125479114 GCA_964016885.1 Eledone cirrhosa
TCTACAATGGTACAAATTCTTCTGGCTAGGCAGTATGGGATGTTGCGTTTTGTATGAGGTGGATGGCACGACTTAAAATTCAGATATTGATGGGTGTCTGTGTGTTTATAATATATATCCGTGGTAATGGTGGTGTCGTTTTTGATTATCATTATATCTAGGAATGGTAATTTGGTCCTACTCATCTCTTTTGTGAATTGGAGAGATGGGTGTAGGTTATTCAGGAGGATATTGAACTCATCCAGAGTATCTAGAGATTCTGTCCAGATGATGAAACAGTCGTCAAGGTATCTCTTCCAAGATTTTTCAATGTACTTTCTAAAGTCAGTACTATATTTTTCCTCTATTTCTTGGTAGAGTTGTTGTTCTAAGTATCCCATTACAGAGTTCGCGTAAACGGGAGCAAACTTCGTTCCCATCGCTGTGCCTCTAATTTGGATGTAATTCTTTCCATTGAAGAAGAAAGTGTTGTTTTCCAGAATAAGTTTAACTGCGTCTAATATAAATGGCGCTGTGAATCTAATGGGAATCACTTCTCTATGTTTTTCCACCCAGTATTGAACCGCCTTTATTCCTAAATCATGTGTAATGTTGGTGTAAAGGCTTACCACATCAAAACTGAGTAGAAGTGAATTCGTTTCCGTGGTTTTGGGAAGATGGGACAGGAAGTCGATATCATCCCGGATGAAACTGGGTATGTGAATACATAGTGGTTTCAAAATAATGTCAACAAAATTGCTTAGACGGTGAGTGGGGCATGTTGGACCAGCTATAATAGGTCTAAGTTTTAAGTCTTTTGGGTGTAATAATTTAATGTACTCACTGTTTTGTTCTCTTACTGCCAGTTGTATTTCTTTTGACTTGTGAACTTTCGGTAGGCCATACAGGTTGCTGGGTTTCGGCTCAAAATTGGTGATGTAGTCTCTTTCCTTATCAGTAAATGAGTTGTGGTATTTTGAAGCCAGGTTGTTGATCTTCTTCATGATGTTGTGGTCTATATTTGACGGTATTTCATGATAGAATGTTGTGTCTTTCAGTTGTTCCTCAACCAAATCCTTGTAGTATTCAGTATCCATTATAACAACTGCACCCCCTTTATCTGCTTGTTTAATTATTATTGTTTTATCATTTTGTATACGTTTAAGTGCAGACATTTCTGATTTGTTAATGTTTGGCCTAACATTAGTATTATGTCTAAGAGGAAATTTAGACAGGATGTCAATGTATTGGTCGAGATAGATATTTCTTCCTTTTGGCGGAGTGAAATTTGATTTATTCTTTACTAGTGATTCATCACTCTCATTATTTTTATCAGCGAAGAATTCTACAAGACGTAATTTTCGACAGAATTCTTGGGTATCCTCCTTCAGTTCTTGGTGGTTGACTGTTGGAGTCGGTGTGAATTTCAGTCCTTTTGACAGAATTTGCATTTCATCATTGTCAAGATCTCTTTTAGATAAATTAATTATTTTAGGATCTACGTGTACAGCTGTTTTGGGTATGTTTCCTCCTGGAGTTTTTCTTTTTCCGGTTTTTGTTGTCCTGACGTTAAAAAATGAATTTTTCTCTGTTCAGGATTTATATTCCTGTTGGTGTTCGCTTGATAAACTTTTGGTCGTGATATTATATTTGGTTTCGTTATGTATTTTGTCCTATTTTTGGTATTCTGTATATTATTTTTCTTCCTGTTAGCATTATTTTTAACAATCTGGGAAAATGACCTAGGTTTGCTTTCAGGTTTAGATCGTTTTTTCGTCCAGTTTCTTGTGGGCAATCTCTGTTGAGATCTTGAGAGTGATCTGGTTATTCTACGTTTTGTTTCCACATTCCTTGTTGGTAGTCTCTGTTGAGATCTTGAGAATGATCTCCTGGTTTTACTACTTCTCATGGTCTGGTCAAAGGAATACCTATCGTGTTTGTGCTTTTTGTTCATGTTGTGTGCGATAGGGTGTTTTTGTAGAAAAAGCGAAGAGTTATTACCGTAGTTCTTCTTTGATTCAAGGTAAGGTGAGTGTTTGTGTTGGCACGTGTTCTGGCGTATGTTGTGTTGATGAGATTGTCCACTTTTAATGCTTTTACACAGCCCAAATGAAATCAAGAGAAAAATCAAAGAAAAGAATTTTATTGATAAATTCAAACCCAAGCTAAATGAACAATAATAACGCCTAGGGGTATTACTTCTACTACCACTATGACCACGACCACTAACAACAACAACAACAACAATAATAATGATAATAAAAGTGATGTTGATGGTGATGATTAATAGAAAATGCTATTTTCATCATTTCAAAAAAGCAAAACAATTGATACGTTGGATATGACTATTGGTCGTTAGCATGCTCAACCAGCCGTGACGCTTAAACCAATCAGCTGTAGTAATTCAGTGAAACTACACACTGATTGGTCGAAATACAGTTTACAGGGCTTTGCATTCTGGAGCCACTTTTCTCTGTATAAAATGTATAAAAGGTAGGAAATTTACCCATCTCATTACAGT
>OZ024742.1:125491576-125496576 GCA_964016885.1 Eledone cirrhosa
TCTTTTTGGCATGCGTATGCATGTGAGCATATATCTTTATATAAATATGTGTACGAAGTTAATTACATGTATATACACACACCAAACTGCATAAAATTTTTGTATTTTCATTGGTCAATTTGAACTCTGTTCCCAAACGGACCTGAAATTTTGAATTGTTGTTATTATCAATAAATATATTTCATTATTTCTGAAGACGGCATATATGTGTGTTTGGTATGTATATTTAATCTTGATAGTTTGTATAATTTTGTATAATTTTGTACATAGATCTGTTGAATATGCATGCCAATTCTAACACATATATATCCTAGAAACGATCGTTAAATAATGAACTTTTTTTGTTTAATATAAGGAACTGTTTCATTGTTTTATTCATTATTTTTTTAATATTTTATATATACATATATATATATATAGGTATATATATATATATATACATATATATATATATATAGGTATATATATATATACATATATATATATATAGGTATATATATATATATATATATATATATAGGTATATATATATATATATATATATATATATAGGTATATATATCTATATATATATATATATATATATATATATAGGTATATATATATATATATATATATATATATATATATATATATATATAGGTATATATATATATATATATATATATTATATATAGGTATATATATATATATATAGGTATATATATATATATATAGGTATATATATATATATATATATAGGTATATATATATATATATATATATATATATATATATAGGTATATATATATATATATATATATATATATATATAGGTATATATATATATATATATATATATTATATATAGGTATATATATATATATATAGGTATATATATATATATATATATATATATATATAGGTATATATATATATATATATATATATATAGGTATATATATATATATATATATATATAGGTATATATATATATATATATATATATAGGTATATATATATATATATATATATAGGTATATATATATATATATATATATATATATATAGGTATATATATATATATATATATATATATAGGTATATATATATATATATATATATATATATATAGGTATATATATATATATATATATATATATATAGGTATATATATATATGTATATATAGCTATATATAGGTATATATAGGTATATATATATATGAAATATAAGAATCAAAGAACTGTTCAAAACATTATTGTGCTTACAGCTCTTTCCTCCAAACCGAGGTTTGGATTCTTCGGAGCAATTTATTAATGCATGGACAGTTATATGACTTCCTTTTCAGCCGAGAGACATACCAATACATATTCAAACATTGATACATATTCAAACATTGTGGGTCAACATTCATTACAGAATTTAGAGTGGCAGTACACACTTCGAGATTACATTTATATTAATAGGTACAATCAAAAATCAAAAATATAGGTTAAAATACATTAAGATAAGCGGTTATATAGTGCAAATGTTATATGTGTGGCACGCATGTGCGTCTTGTTTATATAGTGTGGCAGAGAGATATGTGTGGTAGAGGCACTTAGGTAGGTAAATAAGAGTGTTAGGTTGGTAGATCTGGTGGCAAATTCTTTATATGATTGATATAGTCTGTGTGTGGTGAAATATTATAAGCATTAAAGATAGTGCAAGCATTAAAAGTGTTATAAGTAATGGAGATGCACAGCGCAGGGATGTCAAGTATTTCATGTACTTCGGCATTTTCATGGTCAGGGGAGTGTATTTTTCGATTATATGCCCTTCACATAATCCACGACAATCCAGTTAGAGATCGTAGTCTGGTGTTCTTTAGTTCGATACAGGAGGTTGTTACGTTTCTAGAAACGCCATTGAATACCGCCCGGAAGTGTGTGTGTGGCTAAGGGGAGTTAATGCATGCGGGGAGGTAACTCTGGGGTTTCTATATCTAGCCATTAAAATGTGTCCCAATATAGACCCTAAATTCTATGGTGATGCGCATCTTCCAAGAGAGATTTTTAAAGCATAAAGTGTATTAACTATAGAGTAGTTTAATTAAGTTATGCTGAAGGTGATCATATTATTATGGTGGATTAACCCATCTTAAGGTGCCACAAATGGAAATTATAGATGATGAGCGAGGATTCTAAATTAATGATCTCTGTGGTTGTAGTTTGCTCATATGACCAGGCGCGGTGATTGCAGGCTTGCTTCAGGACCCAATGATCTCTGGTAGGATCTGGGTCATCGCTTGCTACATTTGATGTCGAAAGATAATCATCCCCAGGCCGGCCAAAGGTCAATCCGCAGTCCTCGCGACCCCTCTCTGACCGTCAGATCATCCATATACGTACAACCCGCACGGCAGTTGCAATGCATTCACTCACTGCGCTCAGCAGTCCGGTCCTACTGGTCAACAGCGCTACTCGAATAAATCATTTTACATCCGTCTAAGGAAGGTGTTTCCTCTGCACAACACTATCCAACCGATCAATTCATGCTCAAATTACCCTTAGAGCGGTGTAGTGCCGTTCAAGTGGGTGGATGTTGTCACACCTGCCGTGGAGGTATAAATGGGTATTCTCCCTGCGAAGGGTTTCAGAGGGATGTCGTTGTTTGTGTTATAATGGATCAGTTAGTGTTGGGTATGTAGTATAAGGTGTGTCTCTGGTGTTTGATGCTAGATGTGGTGTTAGGTTCCAGTCCGACATTGCTATATATTGGCTTAAAGTTTTGGAAGGAATGTCTGAGGCGGTGCTGGCAAGTTGCAAACACCTCATATTTTTTGTTAAGTAGGTTGCGGTTGGAGAAGATAATATTGTGTGTCTCTAGTATACATAGGTTACAGAATTTATTAGGTGGTTTGTACGAGGTCGCGCTGTCTATCACTTCCCATTTGAGTGTGCATGGTTTATTTTTAAATTTTAGATAGTGTATGTAGCTAGAAAGTGAGGTGGAGTTGGCTAGGCTGTGCTTTTTGAACGAGTGGATGTGCGAATTATATCTGATTTTGAAGCAGTTAGAAGTGGAGCCTACATAGGTTTATGAAGAGTTATTAGTCGTGACGGTGCATGAGTATATGACATCCTTGGTTAGGCATTTTTTATCTAAAGGGCTGGTTCTATTAGCTCTACAGTTACAATTATCCTGTGCGTTGGTCCGCTGGTTATAATGCAATGCGGAAGTCTGTGTAGTAGATATAGGATTTTGGGTGTTCGGGTTGACAACCCTGGTGTTATTACTTATGCTAGTGTTATTTCTATTGTTACTGCCGTTGCTATGGTTGCTTGCTACAGTGGTATTTACAGGGGTTTGCATCCCGTTGTGATTTTGTTTGTTGGAAGTAAGAACTAATTTTACTATTATTGCTGCTAGCTATGTGGTATGCTAAGTTAGGCGTCGTAGAGTATGAGATTTTAATGGTGTTTTTGTTTAAGAGGTTGTGGTACTTGTGTCCTAGAGGGAAGTTTTTATCTAGTAATGAGAAGAAAGCCCTAGGTATGTTGGTGGAGACATTTAGGTTGAAAGGAGGGTTGAAAAATGTATTATTATTCTTCTATTTTTGCTTTTAGTGTTTGGTGTGTTGCTTCCTCCTAAGGCCCCACAGTAGTTTCCATGGTAATGGTTACTTCCGGTGGCACCCTCCGCTTTGGTGTACTTGTGGTTGCTATTCCTATTATTAGATTTCCTCATGGACATGTTGTGCGAGATGATGTTGTAGCTATGTGTTTTCTTAGGTAGGAACTCAATTTCTATATTATGGCCGGAGCTAGCTAATGCTTGATTGTAATATTGTGAGTTTTTGCTAAATATGTTTGCGTCATAGGACAGACTAGAGATTCTATTGGACACCCCCTTGGAGATAGAGTTTAATATTGATCTAGGGTGATTAGACTTGGTATCTACGTAAATAAGTTTCTCATTAGGCTTATGGAAAGGTGTATATATTTTTGAGTCTAGGTATAGTGTGGCGTCTAGGAAGTTAACATTTTTAGTGTTTTTGTCCATGGTGATACTAAGGTTAAAGTTTTTGAACGTCTTATGCAGTTGTTTTCTAGTTCTTTCTATATTAAATTTTTTATATTCTATAAGTAGAAGTGCAAAATCGCGGTACAAACCACCGTTGAGGTAAGGGAGGTCCTTATGGATTTCATTGAGGAGGTATAGGCCGACCAAATCAGTGACCTGCGCCGAGTCACTAGATCCCATGGTTATGTCGAAGTTGTTGTGCGTATCCTTGCGTGTCCATAGTTGGTCCTCAAAGGTGATTATGGTTTTACGGGCCGCAAGGATGACATCAACCTGGGCTCT
The DNA here is from genome assembly GCA_964016885.1 of Eledone cirrhosa. Taxonomy (NCBI): domain Eukaryota; kingdom Metazoa; phylum Mollusca; class Cephalopoda; order Octopoda; family Eledonidae; genus Eledone; species Eledone cirrhosa. The sequence continues at coordinate 125,495,905 of OZ024742.1, forward strand.
AGTCAGGTGGCTATTGGTCATGGCCATGATAAATGCCTTATTTAATAGGATAGGGGAAATAGAGGTGTAGTACGAATAGATATCAAATTGAATAAATTTTTTGTTCTTATTATTCTTGATATCCTTGAACCATTCAATCACTTCACCCGTATTTCCCCATTGTTTAAGGTGTATCTTGTGTTTAATTTGTGGGATGATTTTATCCAAAATCTTCTTGCTGATAATACCAATGTCGGACTTGGAAGGGCAGATAAGTCTTATCGTGGGGTTGCTGATGAAGTTCTCCTTATGATCCTTCAGAGAGAATCTAGGGGGGTTCGGAGTGAAAGTTGTGTATGCCTCTGTAGTCCTAGTTTAGACACTATATTATAACCCTCTACATTAATATCTTCTAAGTTTTTCAAGGTGGTTTTTTTGTAGCTTTTATGTAGTTCATTATATATAAACTTTCTATAAGTATTATAATCTAGGCTGTATATGTTATTAGTTTTATCTGCGTGTACAATAATTTTATTACTAGTTTTGAATCCATTAATAGAAGTGTTAAGTTTGTTTAAGAAGGTGTTGCTTTTAATATGGTGCTTATTGTATTTAATGTTCTTAACTAGTTTAACTAGGTCATTTTCAAAGGAGTTAAGTAGAGTGTTATGAGGGGGGCTTTTAAAGGTTTTA
>OZ024742.1:125511576-125514076 GCA_964016885.1 Eledone cirrhosa
CTGATTTTATCTCTCTGATTGTAGCCAGAGAACTGCATACGGTGGATGAAGTGTTGTATGTGTCTCTCTAGTTTTTCGGGGTTGCACATGCGGGACACATTTCTCATCACCCGTACCAAATCCGCAATCAGTATGTTGATTTTGGTATGGTCCGGAATGGCCGAGTTTCGGTGGATCAGATGTTTGGAAGTCATAGGTTTGGCATAATGGGAATGGAGGATTTGTTTTTTGTTGTTAATGGTATCTAACCAGAGCTCTGTGTCTAGTACAGGTAATCGATGGTTGGGTTGTTTACTTGGGTAGTCTATAGTAACTCTAATGCTCTGGTGGATGGTGTTTGCTATTTGCTGGATGCTTTCCATTGTGTTTTTCTCTAGTTCCTAACTGTTCTCTAGTGGGGGTGTCTTAACTACGATGTTTATATCATCTACGTAGCGGGAGTACATTATCAGGGTTAAGGGGTCTTCTAATTGTTCTTTAAGTTTAAGTTTAAGTGTGCTGTCCCACCATACCATGAATAAGTTAGCTATCTCGCCTGCAATGCTAACACCAATGGCTGCTCCTTCCTCTTGGGCATATGTTTTTCCATTAAATGTGAACATATGTTCCTTAAGGGTTAGTTTTATGCTGGCCCCTACCGCATGTGCAATCATTTTCTTCAGTTCATCGTGGTTTTCGGGTGTCCGTATGGCTCTGGTCTACCCGTTCCATCGATCTGTGCGCGTTTTCTTGGCCATTGAGGTAATGGTAGGTGGTCTGCCTCTTCCTGGTCTTGTAGGGCACAGGTTGCTAAGGTCATATGTGTCTAGGTAACTATTACTATAGGTAAGCTTAAGTAGGAGTCCCAGCTCACTGGTATCAATCCCACGGAACTCAACCTTGCTCTCGCTGATCATTTCTACGCATTTCTCCACAGCAAAATCCACGTCAATAGATGGATACAGGGACACAACATCCATACTGCCTATTATGCAGTTTGTTAGGTCCCCAGATCGGTTACTCACGCCGATTCTGCTGAGGAGGTCCTCCATGCTGTCACATACATCTGGGGACATTTCAATGATGGGCCGTATGATCAGGGACAGGAAGTAGGACAGTCTGTAGTTACTAGCAATGTTAGCCCCACAGACTGGCCGTGTTGGTGGTCCCGCGACAGGGTCACAGCCCGTTTTATGGTCTTTTTGAAGCCCATACAACGCCGGCACGTCATTGTTCCAGGCCTGGAAGTTGTTGGCAGTCCTTTTGTTGGGCTGCATTATATTCGTCCACATCAACATATTGGCATTGAGGGCTTTTTCTCTATCCTCATGCTCCTGTGGTGTTACCTCTCTTGTGTTAGTAATGTGAGGTTGCATTGCCTGGATGTAGTTTGGCAGGCTGTCAACCGACATTCTGCCAGACTTGTCTGTTGGAAAGCATGCTATCTCTCCATTACGTGAGCGCTGCATGAGCTTACGCAAGCCATTTGCAGATTTTTCTCCCAGTTGCTGGGCCTCCATTCTATTATGCTTCTTGCTATACTGTTCTATAATATTCCTAAGTTCGGATCTAGCTATACTAAATTGTGCTTCTGTTTGTTCATCGACCTGCGACGGCAATTGCGTGCGTTTGTTAAATGGTAAAGTCGTGGCGTGGACTCGTCACAGGTCGAATGATTTATCGGAGGGATTATAAAACGTAGAGTTTCAGCCCGCTGCTTTATGTGTACTAGTGCTATTGTTATTGTTAGTTGTGTTGTTTCTATTTCTATTTCCACCAACAGCCTCATGGTTGTTTCTATGTCTCTCATAATTACTCCTGTCTCTTTCCACTCGCTCATTGTTGTTATCTACCCTATATTGTGTGTCTGTGTGTTCGTCTTGGTTATTCTCTTTGTCCTTAGTCTCCCTTCTTTTAATCCTATTACTTAGCCTTATTTCTGTGATTTTTGTGCTACTGTCATTACTTGTTTTCTGTGTCTGTGTGTTTGTTAAGATTGTGGTGGTGGTGAGAGGCATTGAATGCGTGTGTGTTGTTGTTGTTGATGTGTGCTGTTGCTGATGTGTGTTGTTGTTGTCTCCGTGTGTGTTATCGTTGTTGTGTGTGTTGTTATTGTTGTTTGTGTCTGCGTGTCTGTTGTTGTTGTTTCTGGGTATGTTGTTATTGTTGTTGTTGTTGATGTGTGTGTTGTTGTTGTTGTTGTTGTTTGTGTCTGTGTGTCTGTTGTTGTTGGGATGTGTGTTGTATATGTGTGTGCGTATATGGTTGCTTTTGTTTTTGTTTTTGTTTTTGTTTTTGTTTTTGTTTTTGAGGCTCCAGCGTAGTTTTGTAAATGACTTTTCTATTTCTGACAGACAACTAATCATATTTACCTTCTTGAATGTCGCAAATTTCGGGGGTAAACATAACACAGACATCTCATCATTATCTATTCTTGCGTTACCATATATATTTGTGTTGTTGTTGTTGTTGAACTATTCTGTTAATGAGGTGTCGGCCATATTTATACCGTCAATTGTGT
>OZ024742.1:125516576-125519076 GCA_964016885.1 Eledone cirrhosa
ATATGTAGATGTACCAAGTTTTTTTTCACTGATCACTTTACTGTGAGTGGCCAGCTATTCTGTATGTAAACACACAGACAAACCGGTTTTTAGAGTCATACTGGTTTTTGAGGAAACACCTTTCCTCTATTCTCCAGAAAGCCAGACAAGGAATATTGAACTAGTTTCGTTGTTGTTACAACTCATCAGCAATATTTACCTATCTTCCGGCCTCTCTAGAGAATCGTAAAAGCACATATCGCTATATGCTTTTTCTATGAAAATTAGTAGTGGGCAGACCAACTTGCATAGAGTGTGAGTAAGTACCGGTTCAACGGAGACGATAAAAACAAATAACGAAACGAAATTAAATTTCGTTTCGTTTGTAACTCACTTTTGTATGACTGACGCTCAAACAATTAAGTCAAAGATGTACATCCATATATGTATACTGAAATACTAGTATGTATATGAATACACACACGTATACATATGTAGATGTACCAAGTTTTTTTTTCACTGATCACTTTACTGTGAGTGGCCAGCTATTCTGTATGTAAACACACAGACAAACCGGTTTTTAGAGTCATACTGGTTTTTGAGGAAACACCTTTCCTCTATTCTCCAGAAAGCCAGACAAGGAATATTGAACTAGTTTCGTTGTTGTTACAACTCATCAGCAATATTTACCTATCTTCCGGCCTCTCTAGAGAATCGTAAAAGCACATATCGCTATATGCTTTTTCTATGAAAATTAGTAGTGGGCAGACCAACTTGCATAGAGTGTGAGTAAGTACCGGTTCAACGGAGACGATAAAAACAAATAACGAAACGAAATTAAATTTCGTTTCGTTTGTAACTCACTTTTGTATGACTGACGCTCAAACAATTAAGTCAAAGATGTACATCCATATATGTATACTGAAATACTAGTATGTATATGAATACACACACGTATACATATGTAGATGTACCAAGTTTTTTTCACTGATCACTTTACTGTGAGTGGCCAGCTATTCTGTATGTAAACACACAGACAAACCGGTTTTTAGAGTCATACTGGTTTTTGAGGAAACACCTTTCCTCTATTCTCCAGAAAGCCAGACAAGGAATATTGAACTAGTTTCGTTGTTGTTACAACTCATCAGCAATATTTACCTATCTTCCGGCCTCTCTAGAGAATCGTAAAAGCACATATCGCTATATGCTTTTTCTATGAAAATTAGTAGTGGGCAGACCAACTTGCATAGAGTGTGAGTAAGTACCGGTTCAACGGAGACGATAAAAACAAATAACGAAACGAAATTAAATTTCGTTTCGTTTGTAACTCACTTTTGTATGACTGACGCTCAAACAATTAAGTCAAAGATGTACATCCATATATGTATACTGAAATACTAGTATGTATATGAATACACACACGTATACATATGTAGATGTACCAAGTTTTTTTTCACTGATCACTTTACTGTGAGTGGCCAGCTATTCTGTATGTAAACACACAGACAAACCGGTTTTTAGAGTCATACTGGTTTTTGAGGAAACACCTTTCCTCTATTCTCCAGAAAGCCAGACAAGGAATATTGAACTAGTTTCGTTGTTGTTACAACTCATCAGCAATATTTACCTATCTTCCGGCCTCTCTAGAGAATCGTAAAAGCACATATCGCTATATGCTTTTTCTATGAAAATTAGTAGTGGGCAGACCAACTTGCATAGAGTGTGAGTAAGTACCGGTTCAACGGAGACGATAAAAACAAATAACGAAACGAAATTAAATTTCGTTTCGTTTGTAACTCACTTTTGTATGACTGACGCTCAAACAATTAAGTCAAAGATGTACATCCATATATGTATACTGAAATACTAGTATGTATATGAATACACACACGTATACATATGTAGATGTACCAAGTTTTTTTTCACTGATCACTTTACTGTGAGTGGCCAGCTATTCTGTATGTAAACACACAGACAAACCGGTTTTTAGAGTCATACTGGTTTTTGAGGAAACACCTTTCCTCTATTCTCCAGAAAGCCAGACAAGGAATATTGAACTAGTTTCGTTGTTGTTACAACTCATCAGCAATATTTACCTATCTTCCGGCCTCTCTAGAGAATCGTAAAAGCACATATCGCTATATGCTTTTTCTATGAAAATTAGTAGTGGGCAGACCAACTTGCATAGAGTGTGAGTAAGTACCGGTTCAACGGAGACGATAAAAACAAATAACGAAACGAAATTAAATTTCGTTTCGTTTGTAACTCACTTTTGTATGACTGACGCTCAAACAATTAAGTCAAAGATGTACATCCATATATGTATACTGAAATACTAGTATGTATATGAATACACACACGTATACATATGTAGATGTACCAAGTTTTTTTTCACTGATCACTTTACTGTGAGTGGCCAGCTATTCTGTATGTAAACACACAGACAAACCGGTTTTTAGAGTCATACTGGTTTTTGAGGAAACACCTTTCCTCTATTCTCCAGAAAGCCAGACAAGGAATA
>OZ024742.1:125524076-125529076 GCA_964016885.1 Eledone cirrhosa
GGTTATATTAAAGTATAAACCCAATTTAAGTGTTTGGGGTGCTAACAAAATGTATAATGTGGAAAAACCAGTTGTATTATTTTATGAGATATAATTAAAGTTAAAGTATATCTCTCTTTCCAAACAATTGTTTCATTATAAATTTTTAACAAGTTTGGGAGAATGTTTCCAGTTTATGTAGAAGCCTAATATATATTCATGTAAGAATATATTTAGGTGGGTACTTATAAATCATCAGTGGAAGCCCATTAAAGATTGATATTAGAAAACAATTTCTTACCGCTGTCAAAAATCATGTCCGTAAAGTAGCTCTCTACTCACCTCGAATGACCGCCAAATTTGAAATTCCAGCAGTTTTTGACTGAGGAAGTATCATAGCGACACGAAGGGGGAAGGGGAGACGACCCACGAAATGAGGAAAAAAATAATAAAGAGAAAATGTAGAAAAGATGAATATAAAATGAAAGTGACGATATATTATCACAACATTATTGATAACCTGAAATTTTAATAATCTCCTATACAGTTGAGCAACTAATTCAGCATACGCCTCTAAAATGGAGAGGCACCAATTGGATGTGTCGTTAAAAAACATACCTATTCAGGCAAAAAAGGAAATATATTCCAGGTATGATACGAAGGACCAATGATTTTATTCGACGAATCAGATGGAAAACATTCCATTTTGACAAAAGCCGTATAAACCAAACATCGGATCTTAACAAGGATAAATTTGGATTTAAATATATATATATATATATATATATATATATATATATATATATATATATATATAAAGAAAAAGGGATGAAATCGAAAATGCAACTGAAGGCTTATTTTTTTTTTAAATATATATATTTATTTGGTTCCTTTACCGGTTTCGCAGATGTGAGAAAAACCACAGACCCTCCATCTCAACTCACCTTTTGAAAAGCAGAAGAACTGCGAAACCGGTAAAGGAACCAAATAAATATATATATTTTTTAAAAAAATAAGACTTCAGTTGCATTTTCGATTTCATCCCTTTTTCTTTATACTTCCACTCGTGTAGGACACCTCGGTTATTTTTCATTTTGTAAAAAAAACCTCACTTTCTAATATATATATATATATATATATATATATATACCTATATATATATATATACCTATATATATATATACCTATATATATATATACCTATATATATATATACCTATATATATATATATATATATACCTATATATATATATATATATATATATACCTATATATATATATATATATATATATATATATATATATACCTATATATATATATATATATATATATATATATATATATATACCTATATATATATACCTATATTTCTATATATATACCTATATATATATAGGTATATATATATATATATATGTATATATATATATATATATATATAGGTATATATATATATATATATATATATATATATAACTATATATATATATATATATATATATATATATAACAGGTCACCAGTTGGTGCTACTGGTAACATGTATCCCAGTACAACCTGTCTCATGGTCGGGTCGCAGGCGACTAAACTGGCAACCCCACCAAGGTTTCTTGGTGAGGAGGGTGACTTTGGACATCCTGCAGGACTAAAAACAAAACCTGTCAAAGGGCAAAGGAGCTCTTAAGAGTCAATGGCCATCCAAAATCACTGGGAGAGATGACCCCTTAGCCTTTGTCAAGGCAGAATTCTAGGAGAAGGAAAACTCTGATATAACACCTGCAACCCTGATGGTATCCAATGATGTTGACTTGTTCTTCTTTTTGGTAAATATCATCTTGGTTAAGAGAGTGGGACTGGCTTTGTGCAGTGCCTTTGCTCACTATAAAAGCTTCACGGCACAGGCATTGCTTTGTATCTGGAGATCTCTCTGCACTTGTCGTCACATGGTACCATGGGCCTAGCACTATGTGTCAATAATTGTCACAGGTGTAGTGTTTGTACCAGAGTTTTCAAGTCGCTGGCTGGACTAAAGTTACATTCATTCAGCGCATCGGTAGGAGTTCTCCTACACGGATATAAAGTAGTGGTCGTACTCGAAAACGAGTTGGCAGCCACCATATATATACCTATATATATATATATATATATATATATATATATATATATATATATATATATACCTATATATATATATATATATATATATATATATATATATATATATATATATACCTATATATATATATATATATATATATATACCTATATATATATATACCTATATATATATACCTATATATATATATACCTATATATATATATATATATATATATACCTATATATATATATACCTATATATATATATACCTATATATATATATACCTATATATATATATATATACCTATATATATATACCTATATATATATAGGTATATATATATATATAGGTATATATATATAGGTATATATATATATATATATATGTATATATATATATATATAGGTATTTATATATATATATATACATATAAATATATAAATGTATATATATATATAGGTATATATATATATATAAATATATTTATATATATATATAGGTATATATATATATATAAATATATTTATATATATATATAGGTATATATATATATATAAATATATTTATATATATATATAGGTATATATATATATATAAATATATTTATATATATATATAGGTATATATATATATATAAATATATTTATATATATATATAGGTATATATATATATATAAATATATATATATAGTTATATATATATATATATATATATATATATATATATAGGTATATATATATATATATATATAGGTATATATATATATATATAGGTATATATATATATATGTATATATATATATATATATATATATAGGTATATATATATATATGTATATATATATATATATAGGTATATATATATATATATACATATAAATATATATATGTATATATATATATAGGTATATATATATATATAAATATATATATATATATATAGGTATATATATATATATAAATATATATATATATATAGGTATATATATATATATAAATATATATATATATATAGGTATATATATATATATATATATATATATATATATATATATATATATATATATATATATTATAGGTATATATATATAAAGGTATATATATATAAAGGTATATATATATATATAGGTATATATATATATATAGGTATATATATATATATAGGTATATATATATATATATATATATATATATATATATATATATATAGATATATATATATATATATATAGGTATATATATATATATAGGTATATATATATATATATAGGTATATATATATATATATAGGTATATATATATATAGGTATATATATATATATATAGGTATATATATATATATATAGGTATATATATATATATAGGTATATATATATATAGGTCTATATATATAGGTATATATATATAGGTATATAGGTATATATATATATATATATATATATATATATATATAGGTATATATATATATATATATATATATATATATATATATAGGTATATATATATATATAGGTATATATATATATATATATATAGGTATATATATATAGGTATATATATATATATATAGGTATATATATATATATATAGGTAGGTATATATATATATATATATAGGTAGATATATATATAGGTATATATATATATATATATATAGGTATATATATATATATATAGGTATATATATATATATATAGGTATATATATAGGTATATATATATATATGTATATATATATAGGTCTATATATATAGGTATATATATATATATATATATATATATAGGTATAGGTATATATATATATAGGTATATATATATATAGATATAGGTATATATATAGGTATAGGTATATATATAGGTATAGGTATATATATATATATATAGGTATATATATAGGTATATATATATATATATATATATAGGTATATATATATATATATATATATATATATATATATATATATATATATATATATAGGTATATATATATATATATATATATATATATATATATATATATAAGTATATATATATATATATATATATATAAGTATATATATATATATATATATATAACTATATATATAAGTATATATATATATATATATATATATATATAGGTATATATATATAGGTATATATATATATATATATATATAGGTATATATATATAGGTATATATATATAGGTATATATATATATATATATATATATATATATATATATATATATATATATATATATATATATATATATATATATATATATATATAGTTACTACTACAATGTAACTTTACCTTCCTTTTTGCCATAATTACAATCAGCACGCTTATCTCTTTGCATGTATGTATATTTTTGTACGAGTGTATATTGATGTGTATGTATGTGTCTATGTACACATGCGTGTGTATATATATGTGTGTGTGTATATATGTGTATATATATATATATATAGAGAGAGAGAGAGAGAGAGAGATTACAGTAATCAAAGTTCAGTTTAAGTCATTTATTTGCTTACAATTGTTTCCTCCAAACCGAGGTTTGGATTCTTCGGAGCAGTTATTTATAACATACTTGACCTCCTTTTCAACCCAAGAGACACATAAAACATATGCGCATATTGATCAACAGTGGGGTGACATTCATCAAATGAAATAGCATGGTAATTTACATATAAAGTGTTACATGATAAAAATAAAGTGTTACATATTAAAAATAAAATAAAATAAAAGCAAGAGTGAAAATAAAGATAAACATGAAGCGTTGGCAGTCTATGAAGATAAAGCAAGAGGAAAGCTTAGAGTAGTCAGTGCATGAAGCAATCTCCCGTGTAGCATGCACGCTTGTCTTATCTATACATGATTAGAGTGCGTCAGAATGATATTTGCAGGGTCATGCAGTTGAAGCAGGCAATTGATCTTA
>OZ024742.1:125534076-125546576 GCA_964016885.1 Eledone cirrhosa
TTTTGGTCGCACAAATCAATCACTTGGTTCAATATTATGGAATATGGTTTTCTGGTCTTCGTAACAGTATCAGTGGTTGGATATCTCAAAATCACAAGGATCACAGTACTCCGGTTTGGTGTGATTATCGGTCATCCAACTATGTTGTCAGTGGTTGGATTCAATTCTGCTGCTCAGAACGTAGAACTTTGGTATTGATTGAACATTAACGATATAGGTATATATATATATATATATATATATATATATATATATATATATATATATATATATATATATATATATATATATAGGTATATATATATATATATAGGTATATATATATATAGGTATAGTAATAATAATAAATTTGAAGACTAAAATCCAAAGAGGGCTCGATAAGGATAAATATATATCAAATATATAAGAACCATAGAGCAAATATTTATTAAATAACAGATTAAAGTTTAAGCAAAAACTTTAATCTGTTATTTAATAAATATATATAGGTATATATATATATATATATATATAGGTATATATATATATAGGTATATATATATATAGGTATATATATATATATATATAGGTATATATATATATATATATAGGTATATATATATATATATATATATAGGTATATAGGTATATATACATAGGTATATATATATATATATAGGTATATATATATATATATATAGAGGTATATATATATATATATAGGTATATATATATATATATAGGTATATATATATATATATATATAGGTATATATATATATATATATAGGTATATATATATATATATATATATATATATATATATGTATATATATATATATATAGGTATATATATATAGGTATATATATATATATATAGGTATATATATATATATATATAGGTATATATATATATATATATAGGTATATAGTATATATATATATATATATGTGTGTGTTATATATATGTTACCAGTACAACCTGTTATATGTATATATATATGTTATATATATGTTACGAGTACAACCTGTTATATGTATGTATATATGTAAGTATATGTATATATATATGTAAGTATATATGTATGTATGTATATATGTATGTATATGTATGTATATGTATGTATATATATATGTATGTATATATATATGTTACCAGTACAACCTGTCCCATGGTCGGGTCGCAGGCGACTAAACTGGCAACCCCACCAAGGTTTCTTGGTGGGGAGGGTGACTTTGGACATCCTGCAGGACTAAAAACAAAACCTGTCAAAGGGCAAAGGAGCTCTTAAGAATCAATGGCCATCCAAAATCACCGGGAGAGATGACCCCTTAGCCTTTGTCAAGTAGAATTCTAGGAGAAGGAAAACTCTGATATAACACCTGCAACCCTGATGGTATCCAACGATGTTGACTTGTTCTTCTTTTTGGTAAATATCATCTTGGTTAAGAGAGTGGGACTGGCTTTGTGCAGAGCCTTTGCTCACTATAAAAGCTTCACGGCACAGGCATTGCTTTATATCTGGAGATCTCTCTGCACTTGTCGTCATACCATGGGCTCAGCACTATGTGTCAATAATTGTCACAGGTGTAGTGTTTGTACCAGAGTTTTCAAGTCGCTGGCTGGACTAAAATGTCACACTCGTTCAGCGCATCGGTAGGGGTTCTCCTACATGGATATAAAGTAGTGGCCGTACATGAAAACGAGTTGACAGCCACGATATATATATGTATGTATATACATATGTATGTATATATATATGGATGTATGTATATATATGTATGTATATATATATGTATGTATATATATATATATGCATGTCTTGGACTGTTGAAGTGGACATTCTCTAATGGATACTGTGAATCAGTCACTGTGCACAATAAAGCCAATGACCTGACATTAATTGGGCTCTATAGGCCACCACAAACACCCATAATCTGTTTCAAAGAATGCCTCAACAGTATTAAATGCTTTATTAAACAATGCCATTCTAACAACATACTTTTGATGGGACACTTTAATCTACCCTGTGTCGATTGGTCTACATGTAGTTTGAAACCAGGCTCCACAGCCTCAACCACTGACAAAGAGGCATTCGAGTCACTTCTTGACTTCATGAATGACTTTTTCTTGTCCCAACTTGTCCTTGCACTAAAGAGGCATCAGAAGAACATTCTGGATCTAGTGATTAGTAACCACACTAACACTATACATAATATTACAGTGGAAAAAACCCTTCTCGCAGACCATGACATGGTTCTTTGTAACCTGAGATTCCACCAGCCGAAGGCTAATCCCAGGGTCCTCTCTCCAGCCCACCCATTTGATAACATGGATCTCCACAATACCAACTGGGATGAAATTATGAACGAACTATCACATGTCGACTGGTCTTTTACACACGCACACACTTCCACCAACATCAAAACATCTTGGCAGATCTTTGTAGACACTGTCACAAATATATGTACAAAACACACCCCACCAAAACCTGTGACAACACAAAGTGTAGTATCCCCCAAAACAGAAAAACAATTATCAGAAAAATAAAAAGAACAAACAAAGAAATTAACACACTAAAATACTGCCAACAGCAACACACACATTTGATGGCTATCACCCTGCTTGAGTAAAAAAAATATAACCTCCAGCAATGCATGATGACCATCTTCAATAACCAGAGAATAGCTGAAGAGAGGTGGGCCATTGAGAAAATCAAACTCAACCACAAAGTGTTCTTCTCATTCGCTAAAAAACACAAGGTCACCGTCTCCACTGTTGGCCCCCTAGTTGATGAAAATGGCACACTCCAGGACAATGCCAAAACCGTGGGCGAGATACTGCAGAAGCAATACTGCTCTGTTTTCAGCAACCCTGATATGGCCGATCTGGGCACTATCAGTGATATTAACCCCTAACACACTATATCAGACATAACGTTTGGCGCCCCTGATGTCTTAGCGGCAATAAACGAAATTAAACACAATTCAGCAGTAGACCCCGACAAGTTCCCTGCTTGTGTCCTAAAGGTGTGTCGATACCAACTTGCAACTCCTCTTGCTAATCTGTGGAGGAACTCACTGGACACTGGCGATATTCCTGAAAACTTTCTATCCCAGTCCGTTGTCCCAGTCTTCAAAAAGGGAAATACGTCCCTTGCAGTGAACTACCGTCCGATCTCACTCACCACTCATATTATCAAGCTATTTGAGAGGGTTGTGAGATCACGAATAACCCACTTTCTTGAAAGCAACGGCCTGCTGAACTCCAACCAACATGGATTCCGTAATGGAAGGGACTGCCTAACGCAGCTCCTGCATCACTTTGACGATGTTTTGAGAGCCTTGGGAGAGGGCTCCAACACTGATGTCATCTACCTTGATTTCAGCAAGGCCTTCGCCAGGGTTGATCATAAGATTCTACTGAAAAACTTATCCAAAGTTGGTGTCTCTGGAAGATTACTACAGTGGATCAAATGTTTCCTGACAGGCAGAATCCAGCATGTTGTAGTCGGAGTAAAATCAAGCCCTGCCAAAGTCAGCAGTGGCTTCCCACAAGGCACTGTGTTGGGCCCACTTCTTTTCATCATCTACATTAATGACATTACTGACATCATCAAACACAGCAACATCAGAATCTTCGCAGATGATGCCAAGCTCCAAAGGGTCATCAATGAGGTGGGTGACCGGACTTGCCTTCAGTCAGACCTACTGGCTGTTATCCAATGGGTAGAGATGAATAATATGCTGTTGAATGAGGATAAATTTGAACTAATCCACTTTGGAAAAAAGGATGCCCTGAAACTACCATACTCTCTTCCTTCGGGTGAAACTCTAGTGGTTTCCAATAACATCAGAGACCTGGGAGTAATTGTGGACAACAATATAAGCTGGGCTACCTATATAAACAGCAAAGTTGATATGGCCCGCAGAATGTGTTCCTGGATTCTCAGAACTTTCCAGTCGAGAGATATCCACACTGATGGCCTTCTCTTCTCCACTTTTGCCAGATCCCATCTTGAATACTGTTGTCCGCTGTGGTCAGCCCGCACGGAAAAAAGTATCATGAAAGTTGAAGCATCCCAAAGGTCAATTACAAAAAAGATAGAGGGCATGACAGGCCTTGACTATTGTGGTCGATTAGAAAAGCTCAAACTTTATTCTCTCCAACGTCGCCGTGAGCGCTACATTATCTGTATGATGTGGAAAATATTAAATCAGCTTAGCCCAAATGATGTTGGCATCACTTTTAGTGTACACCCAAGGCTTGGGCCCTGTGATATCCGCCCACGACAAAAATCCCACTCGCATCACATAGCAACAATACGGCACAATTATTTCACCTCAATTGGCCCTGCACTCGTTAACATTACACCAAAACACATCAAAGCAGAGACAGACCCCCTCAAGTTCAAGAAGTCTTTGGATAAATTCCTTCAAGAAATCCCGGATAAGCCTCCTACACCCGGATATGCCTCCGTAAAGAATAACTCTCTGCTCGAGTGGGCCATGGTGCCCAAACACTGATTTGTAAGACTTCGCCAAGTGGTCCTATTAAGTTAGACATGGCCTGGGCCAATACTGGCCGAAACTTATCAAAGTTATATATATATATATATATATATATATGTATATATATGTGTGTATATGTATTTATGTATATGTATATATATATGTATATATATATATATATATGTATATATATATATTGTTATATTTGGGGAGGGTCATATTTGCGTAATATTGCCAGAATTAATAACAGAACACACTCACTGTTTGGTTGGTTTTCGCTTCTCGCTGTCTTTTATATATATATATCTGCGATCTAACTTACTCGGTCCTCAATGTTGCCATTGACTGACCGGCGGTCAAAAATAATACAGATACAATATAGACGCAAACACATATATATATAGTTTACATAATTTACATAAATCTTTCGTTGCACATCTGCAACATCGTCAGTGGTGTTATATTCATTGTTCCTCCTGTTGTGTTGTATGTCTACGCCATTTTTTTTGTTCAGTCTGTCTATATATTTATTTATTTATTTGCTTGTTTGTTTATCTTATTTTATTTTGTCTTCTTTGCGCATGCGTTTGCGTGTATGTATAGTGTTATGTGTGATGTGTGACTAGTGTGTATAGTGTTGTGTCTGCTGGGTGACTAGTGTGTGTTTATGTGCTTGTGTATGTATTTATTTATCTTATTTTATTTAATTTTATTTACTTATTTATACTTCTCTTAGGTCAGTGTTGTTTGTTTGGGTGTTGTTGTTGTTCCACTCATTCTTTCTGTTTAGCTTTGGTTTTCTAATTTCTATTTCACTGGCCTCTCTGATTTGCCTATCTGCTGGGTCATTCCTATGTTTAGATATTATTCTAATTTCTATGTTGTCTATGTTACCGTCATGTTGTTGTCTAGCATGTTCGTATAGTACTGACCCGTTTTTTCGTCCTTTTAGTTCCCCCCAGTGTTGGTCTATCCTTTCACCTATGCTACGAGCTGTCTCACCTATGTATGTTGTTGTCATGTTTCTGCAAGTACCCTCTCTACATCTTATGCTATAGACTACGTTTCTAGTTTTACAGTTTATCCGGGGGTTCACCTTACATATGATACATTTCCTATTGGTACAGTGGGTTTTCTTAAAAGGGTAGGTTTTGCTGATCAGGGATTTTATGGTGGTTCCTGGCTTTTCTACCACCTTTATTTTTAAGTGGGTCTTTCTCAGGGCCTTTCTACACTGGTTAGCTAATTTCCCTCCAGGGGTGGCGTCCACAAACATGACACTCTGATATCTCTCGTTGTCGTACCATGATGTGGCCTTCCCTATCTTATGTCTAGCCCTATCTAAGCTATTCCATGATTTGCTCCTGTATAGTGGGCAAATTCCTTTCATGTCCAGTTCTATGAGGGTCTTATACTTTTCCATGGCTCCTTCGTATACTCTGACTCTGTCTCTTTGGTTGTAGCCAGAGAACTGCATGCGGTTGATGAAGTGTTGGATGTGTCCTTCCATTTCTGTTGGGTCGCACATGCTGGACACATTCTTCATCACTCGTACCAAATCTGCGATCAGAATATTAAACTTAGCACTACTGGACATTGCTGAGTTTTTGAGTATCAGGTATTTGGAGGCCATGGGTTTAGCATAGTGTGAGTGGAGAATTTGGGCTCTCTCGTCTATAGTGTTAATCCAGAGTTCTGTGTCTAATACAGGTAGTCTATTGTTAGGGTGTTTGGAAGGGAAGTCTATAGTTACAGTTATACTCTGGTGTATGGAATTAGCTATCTGCTAGATGCTTTCCATCGTGCTACGTTCTAAATCAAACTTGTTAGTGCTCTCTAGTGGGGGTGTTCTTATAATTATATTGATATCGTCTACATAACGAGAGTACATGATGAGGTCTATGGAGCTTTCATTAAGGAGATCTTTAAGTCTCCTTTCCCACCATACCATGAAAAGGTTGGCAACATCACCAGCTATGCTGACGCCGATGGCTGCTCCCTCATTTTGGGTGTAGATTTTCTCATTGAACTTAAATATGTGGCCCTTTAGGGTAGTTTTGATACTAGCCCCTATTGCATGTGCGACCATTTTTCTTACCTGATCAGTGTTTTGGGGGTCCGTATAGCTTTGGTCCACCCAATCCACCTTCCTATGGGAGTCTTTTTAGCCATTGAGGTTATGGTGGGGGGTCTACCTCTTATAGGTCTACTAGGGCAGAAACATCTAAGGTCATGGCTGTCTAGGTAGTCAGTGTCGTAGGTAAGTCTAAGTAGGAGGCCCAGTTCGTCTGTGTCGACGTCGCAGAACTCCACCTCACTCTCAATGATCATCTCCACACATCTTTTCACAGCAAAATCAATGTTAATGGATGGGTACAGTGACACCACAACCATGCTGCCTATTATGCAGTTGGATAGGCTCCTGTTTTTGTTGCACTCACTGATTCTGCTGAGGAGGTCCTCTGTACTTTCACATACATCTGGGGACATCTTGATTATGGGGCGTATAACCATTGAGAGGAAGTAGGAGATCCTGTAGTTGCTAGCTATATTAGCTCCGCATACGGGTCTTGTTGGTGGTCCTGTTGTCGGGTCGTCGACTGTCTTGTGGTCTTTGCGGAGCCCATACAAGGGTGGTATGCCATTGTTAGACGCCTGGAAGTTGTTGGCAGTGCGTCTGCTTGGCTTTAGGATGTCAGTCCACATCATCATGTGAGCGTTGAGGATTTTCTCTCTCCCATCGTGTGTTAGTTGTGCAACTTCGCTCGTGTTGGTGATGTGGGGTTGCATTGCCTCGATGTAGTTCGGCATGCTATCTATTGACATCCTACCAGACTTATCTGTGGGTAGACACACTACCTCACCATCCCTTGTGCGCTGCTTGAGGCTAACCAAGCCTTCTACAGGTTTTATCCCAAGTTGTTGGGCCTCTGGTCTGCTCTGTCTCATAGTGTACCTGTCTACTACTTGTCTAATCTTATTTCTAGCTATGGTGAACTGTGCCTCCGTCTCGTCATCTATTTGCTGTGGTATGCAAACTCTTTTATTAAAGGGTAACCTCGTAGGATAGATATTACCCATCTTATATGTTTTGTCAGCTGGGTTGAAAAATAGTTTCTCTAAGGGGTTGTCGTTATTTCTATCGTCATAGTTGTGTGTCTTGCTATTATTGTTATCATGGTGGTTGTTGTTGTTTCTATCATTAGCATTAATATTATTATTGTTATGATTGCTAGATGTATTGTTGTTTACTTCACCGTTATTGTTGTTGTTGTTACTGCTATTTCTACCATTGTGGTTGTTACTATTATTATGTTTCTTGTTTTTGTTGATGTTGCTACATGTACTATTTCCATTATTACCACTGTGGTTATTGTTGTTGTTCGTATTGTTACCGTTATTACTACTGTGGTCACTGTTGCTGTGTCTGTGGTTAACGTTTCTATTATTATTATTATTGTGGTTGTTGTTGTTCTGTCTATCGCTAGTATTATTGCCATTATCACTATTTCTCACTTTCCTGCCATTGTTATGGTTATGGCTGTTATTTCTATACCCAGAGTTATTGTTTATATTACTACTACCGTTATTATTGTTGTTGTTGTTTACCTTTGCATTCCAACGTATTTTTGTGAAACACTTTTCCAGCTCCGTTTTGCATTCCATAGGGTTAATCTTTTTGTAGATGGCAAATTTTGGTGGTAACTTTAGGATTTGTTGTTCTTGTTCACTGATTAAAGTGTTCCCATAGATATTTACTGTGTGGTCATTGGTAAATTCTTCCGGTAGTTTTACATCACTCATACGGATGTTGTCGATGTTATCTGGGTATTTTTGAGAATATTCGATTTTCCTTTCTTGTAGTTTTTTCTTATTCATCCATTCTAATTTCTTCTTGAAATGCCTACAGCATTCGTTTTGAGCATATTTCGTTTCGCGTCGGATGACGCTCATGAAGTCATCTCTCTCGTTTGCTGTGATGAGATTTCGGATTTCCTTACCGCTGATGCGTTTTTGTCTGTAGAGTGCGTTGACTTTTGTGTATGTTGTTCTTTTCATATTAACTGTTATTGTGTGTTTTAGCCGTTCAGCTTGTGTTTTGTTCAATAATAAATTATTTACTTGTTTTGATATGTTTGTTGTGTATGTTTTGGAGGAAACACAGTGTTTTAAGAAGCGGATTTGTTCTGTTGTTATTGTAGTTTTTATATAACAGAAAACAGTGTCTTTCAATAACCTTTCAGCTTGGCACAAGCTAATGCCATAGCGGCGATGAATTAGTTTTGCGAGGTTTTTTATATGAAATCGTGTGTCGAAACAGATATTGTTATATTTGGGGAGGGTCATATTTGCGTAATATTGCCAGAATTAATAACAGAACACACTCACTGTTTGGTTGGTTTTCGCTTCTCGCTGTCTTTTATATATATATATCTGCGATCTAACTTACTCGGTCCTCAATGTTGCCATTGACTGACCGGCGGTCAAAAATAATACAGATACAATATAGACGCAAACACATATATATAGTTTACATAATTTACATAAATCTTTCGTTGCACATCTGCAACATCGTCAGTGGTGTTATATTCATTGTTCCTCCTGTTGTGTTGTATGTCTACGCCATTTTTTTGTTCAGTCTGTCTATATATTTATTTATTTATTTGCTTGTTTGTTTATCTTATTTTATTTTGTCTTCTTTGCGCATGCGTTTGCGTGTGTGTATAGTGTTATGTGTGATGTGTGACTAGTGTGTATAGTGTTGTGTCTGCTGGGTGACTAGTGTGTGTTTATGTGCTTGTGTATGTATTTATTTATCTTATTTTATTTAATTTTATTTACTTATTTATACTTCTCTTAGGTCAGTGTTGTTTGTTTGGGTGTTGTTGTTGTTCCACTCATTCTTTCTGTTTAGCTTTGGTTTTCTAATTTCTATTTCACTGGCCTCTCTGATTTGCCTATCTGCTGGGTCATTCCTATGTTTAGATATTATTCTAATTTCTATGTTGTCTATGTTACCGTCATGTTGTTGTCTAGCATGTTCGTATAGTACTGACCCGTTTTTTCGTCCTTTTAGTTCCCCCCAGTGTTGGTCTATCCTTTCACCTATGCTACGAGCTGTCTCACCTATGTATGTTGTTGTCATGTTTCTGCAAGTACCCTCTCTACATCTTATGCTATAGACTACGTTTCTAGTTTTACAGTTTATCCGGGGGTTCACCTTACATATGATACATTTCCTATTGGTACAGTGGGTTTTCTTAAAAGGGTAGGTTTTGCTGATCAGGGATTTTATGGTGGTTCCTGGCTTTTCTACCACCTTTATTTTTAAGTGGGTCTTTCTCAGGGCCTTTCTACACTGGTTAGCTAATTTCCCTCCAGGGGTGGCGTCCACAAACATGACACTCTGATATCTCTGGTTGTCGTACCATGATGTGGCCTTCCCTATCTTATGTCTAGCCCTATCTAAGCTATTCCATGATTTGCTCCTGTATAGTGGGCAAATTCCTTTCGTGTCCAGTTCTATGAGGGTCTTATACTTTTCCATGGCTCCTTCGTATACTCTGACTCTGTCTCTTTGGTTGTAGCCAGAGAACTGCATGCGGTTGATGAAGTGTTGGATGTGTCCTTCCATTTCTGTTGGGTCGCACATGCTGGACACATTCTTCATCACTCGTACCAAATCTGCGATCAGAATATTAAACTTAGCACTACTGGACATTGCTGAGTTTTTGAGTATCAGGTATTTGGAGGCCATGGGTTTAGCATAGTGTGAGTGGAGAATTTGGGCTCTCTCGTCTATAGTGTTAATCCAGAGTTCTGTGTCTAATACAGGTAGTCTATTGTTAGGGTGTTTGGAAGGGAAGTCTATAGTTACAGTTATAGTCTGGTGTATGGAATTAGCTATCTGCCGGATGCTTTCCATCGTGCTACGTTCTAAATCAAACTTGTTAGTGCTCTCTAGTGGGGGTGTTCTTATAACTATATTGATATCGTCTACATAACGAGAGTACATGATGAGGTCTATGGAGCTTTCATTAAGGAGATCTTTAAGTCTCCTTTCCCACCATACCATGAAAAGGTTGGCAACATCACCAGCTATGTTGACGCCGATGGCTGCTCCCTCGTTTTGGGTGTAGATTTTCTCATTGAACTTAAATATGTGGCCCTTTAGGGTAGTTTTGATACTAGCCCCTATTGCATGTGCGACCATTTTTCTTACCTGATCAGTGTTTTGGGGGGTCCGTATAGCGTTGGTCCACCCAATCCACCTTCCTATGGGAGTCTTTTTAGCCATTGAGGTTATGGTGGGGGGTCTACCTCTTATAGGTCTACTAGGGCAGAAACATCTAAGGTCATGGCTGTCTAGTTAGTCAGTGTCGTAGGTAAGTCTAAGTAGGAGGCCCAGTTCGTCTGTGTCGACGTCGCAGAACTCCACCTCACTCTCAATGATCATCTCCACACATCTTTTCACAGCAAAATCAATGTTAATGGATGGGTACAGTGACACCACATCCATGCTGCCTATTATGCAGTTGGATAGGCTCCTGTTTTTGTTGCACTCACTGATTCTGCTGAGGAGGTCCTCTGTACTTTCACATACATCTGGGGACATCTTGATTATGGGGCGTATAACCATTGAGAGGAAGTAGGAGATCCTGTAGTTGCTAGCTATATTAGCTCCGCATACGGGTCTTGTTGGTGGTCCTGTTGTCGGGTCGTCGACTGTCTTGTGGTCTTTGCGGAGCCCATACAAGGGTGGTATGCCATTGTTAGACGCCTGGAAGTTGTTGGCAGTGCGTCTGCTTGGCTTTAGGATGTCAGTCCACATCATCATGTGAGCGTTGAGGATTTTCTCTCTCCCATCGTGTGTTAGTTGTGCAACTTCGCTCGTGTTGGTGATGTGGGGTTGCATTGCCTCGATGTAGTTCGGCATGCTATCTATTGACATCCTACCAGACTTATCTGTGGGTAGACACACTACCTCACCATCCCTTGTGCGCTGCTTGAGGCTAACCAAGCCTTCTACAGGTTTTATCCCAAGTTGTTGGGCCTCTGGTCTGCTCTGTCTCATAGTGTACCTGTCTACTACTTGTCTAATCTTATTTCTAGCTATGGTGAACTGTGCCTCCGTCTCGTCATCTATTTGCTGTGGTATGCAAACTCTTTTATTAAAGGGTAACCTCGTAGGATAGATATTACCCATCTTATATGTTTTGTCAGCTGGGTTGAAAAATAGTTTCTCTAAGGGGTTGTCGTTATTTCTATCGTCATAGTTGTGTGTCTTGCTATTATTGTTATCATGGTGGTTGTTGTTGTTTCTATCATTAGCATTAATATTATTATTGTTATGATTGCTAGATGTATTGTTGTTTACTTCACCGTTATTGTTGTTGTTGTTACTGCTATTTCTACCATTGTGGTTGTTACTATTATTATGTTTCTTGTTTTTGTTGATGTTGCTACATGTACTATTTCCATTATTACCACTGTGGTTATTGTTGTTGTTCGTATTGTTACCGTTATTACTACTGTGGTCACTGTTGCTGTGTCTGTGGTTAACGTTTCTATTATTATTATTATTGTGGTTGTTGTTGTTCTGTCTATCGCTAGTATTATTGCCATTATCACTATTTCTCACTTTCCTGCCATTGTTATGGTTATGGCTGTTATTTCTATACCCAGAGTTATTGTTTATATTACTACTACCGTTATTATTGTTGTTGTTGTTTACCTTTGCATTCCAACGTATTTTTGTGAAACACTTTTCCAGCTCCGTTTTGCATTCCATAGGGTTAATCTTTTTGTAGATGGCAAATTTTGGTGGTAACTTTAGGATTTGTTGTTCTTGTTCACTGATTAAAGTGTTCCCATAGATATTTACTGTGTGGTCATTGGTAAATTCTTCCGGTAGTTTTACATCACTCATACGGATGTTGTCGATGTTATCTGGGTATTTTTGAGAATATTCGATTTTCCTTTCTTGTAGTTTTTTCTTATTCATCCATT
>OZ024742.1:125551576-125554076 GCA_964016885.1 Eledone cirrhosa
GTATCCATTTCTGATCTCATAACTAAATCAATGCTATTAGAGTTTATTTAAGAACAAGATAATATACTTTACTAGGGTATATGACGGATCTAAGAAAATATTAAATACATATATCATTCGCCACTAAACTATATATAATATCTGTCTCTAAACTACATATACTATCCGACACTAAACTACATATACTATGAGACACTAAACTACATATACTATGAGACACTAAAATACATATACTATAAGACACTAAGCTATCCTTTTCTACCTACATATACTATTTGTTTCTAAACTGCATATAATATCTGTCTCAAACTACATATGCTATCTGTCTCTAAACTACATATAATATTTGTCTCTAGATTATATATAATATCTGACATTAAACTAAATATTCTGTCTGCCACTAAGCAACATATGCTATCTGTCTCTAAACAATATATCCTATCTGTCTCTAAACTACATATACTATCTCTCAATAAACAACATATACTATCAGACACTAAACTACATATATCACCTGCCAATAAAATAACCAAACATTAATAAGCAAATATTATATTCAGACTACGAGTATGAAGGAAAGGAATGGAAAATTTAAGAGAAAAATTGAATTTTCCTTAAACCAAAATAGCGTGTTGGAATTTAAAGCATTTCTTCAATATTTGTTTTATTTCATAGCGTATTGCCATTTGTATCAGATATTGTGTTAATAAATCGACTACAGAAAACGAAAGTTTTTCTAACTACTTTTTTCCTTGTTTATCCAGTATATCGTGCTCAGTGACCAATTAAATAACTCTGCTATAGTAAATAAAATACAAGAAACAATACTAAAACAGTAGTAACACCAACTGAAACAAAATCTCTTAAATCTTGTTAACTTGTCAAGATAGCAAAGATACAATAAATATATATTTAGGAGACAACACTTTCACGCCAAATCTTCTGTATACAAAGTTGCTCATTAATAATTAATAAATCAAAATGCAACACAACAGAAAGCAAATATCTGAAACCGTGACACATCTTTATCCTCTTGTCGTGTCCTCATCAACAGGGTTATCCACAACAAAACAATATTGGCTATGATCTAGGAGAGTGAGGTGGCTTACGCGACATGGAATCAGTTCGGCATTCACCCTGTGAATATCCCCACCCCTCAAAACAAATAGAACGCCATCCTTTGCAACATGATTTCAGACGGGCTGGTGCGACGGCTCGACCAGAACATTCTGGCATGTTTTCGCCCGGCCAACCGTCCCTACAGTGGTGCCTGTTTCAACGCAGTTCCATCGCTTGCGATTGGCAGTCAGCTGGATAGTGACAACTTACGCATCGGTGTTTCACTGAGACTCGGTCTCTGCGTCTGTGAGCCTCAGAAATGCCACTGCAGTACCACTGTGGATCCTTTCGGTCTCCACCCACTGTCATACTGTTACAGCGCTAGCCATCTCTTACGCCATGCTGCACTCAACGAGATCTTAAAGCATCGCTTCGACAGTAGAGGCTTTCCTTCCCAGTTTGAGTCAGTGGTTTCCAATCCTGCATGATGTGACTTAGATTTTGCGTTTGCACTTCTACATGCAAGACATGTTATATGGTATTGACTTTGTTAATTAGACGATAAGGTAACTTCAGAAGCCCTCTACATTCCAGAACCACATCATGAGACTTATGACTGGCAAGCGGCTCAACGACCGTATCTGTTCAGTGAGCTGCTCAACATTACCAAACTTAAACCAATTACATCAATTGCCAAGTCAAGAGTACTCAAACTATACGGCTATATAAAAAGATTAACTCGTGGTGTGAGTAAGTTATGCCTGGAAGGAAGGTTGGCTGGTAAGAGGAGCAGAGGCCGGCAATCAAAACGATGGTTTGACAATGTCAACTTATGGACTGGACTTGATCTTTGCTCTTTGAACTGCTGGTGATCGAAGTTTGTGGAGAGGGATATCACCTGTTAATGAGCAGTCTGCAACTGGCGGAGTTTAGCGTCACAAGAAAGAAAAAAAAATGTGAGATATTCCTTCAGGTAACTATTAAACAAATATGGCTGACGTTAATTACACAAGATCTACTCCGTTGCAAGTATAACTATTGCTAAGCAAGTGTGTGCTGATGTGTAGGCACATACAATGTTCTGTATTTCTCATTAATATAAAAGGAATACTTTTGGTTCCTTTAAAATAAAGCCTAGTCTTCTCCAAGATATTTCATTGTATCCTATGTGGTATGTTCTTAATCTAAGTTCCCATAATCGGGTGGTCAATGCCGTTGTTCTTCTCACGTGTTGGTGTCAAAAACGACTCGATATTTAAGTAGTACCGCTATAGATCGTTTAGTTGCGCTCGCATGTGGAAGTGCAAACACACAATCTAAGCCACATGCGGGCTTGGAAACCTATGGCAGTAATGAAAAGGTGTTGAAGATAACTATACTAAAGTATTCTAATTCTGTATTTTGCATAGAGCGGTCTCTGTTTCTTTTATCAGTTCTACGG
>OZ024742.1:125556576-125601576 GCA_964016885.1 Eledone cirrhosa
CTATCTCAACATATTCTTCCTCATTTGTTTTTAATTTTGTTTTCTTAAGTGCGTTCCAGATGGTTCTAGCTATCACATCGTGTTTCATGGGGAGGTAGTAACGAGAAAATATCCTTTCGCAGTTGGCAACAATGTGGCTAACATCTTCGACCTTTGTTCTACATAGCCTACCTACATTTATTGTCGACTGATAGCCCTCCTCTTTTGTGTAGCAGATATTTGGTAGGGATTTTTTGTTCCTGTGTTGTATAGAGATATCCTTCAAGGTGGAATGTCATAAACTTTTCGGAACTCCATGCCAGGCCGTTTGAATGATTTATCCTCTCCATGGTCTGTGTTTTTCGTCTCAGGTACGCATGCACAACTTTCTCTGTAAATTGGTTCATTTTTTATGTTGTTCGAGCATTGAATAGGATCTTCCAATGTCCCTGGGAGAGAGATTTATATCAGCCCTTATTCCATATCTCTCCCCCAGATCAGTGGCTGTGGATTGGCAGTATCGGTAGAGGATCGGATACCATGCTTTGACGCATAGAGGTACGGCCCTTGTCATTCTGAGTTCAAATCCCACCGAGGTTAACTTTGCCTTTCATCCTTACGGAGTCAATAGAATAAAGTACCAGTAATGCACTAGGTAATTGCTGGCCGTGTGCCAAATGTAGAAACAATGATTTCCTTCATGCTTATAAACCTGGGCTGACCTTTTTCTGGTTGCTGCCTTTTTCTTTTGTTGAAGATGTTTCTTCAGTGTTACTATCCGGGTCTCGTGGGATGATAATATGTATTTTAGACTCCGGCCCTCTTCCTTGCGTGAAAGTATAGCCTATCCACATCACCATTGATGGTAGAGTTTCCAGTAACACTGAGAAGCTTGCGAGTTCTTACATACATCTCACTTAGTTCTTGCAATGTTGGTGTTAGGATTGGCACAGCATAAGTATGGTGGGCAATATATTTGTTGTGTGCTGATAGTTCTGATGACCACATTTTCTTTACTCTCCTGGGGTATTCAGTTCTGGTTCTCTCTTCGTTTATGGGTCCATCATATCTGACATTCTCATCCTTTCCAAGATATCTGTTGTCACCTGACTGTAGAAGCTGTATTGTGAAGCCATTTATCTCTAATTTCCAGAGGAGAGCACAACCCTTCCATGTTTTACTGTCAAATATGCTCATTTGGACTCACCAAATTTCATCCTGATGTCTGCAGATAATTGTGTAATGAGGTCCAATTTGTTTTATATAGTTGGTATTTGGCCAATACAACTTCAGGTCATCAACAAAGAAATGATGGGAGATACGTCTGGACCAAATTCCATGACAACTTTGTTTTGTGAAAAGTATGATAGTGGGTATAGTGAGAGGACGAAGAGCAGCACTGGTAAGCTATCACCCTGAAAAATTCCTTTCTGGCAGTGTATTTTCGGTAGGGATTTTACACATCTCTATACCCACTTTATACACCCTATTACGAGTACATTGCACTGAAGCCATCATGTATATATATATATATATATATATATATATATATATATATATATATACACATGATGGTTATTACAATCATTGTTAAACTAATATCTAATATATATATATATATATATATATTAGTAAAAAGGAAAAGAAAATGCTGACAAATTTTTCCCAGTGAAAAATAGTTTAATTGTGAATAATAAGTTATAAATCAGTAATAAGTATTGGTTAGTATTCAGTTTTAGTTTTAAGTTTTTACCGGTTACACATTTCTAATGCTTTTCAAAAATAATTTTGAGATAGAACGCTCGTGATGTTTGCTCTAATCAGATTAGAGCAAACATCACGAGCGTTCTATCTCAAAATTATTTTTGAAAAGCATTAGAAATGTGTAACCGGTAAAAACTTAGAACTAAAACTGAATACTAACCAATACTTATTACTGATTTATAACTTATTATTCACAATTAAACTATTTTTCACTGGGAAAAATTTGTCAGCATTTTCTTTTCCTTTTTACTAATATATCACAACTCGTGTGTCACACCTCTATATTTTTAAATATATATATATATATATATATACAATTGCCGTATATAATCGTATTAATATTGCATATCTTTTCCTATTATGATACAAAATAACACCCTACAATTTTCTAATGGACTTACAACCTACAGAACAAGGTTATGATATAATTCAAATAATTGTTTCTACTTTAGGTACAAGGCCAGCAATTACCCAGTGCATTACTGGTACTTTATTTTATCGACCCCGTAAGGATGAAAGGCAAAGTCAACCTCGGCGGGATTTGAACTCAGATCGTAAAGAGACGTAACTATGCTGGAAAGCATGGCGTCCGACCCTCTACCGATACTGCCAATCCACCGCCCTATTCAAATAATGTATGGGAAATGGTGGTGTCACTGACCGACAGGTGCGATTTACATACGAACATAGATGCTAATTGTTGTATAGATGTGAGATGGTTGAATGGTGAGTATGGTTGTGAACGGCTGCAGATGTAAGAACAGCACTGACATTATTTTATTGATTTTACTTAACACATAGAAAAAAGGGCTTCTAACGAGTCAATCACTGCTACACTACATTTTCCAATCCGTGGCCAGAAATGTATATTCCTCTGATTGTCATAGCAACAAAAACAGATACGGACATCTCCTTTCTGTGACATTCTACCGCTACTACAATGACATATGCACCCCAGAGGTACTGTCGCTTCACTCATTTTTTCTCATTTTTATTCAACCATATTGTATCCAGCACCTAAGGCCCCGCCCGCACTAACAAGTACCACCAGTTATTCTGCCACCCAAGAACATTGTCTCTCTAAAAATCTATCATGCACAAGTTATTTCTGCAGGAGACGATGTGGCAAAAATTAAAACTGAATATCACCAGCATCAATCTCATTCATTTCGGTGAGAATGCGTATTTGAAGAGCACACATGATTCCTGCATATTTTGGGAAGTTGATACAAATGCTATTCTTTCCCACCACAACATCTGTTTTAAACCGTCAAAACAAAGATACTAATATAAATATATATTATGCAGGCATATGTATGTGTCACTTATTTGTACAAATTCATTTCCTCCTGAGCAGTCATTCTAACCTTCTAACTTAAATCATTTTATTTAGAAAAGATGCCCTGAATGGTTTTGATTTAGTCATCCCGCCAATATTAATCAATTCAGTTGATTTCATCCCACCACCCTTAATCACACCACGCATCCTGATGCATTTCACTACAAACAACCAAATAATGTCACACGTGTTTGTTTTAATTCTATCCTCAATTTAATTTCATTTGGACATTTTACTATATTTTCACACTTAGTAAACCAGCACCAATCTGTCCTTAGACACATGTCATGAGTTTATTCATAGCTATAGCAAGGAGTGAAAGACCACTCAAACATTTCTGTAAAGGCGGAAATGCTGATCAAGAGCTTGAAGAATAGAGATTCGACAACTCCATATTGAAAAGCTCTTGATCAATAAAGAATAACAGCAATCAGATAAACCATTCTCATATATATATATATATATATTCCCTTTACCCCCTCTAACAGTCACTCTCTCTGCTAGCCTCTTCCTCACCTTTCACTCACTCACTCTCTGCTACTCCCTCTCCTACTTCCTCCCGTTTGACCTGTGCGAGATTCTTTCCTTGCTCACATTTCGACCAGGGTTGGTGGTCTTTATTCTCTCTCGTCCACGATTTCACAGAACTTATGTTCATCGATTTCAGAGACTTGACTCCTTCTTCCCCACTTTTCGTTGCATTACCATCTTTGATTGTTTACAGTCTCGCTCGTTCCCCTTATTTACGTGTCCCAACGACTTTCTTTAGCCGTTGCTTGCACCAACCGGAGGTATATGGTCTTTAAAGCGATGAAATACCAATGAAGGTTGGCAGATCACTGATGAACGACTAAATTTATTCATATGTAACCCATTTGCAACCACGCAGCACGCCATGTTTTCATATTCATATATATATTTTCCTCCGTTGTGACCCGTCTGTTTCTTTCTTACTGCTTCCTCTTTTCTCTGTATCTCTCACTTCCCTTTACCCCCCTCTAACAGTCACTCTCTCTGCTAGCCTTTTCCTCACCTTTCACTCACTCACTCTCTGCAACTCCCTCTCCTACTTCCTCCCGTTTGATGTGTTCGAGATTCTTTCCTCACGCACACTTTGGCCAGGTTGGTTGTTCTTTATTCTCTCTCGTCTACGATTTCACGGAACTTATGTTCACCGATTTCAGGGACTTGACTCCTTCTTCCTCACTTTTCGTTGCATTACCATCTTTGATTGTTTACAGTCTCGCTCGATCCCCTTATTTACGTGTCCCAACGACTTTCTTTAGACGTTGCTCGCACCAACCGAGGGTATATGGTCTTTAAAGCGATGAAAAACCAATGAAGGTTGGCAGATCACTAATGAAGGACTAAATGTATTCATATATATATATATATATATATATATATATATATAAATGTATGCATAGTATATACTGTATGTTTATTTTAAAACATTTTGAAGACCATTCGCTATGAAGTTTTTGAAGACCATTCGCTATGAGTTTTAAAGTAGTGAATATGTCATTTACTTTGTCTCGGCAAAAACAAAGGGAAGCAACAATTTCTAATTTTTGGTGGACCTGCAACTGCTCTGCTTAATCAGCTCTTAAACATCACTGGAATTCTATAAGAATCCAGCTTCTACAAGTCTCGGCAGAAGCGAAGGAATAAGCAATCTTGATAACCGTTAACAAACGAGAAACAGCTCTCAGTTGCTTCTCTTTGTTTTTGCCGAGATAAAGTAAGTGACATAGTCACTACTTTAAAACTCATAGCGAATGGTCTTCAAAATGTTTTTAAATAAACATACAGTATATTATCAAATATCCTATACATACATCGCTATTTCAGAGCACTGATACTAATTTATATATATATATATATATATATATATATATATATATATATATATGTATATATATATATATATTGTAATATACTGAGTTAATTCAATACATTAGAGTAGTTATTAACATTTAATGCATTGAGAGCAGAATGTATTAACTGAAAATAATTTATTTCACTTGACTGTACAACCATTCTTCAACTTTGTCGCATTTAATCAATATGATAAAAGCTTATATTGTGTCTATCAGACTTGGTATAACGAATCCAATATTTTTACTTTGGACTTTCTAATATGTTAATACATTTTCAAGTTATTCCGATTTTAGTAGGGTGTTGTGTTGTGTAGTTTGTTTATATTGTAAAGAAGAACCATAAAATCAAGAATGCACCAGACTGTTGTATGACTGATTACATAGAATCTGAAAAATCATTCGACAATTCGAGTATTTGATTAAATATTCTTAAATACTAAACGTCTCATAACGTACAACTCACTCGCCAATTCATGAAGATGGAGACCTAGACTGAAGTCTTTGACACCTCAGACGCTGGATGAATTATTCATATCATATCATATATTTGATGTGAGCATATTAATTTAGGAATTTCATCCTGCAGCTTTGATGTTGAATTGGCCAATTAAAAGAAGACGTATCTGAAATTGTTAAGGCTATGGAATAAACCAACTCAAATACCTAGTCCGTACTAATATGCGAGTGCTAATAGTAATAAATTGTATTATCCAAGGCGTGAAGTCGGAGGGAAAACAGATGCCATGTTATAGTTTTCCGTTATTTAGTTTTCGTCTCTACCTTTCAGTTCACTTGCCTTTAATCCATCTGAGAACAGTTGAATTGGTGAGAAAAATATAGCAAAGCCTACTAAATTAATTCCATCCTTTCAATAAGAATGTTTAACCAACGGGAGAAATCAATATACAGTGTTCTACATAACCAAAGTGTTACACTCGCCTAACTCTAACTTCAATTATTTAATATGCAGAATTGAATAGTTATTATTATTTTTTTTTTTACTGATTTAACGATTCTTATGTATTTTTCATTATTTTTGTATGCAGTACTTCTTCATTTCTTTTTCAGTTTTACATTAATTATATGAATTAATAGATTTCCACTATAATCTGCATAAAAAAATATGTTTCGTTTTAATTTCAGAAAATTATTGAAACATCATTGATTACATTGAATATTTATATATGATATTTTATTCAACACAATAATACGATGCAATAATTGAGCCCGCTTTCGCTTCAAGATTCTATTAGTCGTTGCGTGATTTCCTAGAGGTTTATTTTAATTTGTGCGAGTACATTATTATTAAGCTGGTAGGTGGGTTGGTTGAAACGATCAAAACACCGGACAAACAATACTTGATATAATTTTCTTTAAGCACAAGGGCAGTGTATTTGCATTAAAGGAAGAACAAAATGTGTTATGCTACCATTTTCTAGGCCACTGCGGAGAGAGAGAAGCTGTATGAACGGAACATTGAAATTAGATCACCGACTTCAATAATGGGTGAGTTTACAGAATAACTCGAAATGCTAGAAATAACAACTAAATCTCTTAAATCCTACTTCGATGGTTTGCTGTGTTTTCGAGGAATATTAAGGCGCATTGGATAGTACATATCTACACAAGCACCGTCTATAAAAGGTGGCATGGTCACGAGATAAATGAACTTGATCATTGGCCTTTTTACAAAGAGTGACCTGTGATTAAACACTAAAAATAACGACGAGTTTATAATTAGCTTTACGGTACTAACGATAATATTATTTAGTGTTATTTTTATTTCTCTATGTGCTGAGTCAATATTCTACAATTTAAAAAAGTTTGTGTGTCAGTGAGAAAGAGTAGACACCTAGTCCCCTAACCCCTGAAGCATTCGTAGGGCCACCGTAGTGGCATACGGCGTTTCTTGGGCATTGTAATTCTGGCGAAACCCATCTCTCTCTCTAGATCTGAATACAACATATTTCTTCCAGAGAAGGATAGAACGTGAGAGAGAGAGAGAGAGAAAGAGTAAGTGAGAAAGAAATATAGAGGAAGAATCGACTTCAGTATTAGAAAGGTACTTTTTATAGACCCCGAAAGGATGAGCAGAGAGCCGAAATGAATACCGCAAAATATTCTATCCTACGTTCTAACGATTCTACTAATTAGCCGCTCTGATTAAACAGTACCCATGACTTTTCCGGGCAATTCCAAAATACAGGAATATATGCAAGTGAAGTCCTCGCCTCATCTGATCGATGTCCACGGGATGAAACATGGTTGGGGTGGCAATAATGATTTCAAAGTATAGGCACAAGGCCAGTGGGGCTGGAAATAATGAATGGTCAAGTGAAATCAATTCAAATCACCCAAGATTTGGCGTTGGTGTTAAGCAAGATGACGTGTTAAACCAGAGGTTCGCAAGGGATGCCACACAACCCTCTAGGGAAATGTCAAAGGTCATGAAGTAGGCAGTAAAGAATGACAAATTATATGAGGGTAGTAACTGACATGAAGATGGCTATAACATCTAGAAGGCTATTAGGTGATGTTATGAAATCATTTTTGTCACTTCTGGTCAAAGTGATTTAATTAATAACTCCATTGAAAGCGGGGAATCACTATTTCTGTTGGTTGTCATCAAAACCGATGGAGGTCCATTAATTCATATACATATTTAGCATTGATTACTAAAATACTTCATGAGAAATAAAGCCCATTCTTCACAACCATTCTCGGCATATTCTTTACATCCAGCCTGGGCTGTTTCTTCACATCTGGCCTGGACCTATTTCCAGCCTTACAACGGATATCGGAGATATCGAAATATGTTCGTTGTATTGGTTGTATCCACCCAATGTGGGCATGCGTGTGCATGAATAACAAAGTTTACATATGCACTGAAGAAAGCTCTTTGATTATCAATAAATGTTTCTCGTCACAAATATTTATACAGATCAGATGCAAATTCAATTATCACTACAAGTTTAACCTGGGTGTACTCTTGGTTACGTTATTTGGCTCTGAAATACAACAATAACAGCAACAGAAGTATTTCAACAGTTGGAGGGGGTTTCTTCTAACAGGACCCGCTGGAAGGAGTGTATGAGGACTTTTCCCCCACGACCTCTCTCAGGAACAAGTCGGCGAAGAAGAAGAAGAATATATTCGTTTATTTACAGTCAAAAGACTGCGACCATGCAGGATCATTGGTTTGAAGAAATATGCCTGATAAAATCACAAATGCAAATTAATTATTTATTCTTCCAGACAACTTTTTACATAGCATGTAATTTCAATAAGACATTATTTGTAAAAATTTAAATTGTTTTTAAATTTATATAGACTTTTTTTTTTTAATACAATTTTGTTTTAATATCGTTTATTAAGTTTTCTTTCTTAGTTTTAGCGCTTGATATTTTTATATTTCTTGCCATTATGAGCAAGTGGAAAAACAGAGAAAATTGTTCTAATACCACTTTCCCCACCCATAGTCGAATTCACTTGTAATTTTACCAAGGTCGATAATAAACTAAATTTAATAAGCTGCATTATTCTGATACGAAAACTAAACAAGTGTTTAGGTAAAACAAATAAATATGTACAGAGATATTTAGTGTATCTTCATTGATTGATAAAAATCGTTCTTGCGAAATGAAATAAGACACTATAATGCTACATAATAGTTTCTTCGACAAAAGATGAATTTTTTTCATTAGAGAAACTTTAATCAAATGGGTGGATTTTCAAGTAACCATTTTCCTAGTTCACTTCCGTTTTAGGTGAAACAGGTCTTCTATCAAAGTTATGTAATCCGAGGTTATGTCTTTTAGAATTCACATCTAATTTACGCGTTTTTATCCACACTTCTCTGTGTCACCTTTATAAAGCATTTACTAACATGGTTTCAGGCGGACTAAAATAGCCTCAAGAATGAAATCTGGTGGACGAGAACTCTGGATGCCTGTCTGAATTACATAAGGTATGCATAATAATGTCTTAATGAAGGGAGTTGTTACAACAGAATGTGTGGAAGAGAGTAAGTTACATATATTGATAGAGGGCAAAGAAAGTAAGTTACATATATTGAGAGAGGAGGAAGAGAATGTATATAGTGAGGGAAGAGAAAAGAGTTACTAGCTTATGGAAGTAAATGAAATCCACATGCCACAACCATAAATGAAATTTAAAGATTAGTCTAACACGTGGTCCCGGCCTTCAGGGTGGAGAAAATATTGCCTCGGTGGACGGTGGTGAAGGAAACGTGCTAGAACAGTCGCTTCCCCTTGCGGTGCTCCGCTCCGACAGCAGTGTGTGAAAAGGATAGCATGCACGTGTGTATCTGTGTGGTGTTTGGTATGTGTGTGCCTGTATCTGGGGTAGGATACGTATAATGTATCTAGATTACAAAAACTACATATTCTTCTTCTTCTTCTTCTTC
Source organism: Eledone cirrhosa (assembly GCA_964016885.1). NCBI lineage: Eukaryota > Metazoa > Mollusca > Cephalopoda > Octopoda > Eledonidae > Eledone > Eledone cirrhosa. The sequence continues at coordinate 125,565,965 of OZ024742.1, forward strand.
TTCTTCTTCTTTGTTGGTGCAGAGTCCTCCAGTACTCCCCAAGCGAGACCAGCCAAGCTCATGGATGTTATCCAAATATCTTGTTCGTGACAAATCTATTCCTGGGTCACCAGCCAGTTGTTTTTGCCCGTAAAACCTGACCTGCGATTTGTTCCTGAATCATTCTAACCTCGTGCCCGTAATATCGGAACTGTGATCTCTCAATTCGGAGAAGTAGCCTCTCTACCGGGAGTGACTCTATGATCTTCGAGATACTGACTCTATCGAGTAACGTTACTCCCAACACCCTTCGGAGGAACCGCATTTAAACCGCTTGTATTGACGCCTCTATTCTTTCGCTCATTAAACCTACATACTAGAGTTAAATTGTGTATCCAAATACACAAATTAACTTGGTGTTTCTATTTTAATGATATTAAACATTAATTGCCGGGTATTTATTCAATATCAACTAATAAACAAAATAAAAACAAGTATTCGACACATACTTGATAAGAACGGGAGCTATATTTAATAGATAATAATTTATTTATAAATAAAGGAAATTGCTACTAATGACAAAATACATAAATATTTAAAGTCACTCAGATTTGTTTCCTCTAACAAAATTATCTGTAAATACAAAGCTGAGAGGTAAATATCGAGTATTATTTGGCTTTAGAAATGTAGTGGCCATTATTTCTTCTTTTCTTTTAATTGTCGCACGAGTTTCAAAATACAAGATAGAATGATGTTTCCGAAATTTTAGTAATACACTCTATTCTGTTTATATAACTTATATTTATCATAAAACCAGATTATATGATGTCTATCTCTCACCAAGATATCATATTCTGATGGATAAAATTGCAATTTGTACAACGGACTCTCCAGACAATTTGTATTTTCTTTCAACCTTAAAAAAAATAAAAGTAAAAATAACGTTGGTTCTTAAAATATTAAATTTGGTTTATATTTTAGTAAGCATACCAGTATTTAAGAAGTTAAGATTTCTTACGTACTCAATTGATATTCTTTGGACAATTTCATTCCCCTGGCAAAATATTCTCTCAGACAAATCGATTGAAACTGATTAAACAAACTCAGTGTAATCATAACTGGTAGATAAACATTTTTCACGCCATAATGAATTCTTAAATTCCAGTACATGGCGTATTTTTCAAAGTTTCCAGGAAAACTAAGCAAACTCCCCAAAGTAGTAACGTAGACTTCATTGAATATCAGACTTTATTGAACCAAATGGCTGATACGTATTGTCTGTTCGGAAATTGCTAAATAACTTGAATTAAAATCTTCATTTCATTACACGCATGGTGCACCATACAAAGTCAGTTACTGGATTGTTTTCCCGATTGCGACGAGACGGTAATGTCATTGTTGGCAAACTGCAAATTCCTCATAGGCTTGTATGACATAAACCAAGAAAATTCAGTAGTGCAATAAATCTAGATGTCGTGTTTTAAGTTCTCCTAAAATGTTACAAGTTATTCACTAAATCACACTGTATTTATTATAATCTTAGATGAGACTAAACGAAATATTATTTCAAAAATATATTTCAATGATTTCTGCAATAGACACAAAACCATAAACATTGAGAAGGGATATAGCCCATTATAGCTAATTCTAACATCGACATTTGACCACATGTTTGGAACGAGTGATCAACAGATTTTATTAATTTCAGTTATCATTAACGCAAGGTATGGAATGTCGGGACAAATCCCACCCCCAGATAATCTATCAGTTCCTCTGACAAGACACCAAATTGATACTAATATCAACGACCCAGGAAGTGTAAGAAAAGATTGATGCTGATGTGACTCAATCTCATAAATTAAGAAGAAATAATTGTTTCTCCTTTTGGCACAGGACCAGCTATTACCCCAGTGCGTGACTGGTACTTCATTTTATCGACCCCGTAAGGATGAAAGACAAAGTTAACATTGGCGGGATTGAACTCAGACCATAAAGGGGCGTCATTCTATACTGCAACGCATGGCGTCTGCCCCTCTACCGACACTGCCCAAATTAAAAAGAAATAATGGAATACCACAAGGTAGTGTCTCAATCGTTCTACTGATTCTTTTAATCGAACACTCTTCTGGCAATTGACAGAAATAAGATAATAATATTAACAAATTTCAAATACAGAAACATGAATATATGGGAATTCTATAAAAGTTACTTTTTCTAGGGTTAGCGATTTCGAAACATATGAATACACACACACACTTAAGGGTGAACGCAGAAATTCTTTGCTTAATCTTTAATCTATTGTAATAATAAATATTTGCTCTATGGGTTTATATATATATATATATAATCCTTATCGAGCCCACTTCGGATTTTAGTCTTCACATTTATTATTACTATATATATATATATATATATATATATAGAGAGAGAGAGAGAGAGAGAGAGAGAGAGAGAGAGAGAGAGAGAGAGAGACGATTATTAGGAAGAAAAATATATTTGTTTCCCTTTTATTATTTTCTCTTTTCCCTGCGTTAGAAAATGTTTAAAACAAAATATTTTACTTTGTGTGAAGTGTTAAAGTATTAGTTAATTTATTTATTAACTGACAATACCATTTATTTATTTATATATTTAATAATTGTCTATTACCGGTTTCAGCATTTTATGCATTATCAAAGGGGGGAAATGTATTGGTGTAAAATGTTTGTGATGTTGAACATGTTAAGTAAATGGGGAAGAAAGAATAACGTTATTTACAAACAAGGTTTTTTTAAGTGAAAAGGAAAAAGAAAAACAGGCGGTAATGTGGAACATGTAAGGTAATGGAAAAGAAAAAATAATATTATTTACAGGCATAGTTCTTGAGGATAAGCAGTTCAAAATATAATCTATATGAAAGTGAGGCTGAAAAAGGAAGAAGGAAAGGAAAAATAAACACACATGCACACGCACACACACACACACACACAATTATATACATACACATATATATATATACATACACACATACATACACACACACATATAAACACACACACACATATATATGTGTATATATACATACACATACATATACACATACATACATACACACATAATTATCAACATATCCATACATACACATACATACAAATACACAAACATGCTACACACACACACACATATACATGCATATATATTTGTATATACAAACATATATATACATACATACACACACATACATATATATATACACATATATACATATATATACTTACATATACATACACATATATATATACATACATACATACACACTAATACATATATACACACGTACATACATACACATACATACACACATATATACACGCATACATACGCATGCACAAATATAGAAATATGTACACACACCTACATACTGACACACACAAATAATTATAAGAACAAATATAATAATAAAAATACAGTCACATAAGAATAAAAATGAATATAAAAATTATTATAGTGTTGACAGCGATACAGGCACAAATAAATGAACAAACACACGTGGTAAGGAATTCACACAATTGCACGTACACATACATATGTAAAAATAAATACATACACACACTCTCACACAACCACATACATATACAATTACATAAACACATACATACGTATACACATATATATACACACACACATATACATATATACACACACATACATATATATATATATATATATATATATATATACATACATATCCATACATACATACACATACACATACATACATATCACAAACACATACATACAAATACAAACACACACATATGTATGTGTGTAAAACTCATTCTTAGATGTATTCATATGCTCCTTGTTTAACTCTAAAATATATATAACTACATACACATACACATACACATACATATATATATATATATATACCTACACACACATATACACATCATACATATACATACATACACACACACACACATATATATATATATATATATATATATATATATATATATATAAGAAAAAACATAAATATTATATATATAAAAAAACATATATATTGTATATATAAAAATAAAAAGTGGGGGAATACGACAAATAATAAATAAATAATTAGAAAAGGGTATAAATGTCTATAGCTGATTAAGAGCACTCAACAAGTTCCTGGAGCAAATGATCAATGAAAATAAGCATTAAATCACTGTATGTAATTATGCATATACACACACATATACATATATATACATACACACACACTCACAAACACAACCACAGAAATACACACATACATAGATATACGTATATATATATACACACACATAGGAAAAAGTCTGACCCCATGGCAGAGCTCAAGCCGTTTCTGAGGCTATTATATATATACACACAAAATGATTATATAAAAATATATATACACGGACAAATATACACACGCCCACACACACACATATTAAATCTATATATACACGCATACATACACATATATATACATATATATATATATATATACATATATATATATATATATATATATATACATACACCCGCACAAATACAACAGAAGCATATAAAATACAATTATATATACATATACATATACATACAGATAAATATAAACATACATACACACACATATACACATATATATATATATATATATATATATATATATATATATATATATATATATTATATATATATATATATATACACACATATACGCAACACACACGCATACACAAAAAAATAAATATCTAAAAATAAAAAGGTTGGGTATGTGAAGGGTTAAGGAAAATAAATGACATAGTAAAAGGTTTAAATATAAGGGGAGATAAAGGAGAAAGAGAATACGAGAGTACAGAAAGTGAATTCAGAAGGTTAAATAACGTAGAGAGCAGAGAAGGAAGTCATGGTAGTTGAGTTATCGTAGGAATGACAATCCAGTTACAGATCAGATGTGATTTCAGGTGAGGACAAGATCTGAATATCTCGGTCTTTGAGTTCAGACAAACAGAAGTGGCTTTCAAGTTTTGTAAAATCCTATATTTTTCAGTGGTACACAAAGAACAATTCTTTGTGCCCCTTTGGTACTTTCTCGAATGGTCTAAAATAGATCAATCGATAGAGTACGGGATGTTTTTTATCCTTGAATTCCCACACTTTACTTGCGAGGGCCGTTGCTGTTCTTTTATCGGAGTGCTTAAAAGAAGCGACATGTGTATAAAACCTGGTTTTAAACCTGTCCTGGGTCATGCCAACATATCGCTCACTCCTGGCTGGCTGGTTGTTGATTAAACGTGTCATTTTGGCCTCATATACAACGGATTTTGTGTTACATTTGCCCTGTAATGGGCATTCATCCAGCTTCCTGCAACTGCATCCTGGATTTGTCCTCGTACGATTTGAATTAGTGATATAAGACATTTTTAATAAAGCCGCCCGTTATTATAATAAAGCCCTTAATAACAGCGGATTTACAGAACAAATTAATTATTTACCTACCCCCCCCCCCCTAAAACTAACCACAATAATAGGAAAAGGAAAATTATTTGGTTTACACCCCCCTTCTCTCTAACTGTCAAAACTAATGTGGGAAGGAAATTCCTTGACCTCTTAGATAAACATTTACCTCCTAATCATAGATATTATAAGATATTTAATAGAAATGTAGTTATGATCAGTTACTGTTGTTGCCCATCAATGAAGTCTAAGATCACTAATTCAAATCGTACGAGAACAAATCCAGGATGCAGTTGCAGGAAGCTGGATGAATGCCCATTACAGGGCAAATGTAACACAAAATCCGTTGTATATGAGGCCAAAATGACACGTTTAATCAACAACCAGCCAGCCAGGAGTGAGCGATAGGTTGGCATGATCCAGGACAGGTTTAAAACCAGGTTTTATGCACATGTCGCTTCTTTTAAGCACTCCGATAAAAGAACAGCAACGGCCCTCGCAAGTAAAGTGTGGGAATTCAGGGATAAAAACATCCCGTACTCTCTCGGTTGGTCTATTTTAGACCATTCGAGGGAGTACCAAAGGGGCACAAAGAATTGTTCTTTGTGTACCACTGAAAGATATAGGATTTTACAAAACTTGAAAGCCACTTCTGCTTGCCTGAACTCAAAGACCGAGATCTTCAGATCTTGTTCTCACCTGAAATCACATCTGATCTGTAACTGGATTGACATTCCTTCGATAACTCAACCACCTTGAACTCCTTCTCTGCTCTCTACGTTTTTTTTACCTTCTGAATTCACTTTCTGTACTCTCGTATTCTCTTTCTCCCTTATCTCCCTTTATATTTAAACCTTTTCCTATGTCATTTATTTTCCTTAATTTCCCCCTACTTTCTGCCTTACCCTTCACATACCCTACCTTTTTTATTTTTAGATATTTATTTTTGTGTGTATGCGTTTGTGTTACGTATATCTGTGTATATATGTATATATATATATAGATATATGTATGTATGTATGTATGTATGTATGTATGTATGTATATATATATATATATATATATATATATATATATATATATATATATATATATATATATATATATATATATATATATACGATATTAAATAAATGGAAACTATATTTATAAAACCATATTTATTTCATTATATATATTTCAGGGATATCATATTAACAATATGTTATGCCTTCTTCAGACAAAATACAATATAGACAGTTTTATAGATAAATAGATTTGACATACCGTTCAACATCGACTTGTATTTGAAAAAGTTCATTTGGCAGTGAAAAATTGTAAACAGAAAGAAAGAAAGAAGGAAAAAAAAAAGAAAAAACGAAGAAAAAGAAGAAATGCATGCAACAAAATAGAGAGATGGAAAAATAGATAAAGAGAAGAATTTCATGTAAAGAAACAGAGAGAGATATATAGAGAGAGGAAATAGATAGAGATAGATATATATAGAGAAAAGTAGGTAGTTGAACATCCGTTGAATGACGTATCAATGATACATTTATTTATTTATTTATTTATTTAGCTCTAGTATTAATGTAAGGGAGATATATGTGGTTAGGAAAGAAACCAGCCGTTATATAGAGAGAAAAAATGAAAAGTAACCAGACATAGGCGAGGCAAAATTTAAAAACCCTATGTATCAATGTAGAAATATTAGTTCGTATAAAAACCAGGCACTATAATGTAAATATCAGTATTCATGAATGAGACACGTATCTAAATGTGTGAAAAGTAATGATCTTATGTCTAGTTTTAAAAATTCATATGTTTATATGATAACTACAAACATCGATGTGAATTTACGTGATCAAGTCTGCAAACTCCTATTTCACACGGAGAACATTCTCATTGTGCTATAAAAATTTAAGTATACATATATGTGTATATATACACACATATATATATAGAGTCTATATTAATTTTAATTTTAACAATACTATTCTTGTCTTTACTCTACATGATTATCTATCAAGCAGAAATAGAGAACAGATTTCAATATATTAATAAAAGGATATCAGAAACAAAAACAAAAAAATAATAATAATAATAATAATAATAATAATAAATAAATAAATAAATAAATAAATAAATAAAATAAATAAAATAGAAAACTAAAAAATATTACATATTAAAAATAAAAATATTAAAAACATTAAAAATATTAAAAATAAAAACATAGTATGCCACGCAAATCGACCACAAAGATCAACCCTTCAAAATTAATTGACAATATATTGCCAAGTTCATTATAAGCATCAGAGTCGAAAACAGATAAAGCTAAAAATTATTTACCAAATCGCGTCAAGCAGAAATCATTTCAAAAGTTTAGGATGCCCATTTGGTCTACATATGTTCTTATATTTAATTTAGAAGTTTATCTAGTGTAACGTTTATTCGATATATTTGGAGCATCAACTTTTAGGGTAGTTTAATTTTTCATGAAGAATGTTTAAAATTAAAATAAAAAGAAGAATAAAAAGAAGAAATCGAAAGATTTATCGGCTAGTTTCCCAAATAATTACAAATCAAACTAAATATACTACATTTTAAATTTAAATTTATATTTAAAAGTTGAGTTCAATCTATGTTTGCAGCAACTGAATAAATTTGTCCGTAGATTAAGGGAATTTTTAGATTTTAGTATAAAGAATATCTCCTCCGCGCAGAGGTCACATGTCTCAGAGGATGAATTAAAAGGAATCCCTCTTGAGACTATATTCCAAGCCGTCGAATATCTAACGTTATCTTGCCTAAGTTGCCAGAGTACGCCTGATAGTGCTGTTGAAGATTTTTTGCTTGGATCTGTGAAAGAATTCTTGTGGTTATTATAGCGAAGTTTAAATTCCGTCGATGTGGAACCGACGTAGTTAAAAGAATTAGAGTCCGTTTTAACATTACAGTTGTATATTATATTTTTAACTAAGCAGTTGTTATTTAACGGACATTTAGATCAATCTCTACAGTTACATTCTCAACACATGTCTTCACTATCCATTTCACAAGTTGAATGAAAACTTAACCTATGTCAGCTTTAACTCTAACCACCCCAGATCTGTCAAAAACACTATAGTACACTCTGTTCAAAAACGTATCTCTAGAATCTCGTCTAATAGAAAGATTTTCGACGAAAAAGCCCAGTACTACAATGAAGCGTTAGCTAGAGCAGGATATAGTGATAAGATTATGTACATAGATAATGATAGACAAACTAAACAAAATAACAACTATTTTAATTACGGCCACAACCTTAACAACTATAATAGAAAGCATTACAATAATTCCAAACGCCAAAAAAGAAATAGAACTAGGAACATAATATGGTTTGCCCCCCCCCCCCCCCCCCTTTCTCACTAAACATTAAAACCCACATCGCTAAACTATTTTTTAAAGCTCTTGATAATCGCTTCCCTAGAACACAAAGGTATCACTCAATTTTCAATAGACATACTATAAAATTATCCTACTCATCCACCAAAAATTTAGCACAAAATATTAATAGAATAAATAATAGGAACTTAAAACCTAGCGATAATAGTATAAATAATATACAAGTTAACAAATGTAACTGTAGAGATAGATCTAAATGTCCGTTAAATAACAACTGCTTAGTTAAAAATATAATATACAACTGTAATGTTAAAACGGACTCTAATTCTTTTAACTACGTCGGTTCCACATCGACGGAATTTAAACTTCGCTATAATAACCACAAGAATTCTTTCACAGATCCAAGCAAAAAATCTTCAACAGCACTATCAGGCGTACTCTGGCAACTTAGGCAAGATAACGTTAGATATTCGACGGCTTGGAATATAGTCTCAAGAGGGATTCCTTTAATTCATCCTCTGAGACATGTGACCTCTGCGCGGAGGAGATATTCTATATACTAAAATCTAAAAATTCCCTTAATCTACGGACAAATTTATTCAGTTGCTGCAAACATAGATTGAATTCAACTTTTAAATATAAATTTAAATTTAAAATGTAGTATATTTAGTTTGATTTGTAATTATTTGGGAAACTAGCCGATAAATCTTTCGATTTCTTCTTTTTATTCTTCTTTTTATTTTAATTTTAAACATTCTTCATGAAAAATTAAACTACCCTAAAAGTTGATGCTCCAAATATATCGAATAAACGTTACACTAGATAAACTTCTAAATTAAATATAAGAACATATGTAGACCAAATGGGCATCCTAAACTTTTGAAATGATTTCTGCTTGACGCGATTTGGTAAATAATTTTTAGCTTTATCTGTTTTCGACTCTGATGCTTATAATGAACTTGGCAATATATTGTCAATTAATTTTGAAGGGTTGATCTTTGTGGTCGATTTGCGTGGCATACTATGTTTTTATTTTTAATATTTTTAATGTTTTTAATATTTTTATTTTTAATATGTAATATTTTTTAGTTTTCTATTTTATTTATTTATTTATTTATTTATTATTATTATTATTATTATTATTATTTTTTTGTTTTTGTTTCTGATATTTTTTTATTAATATATTGAAATCTGTTCTCTATTTCTGCTTGATAGATAATCATGTAGAGTAAAGACAAGAATAGTATTGTTAAAATTAAAATTAATATAGACTCTATATATATATGTGTGTATATATACACATATATGTATACTTAAATTTTTATAGCACAATGAGAATGTTCTCCGTGTGAAATAGGAGTTTGCAGAGTTGATCACGTAAATTCACATCGATGTTTGTAGTTATCATATAAACATATGAATTTTTAAAACTAGACATAAGATCATTACTTTTCACACATTTAGATACGTGTCTCATTCATGAATACTGATATTTACATTATAGTGCCTGGTTTTTATACGAACTAATATTTCTACATTGATACATAGGGTTTTTAAATTTTGCCTCGCCTATGTCTGGTTACTTTTCATTTTTTCTCTCTATATAACGGCTGGTTTCTTTCCTAACCACATATATCTCCCTTACATTAATACTAGAGCTAAATAAATAAATAAATAAATAAATAAATGTATCATTGATACGTCATTCAACGGATGTTCAACTACCTACTTTTCTCTATATATATCTATCTCTATCTATTTCCTCTCTCTATATATCTCTCTCTGTTTCTTTACATGAAATTCTTCTCTTTATCTATTTTTCCATCTCTCTATTTTGTTGCATGCATTTCTTCTTTTTCTTCGTTTTTTCTTTTTTTTCCTTCTTTCTTTCTTTCTTTCTGTTTACAATTTTTCACTGCCAAATGAACTTTTTCAAATACAAGTCGATGTTGAACGGTATGTCAAATCTATTTATCTATAAAACTGTCTATATTGTATTTTGTCTGAAGAAGGCATAACATATTGTTAATATGATATCCCTGAAATATATATAATGAAATAAATATGGTTTTATAAATATAGTTTCCATTTATTTAATATCGTAAATATACTCCAAATACTTGTTGAGTGCTTTTATATCAGTTATAACAATTTAAATATAACTTTCCATATATATATATATATGTGTATGTATATGTGTGTATATGTATGTTTATATTTATCTGTATGTATATGTATATGTATATATAATTGTATTTTATATGCTTCTGTTGTATTTGTGCGTGTGTGTGTATATATATATATATGTATATATATATATATATGTATATATATGTGTGTAGCTATGCGTGTATATATAGATTTAATATGTGTGTGTGTGGGCGTGTGTATATTTGTGCGTGTATATGTATTTTTATATAATGGTTTTGTGTCTATATATATAATAGCCTCAGAAACGGCTTGAGCTGTGCCTTGGGGTCAGACTTTTTCCTATGTGTGTGTATATATATACGTATATGTATGTATGTGTATGTATGTGTGCGTGTATTTTTGTGGTTATGTTTGTGTGTGTGTATGTATATATATGTATATATATATATATATATATATATATATATGTGTGTGTGTGGAAGAGATATTATCTCGAAAATTAAGGACATTTAAATAAATTCAAGGTGAAAGACGAATTCACATCAATATCTTTCACTATTGCATTCTTCTTTCTATGTCCATACCTGCATTGTCTTGGCCTTATTACACATATTCAAACGTATATATATATATATATATATATATATATATATATATATATATATATATATATATATATATATATATATATATATATATATATGTATATGTATGTGTGTGTGTATATGCATAATTACATACAGTGGTTTAATGCTTATTTTCATTGATCATTTGCTCCAGGAACTTGTTGAGTGCTCTAAATCAGCTATAAACATTTATACCCTTTTCTAATTATTTGTTTATTATTTGTCGTATTCTCAACTTTTTATTTTTATAGATAGAATATTTATGTTTTTTTATATAAATAATATTTATGTTTTTTCTTATATATATATATATATATATGTGTGTGTGTGTGTATGTATGCATATGTATGTGTATGTGTATATGTGTGTGTAGGTATGTGTATGTATATGTATATATATTTTAGAGTTAAACAAGGTTCATATGAATACATCTAAGAATGAGTTTTACACACATACATGTGTGTGTTTGTATTTGTATGTATGTGTTTGTGATATGTATGTATGGATATGAATGTATAGATATATATATATATATATATATATATATATATGTGTGTGTGTGTGTGTGTGTGTGTGTGTGTATGTATATGTGTGTGGGTGTGTATATATATGTGTATGCGTATGTTATTGTATATGTAATTGTATATGTATGTGGTTGTATGAGAGTGTATGTATGTATTTATTTTTACGTATGTATGTGTACGTGCAATTGTGTGTATTCCTTACCACGTGTGTTTGTTCATTTATCTGTTGCCTGTATCGCTGTCAACATTATAATAATTTTTATATTCATTTTTATTCTTATGTGACGGTATTTTTATTATTATATTTTTTCTTATAATTATTTGTGTGTGAGTATGTAGGAGTGTGTAGATATTTCTATATTTGTGCATGCGTATGTATGCGTGTATATATGTGTGTATGTATGTGTATGTATGTACGTGTGTATATATGTATGATTGTGTGTATGTATGTATGTACGTGTATATATATGTGTATGTATATGTATGTATGTATGTATGTATGTATGTATGTATGTATGTATGTATATGTGTATATATATGTATGTGTGTGTATGTATGTATATATATGTTTGTATATACAAATATATATGCATGTAAATGTGTGTGTGTGTGTGTATGCATGTTTGTGTATTTGTATGTAGGTGTATGTATGGATATGTTGATAATTATGTGTGTATGTATGTGTATATGTATGTGTATGTATATATATATACACATATGTATGTGTGTGTGTATATGCGTGTGAGTATGTATGTGTGTATGTGTATATATATATATATGTGTATGTATATAATTGTGTGTGTGTGTGTGTGTGTGTGTGCATGTGTGTTTATTTTTCCTTTCCTTCTTCCTTTTTCAGCCTGACTTTCATATAGATTATATTTTTGTTTTTAAAATCCAATGCCAATAAATACACCAGGATTTTCTCATTCTGATGATTGAAAGCAAAATTTGTTTGCTTTTAAGAAACCAGTGGTAAATGAAATAATTGACTTATGTTGTTTATTTAATAACTATTAAGCTCTGTTACCTACATAGAGTACTCTTTTTTCCTGGACCTTTCCTACGGAATTACTTCATTTACACACACTCATATATATATATATATATATATATATATATATATATATATATATATATTTATATATATATATATATCCCTTTCTTTGAGCTATTTAATTGTAAAAAAACTGTTTGAGTTTATAACTCCATATATAATATTCTCAGCTCCATGCCTTGAGCTAATTTTTTAGTCCCATAAAACCAGCTGCTATTTTTAGCGGCACGAATATAGGACGTGCTAGACGCTGGGACACATGTGCGTTCAACAACATATTTCTCTGAGTCTTCCTAAGTATTTTGAAGTGAAACTTACCAATTTCTGGATACCTGCAGAAGAGCACAGGAATTGGAAATTTCACTTAATTGTTGCGAAACAAATTTAAAATTTAAAATTTAAATTTGTCCAGCTATCACGGCTATTGCCAATATAGGTTTGTTTTTATTGATTTATTATTTTAAATCGAGACAGGCAAACTGTATTATTTTAATTAGTATTTTTCAATCTAGCTAACTTGGTCATTTGCAATGCAAACACATGTATACTTGTATCAGTGTTTATCCCTATGATATATTCATTTGTATTACACGGCTCAGAAATATCCCTTTCTTTGAGCTATTTATTTGTAAAAGTCTATTTCAGTTTATAACTCTATATATAATATATATATATATATGTATGTTTGTATGTATTTAGATTCTGTATTTATGTGTGCATGTGTGTGTATATATATATATAATGATATGTATATATATATATATATATATATATATATATATATATATACTTACATGTATTCTTGTGCAGAATGAGTGTCTACAGTGCGGTGAAAAAGATTATATTATAGCCGGAAAGCCCAGTTCCGGCTATAATATAATCTTTTTCACCGCACTGTAGACACTCATTCTGCACAAGAATACATGTAAGTATATATATATATATATATATATATACATCATTATATATATATATACACACACATGCACACATAAATACAGAATCTAAATACATACAAACATACATATATATATATATATTATATATAGAGTTATAAACTGAAATAGACTTTTACAATTAAATAGCTCAAAGAAAGGGATATTTCTGAGCCGTGTAATACAAATGAATATATATATAGTGAAGGCGTGTGGCTGAGTGGTTAGAGAATTGTATTCGCAATCGTAAGGTTGTGAGTTCGATTCCTGGACCAGGCGATGCGTTATGTCCTTGAGCAAGACACTTTATTTCACGTTGCTCCTTCTACCTGGAGTTGCGACCGATAGATAGTATTAGCAATTGGAAAGACCAACGGAAACATTGTTCCCTCGGTCCGATTTGACAAAAAAGTCGATCGTTCCTTAAAAATATATATATATGTATATATATATTTATATATATATTTATATATATATATATTTATATATATATATATATATATATATTTATATATATTTATATATATATATATATATATATATATATATATGTATATATATATATACATATATATATATATATAACGAAGGAGTTGTGGTAAGGAACCAGATGTACCATAACGCACCAGAGTACTCAATACTTAGGGTAGTGGAGTGGGTAATAGGAGAATGTATGAACCCGACGGCAGAGCTCAAGCCGTTTCGACGGCTATTTCTGTCCAGAAAAGAAATAGCCGTCGAAACGGCTTGAGCTCTGCTGTCGGGGTCATACATTTTCCTATATATATATATATATATATATATATATATATATACACTTCAAAAGTAACCAATCTTAAAGATGGAGATGGAGATAGGAGAGGAGAAGAGAGATTGGTGAATTAGTTAGAAGCCAAAGCGTAAAGGCATGTGTTCAATGTGATGTGCAATATGCAGTGGAAGGCAGCTTGGTGGCTGGGTTAATGCAGAGGTTAGGTGCACAGAGCTGGAAATATTCATTAGTTAAGCAAAACACGAATTTCACAAGGAAGACATTATTAAAAGATTGTCAACATAGTTAACCTTGGCGGTCCGTTTACAATTGTTTCGCTACTCCATCTAATGTTTCTGGATCAAATGATTATAGATCATTATTGACCTGGTTCAGTTGAAGATAATTAACTTAGGTACAATTAGAGCAAATCATTGGAACTTCAAAAGGAATATAAATTAAAATAAAGAAAGAATGTTACATGAATGTAATGTTCCATATATTGGTATTTCACTATGGTGTCCTGGGTATATCTATCGTCTGATATAGTCGAGCAGTATTCTTCTGTCGAGGCTGCATTGTGTGAGATCTTCCTATGGGTAACAAGATGGCCGCCAATGGACATATTTACCTTAATAATTAGAGGGTGGTTTCAGGGGAAGAAACTCCTCGAGAAATTAGAAATTGCGGGTCGTTTATTGTTAAGAAGTGCTAATTTTTTTAATTGAGAGACAATGTAAGGGAGGTAACTTATAATTATCTAAGTTAGCTATAACTATTTAACTTATTACCTATAAGTAAAAATGAGGCTAGGTGACTATGTTGGGTCAAATATTCTGTTGGCGAAGGAATTAGCCCTTCGATGTTGACAGCTAATAGTTACCTCCATTCTATCGTTAATCGGTAGAGGCCGTGATAGAGTTATGTAATATGCTTCGGTAAGACAGAGGTCACAAGTGTTTCTTCGTCCATTGAACGGTTGGGCCCTAGTCAAGATATCCCATGTTAGTGAGTGTTCAATGTTGGTTAATTTAAGGTTTTTAATGAGCCTAGCTAGAGATGTCGAACATCTGTTGTTAGGGTCTCGGAAGGAAAAAGAGTGCGCGTTTTAGCGTAGCTTAAATAGGTTAGATGTAGAGCCAATATAGGAGCTGGTATTCGAAGCAGTTTTAACTGTGCACCTATAAACTATATTGGGTGTCAGGCAATGTCCATTTAGTGGGCATGCATTAGGGTAACGGCAGTTGCAGTTACTTCTGCGGTTAGTGAGAGTAGGGTTGTTTAAACTATGCGGTTGGTCCGTGCTAGAATGATTAGATGGGGGAGGTGTGCTACTGGAGTAAGTATTGGTGTAGTGGCGTGGTGTATTTGATGGGCGGTGGTTGTACCGCGGTGTGGGATTTATGTCTTAGTTTATGATGGTTACTGAATGCGTTGTGGGTAGCTAGGTTAGGTGTTGTGGAGAATGAGATTGTAATGTTGTTTTTATTAAACAACATTCAAATTAGAAGTTAGATTCTCAGCAAGTAAATGACAAGTAATTATGTTTTGAAACAATGAGCGAGTTTGAAATTAGAAATATAAGCTTTCACCGTATTTTTGACTAAAGAAATTTTTAGCCTGATAGTGGGGTTTAGAACTCTCAGAGAAATGGAAAAAGATGAGTATTGACGTACATGGGAGTCGAACCCACATCTTTGGTTACCCAGACCACTGTGCTACCATTACACCAACACATCACCCATCTCCTTCCATTCAAATTAGAAGCTACATTCTTAGCAAGTAAATGACAAGTAAGTATGTTTTGAAAGAGTGAGCGAGTTTGAAATTAGAAATAGAAGCTTTCACCGTTTTTTGTCAAAAATACGGTGAAAGCTTATATTTCTAATTTCAAACTCACTCACTGTTTCAAAACCTACTTACTTATATATATATATATATATATATATATATATATATATATATATATATATATATATATATATATATATATATAAATACATCTATGTATGTATGTTTGTATGTATGTAGATTCTGTATTTGTGTGTGTATGTGTGTTTGTGTGTATATATGATATGTATATATTCTTGTGCAAAATGAGTCTCTACAGTGCGGTGAAGAAATATTATATTGTCATGCTTTCCACCATAGTTACGTCCCTTTACAGTCTGAGTTCAAATCCCGCCGAGGTTAACTTTGCCTTTCATCCTTAAGGGGTCGATAAAATAAAGTACCAGTAATGTACTGGGTATTTGATGGCCTTGTGCCAAAAGTAGAAACAATTATATTACAGTGGAAAGCCCAGCTCCATTTGTAAAAACGTTTAGTTATGTACATGTGCATACATATAGGCTTAGTGGGCTCGTGAAAACCGATCGCCTGGTTTGGAATTATTAGATTATCTATATTGTTAAATACCTCAATAGCTCTTTATCCTCAATCATTCTTTTGTAAATATTGGAACATCGTCTGCGGTATCAGAATATATTTTCGCTTTTCTCAGAGGCTTTGGAAAAAAAATACGTGCCCTACCCTCCTGCCCTGATTAAAGATTACAAAAAGTATACTTAATCAAGCCATAAATGTCATTTGCGATGTACCTTATGTTTTCACTGGTTAGATATATTGAGCTAAGCATCTAACATGTAATACTACAGACTGCTGACATGTATCAGTAAGTTTCTGTACTACAGGTGACAAATCTAACTCGGAAATTTCAGCTAGCCGCTCTTGATACATTACTGTTAATGATATACTAGACTGTAATGAGAGTTGTATTGAAATACACGGACTTTAACTAAACCCACTCAACTATACAGTTACAATACTTGTATTTTATCTCGCTAATGCCCATGTTATAAGTACCAGTCATAGGTTGTGTTCTCTAGGTTACGTCACAAGCCATTCATAATCTGGGTAGATACTAAACAACATAAAGTCATTTCAACGGCAAATTTCTTTTCTTTTGAGCCACAAGAGAGCCTCTATGCTCCAGCTATATGTGCTGAAAATAGCAGGCAAATTCTCTCAAACCACAAGCTATCATATTAAAACATGATATACCCACTTGATACTAGTCCTAGATATACTGAAATAAAGAATGATAAAAGCTAAATTTTCCTTGGTCAAACATACAAACATAAACATTTGATCCTATGATCAATAATATAATCATTTATGTATATAAAGTACCTTGTATCCATTCAGCAAATTCAAACTATTCTAGTTTAACATATATAATTTCGTCACCTTGTTCCAATGTTGCAGAAGTTGACTCTGATTTCGTCACTTGAGATGAATGTATTAAAATCCCAGTATTTATCTAGATTTATAGATTAAATAACAGTATATATTAGGAACCAGCATTATCCCGGAACTTCAATTCAATTTCAATCTAATATACAATCTATCCTCTGCCACCAGTTTTCTATCTGTTAACCAAATCGCCTTAGCGGGTATATGATTAAAATAGGTTTTAACTCCTACTGTTTTTTAACACTATATAGTAAATACTTCAGTTGAGCTCAGAGTAGTATAGTTTTACAGGGTGCTCCAGTAACTTAACGTAATACCATAAATATTTTAAATTATTCATTTATACACATTGTTCGTTGATTCTTTAAATTCCCTCGGAAAATCAATTTAATGTGTGAGTAATTTATTAGAGCTGAGTCGGGTTGACATTAACCTAGATTTCTGACAAGACTCAGTGGTTTCTAGAACCAATAATTTTATCAATAAAATTAAATCTACAGCTTTTAACATCCGTTTTATTAAATGTTTTCTTCTACAAATAACTTTAATGGAATTGTTCTTCAGTCAACAATAATTTGACAAACGTAACCTAGTTTAATAGCGCCTGTAGACGGTTTGCGTTGCTTTGCACAACTTTTAATGAATTCTCGTTTGCTTTGTTCTGTAATAAAGTAGAACTTGATAGATGTTGAACGGTTTATTTCTCTAATATACTTTACAAAGAAATAGTAATTTCATCATTTCGTTTTGCTTATGTTCTTTTATTTTGATAAGTATATCTACATCAAAAAGAGACAATGATACACGTCTGATCCAAGTTTCTCTTTCCAACGTATCTTCAATTATATAGCGAAATAAATTCTTTCATCTGGTTTCGTGATCTAAAGTAATCACAAGAGAATTACTAATATTTTCCCGCTTTTTTTCATTATATCGTTTAATTTACTTTAATAAGAAAACAAATTATTTTCAATTACATTTTATACCGTATTTCTTTAAATATATATTTTAGTAGACACGATATTCAAATGGTGGCAATAAAATTAGTCAAATAAATTTTCTCGTAATTAGCAATATAATATGTTATTTCTGATACCTTCAAAATAAATACTAGCCGCATACTAGTGTATATGGGAATTTCCTCATAGCATAATTATCTAGTTATAATATTCTTCTCCTTACGTAAGGTTTCTCTGGCAACCGGGTGCAATGTTAATTGGCCTCAGGTCAGACCCTGATCTCAGAGGCTCAATATATCGCGTGGGATTCTAACAATGATAGTAGAAATTTAGGCAATGCCTATGACGTCGCGCATCCCAAGATTGTTTATGAAAGACGTAAGGTGTTTATGAACCGTTCCTAGTGTTTCAATGACGATTCGCACGACTTAAGGCTCTACATTATGCTCAGTTTTAATAGCGTCTGCAAGGTCTGGATTCTTATTGATCATTTCCATGTTCTGTTCAACCACATTGAAGTCGGGGGGGGGGGGGCGCAATATCGATTAGAGCCCATTATTGACCACTCATGACGACAATCGGTAATTCCATTTCCTAATACTTTGGCCAAAATCTTTAACTCTGTGTTGAGCAGGGCAATGCGCGGGATATTGTCAACTATGTCTTCCTTGTATGCGTCTTTCCTCATCTGTGTTACTGCTCCCAGGCTCACAGCAAGGGGAATTCTGCCATTCTGTTGCTAGTTGCAATAGACAGCTGCGATGATATCAGAGGGTTTTTCTGGCATATCTACGTAAAACCCGTAGGGCAGACTATCCAAACTAGGCAATCTACACCTCATACAGGACTTCCCTATCTTGGCTGGTGTTATAGGCTTTTCGCAGCATTCCACATATCTCGACGAGAGTTGCAGTAGCATCTCGAGTTAGGAACTATAGTCCGCCACTTTTACCGTCACCCACTTGCCTCAAAAGGTTGTGCAAAGTGCTACTAAAAAGATGCAAATATTTGCCCATCTCTAATTGTGGATTTATTGCTAGACTGCGCCTCTTCCATTTGGGCCCATTGAACATCTGTTGTACTTCCGTGTCTCAGAGCAAGTGCTTTAGCTAGGACAATGCACACATTGTGTTTCACATTAATCGCCTCTTCTAGATTAGCTACTAACTCCTGCTTTGTTCCAACATGTTATGGTGCTACATCTTTACTACAAGCTATTCGTTCTATTGTAATCCCTCTCTTGACTATTGCCCAAGTCAAATGTCACCTATCTAATGTGCTTATCTGGTTTCTATAGACTTTACGTGCTGGGAATGAGGCGTTAAGTTTGCAGTAATCGCGCCCCTGCCTACTTCTACATATTGAGTCTAGGTGAACCATGAAGGTCACAAATGTTTGGTCTGAATACGTGACCGTTTGTAGATGTGGATATCCTGCACTATCCCTATCTGTTAACCTAATTCTAATTACAAATCTATCTAGATACGATCTAGATGGCTCTATTCGATTTATCCATGTCCACACTGGCGCATTCGGCAAATCTAGTCTAGGGGTTCAAATAATTTTGCTTTATCCCCCACTATCACTTGGAAAAAATGTCCACCGTCCTCCTGTATAGTAAATATTCAGAAGCATACCAAAAATATTTGGTAAGAGTTTGTTACTAGTTCATAAACTGACTTTTTATGGTGTAATATAAGTACAATAAAAAACTGATTTATACGGTCGCGGCTGCTGCTGCTGATGTTACTACTACTACTACTATCATGTTAAAGAACATGAGAAAGGAAACTTGACCATTTGAAACTGTATTTTATTAAACTTAATTATAAAGTATATAATTTAGTTTTATGGTTAGTATTAGAGTGCAATAAATTAAACAATTTTTAGAAAAATGTTGAAAACTCGAATGTGACGGCTGAATGCCGACACAATGGAAGTCGGGTAAAAATAACCCTAGGGATAGAAAACCGTGGCAGTGATCGCTCCAGAGAGATGGAAAGTTGCGAGGTGAATGGAAATTATAGATTATTGAGAGAGGAGAGTTTTGGCACGTCGGAGTGATGAGGAAAATAAAGGAAAACAAGTGGAGACTAATTATGTACACTATAAGCAACTAATAAAAATTCACTAATTCACTAATAAAAATATTTTTTGTCTAATACTTTTTCGGTGCTATTTTACTTTCGCGCCTACAAGACATATAAATATTGTTGAAATCAATCACTCAATATTACAAACGGTGCACAACGTTTATGTGCCGTTTTAACATCAAGTCAGCGAGGGTGTGGAAAATTCATGAATGAGAGAACAGAAATTGATACTTCGAGCCACAGTTGCGAAAGTGAAATAACGTCTACTATTTCTCTCACAAATGACAGCACATAAATAACTTCCCTAAAACTAAATTATATCGTTTATAAATAAATTTATTTAAATAGTGTTTTAAATTGTTACGGTATATGAAGTAATCAAAATCTACTGAAGGTAACGTTTTTTTTACTTTTTGCTATTTTATTCGTGGAAGACGTAAAGATGAAAAATGAAATTTTATTGGCAAAGTTGTTCTATGTCTTTCGTTATCCGATTTATATCCGGAAAAAATGTTATTTCGTCTGAAGAAATATTTGAAGGTAAAATAGACCTTCTAAAATCTATACAAAAATATTCTTTTTTGCGAGGATGTTATATCATTTCTGGGGTTGTGGGCCAGTTATTCCCATTTAGCGTCCTATTTCGTTGTTTCTTTATATACAGATTATTTGCATATCTCCTTTGAATATTTATTTTCAGGTAGCATATATTCTTAATACTTAAAATACTATATCACCTACCAGAATTCCGAAATGCCCACCATATTCTGTTCAGTTACTCATCACTCATGCAACAGTTGAAATCGCCCACCGGTGGGGAGACCCTGATTTAGTCAGTATCTGTCAAACGGTTGAACTCGCCCACTGGTGGGTGATATCGCCCTGGTTGGGAGACCCTGATTTAGTCATTATTTCTCAAACAGTTGCAATCATCTAATCACCTGAAGAAATTCGACCATCTTGGCACAGTCGGGGAATATGTGGCCTCCCGTCTAAAAGCTCTGTCTGCGCTATAATTCACATCCAAGACCACCTTACCATTAGTTCCAGGGAGATATTCCGTACCTCGATGCTCTGGCCTTTCCTATAGAGCACTGTCACCCCGCTTCCCATTCCATACCGACAAAGATATGCATAGACCTCAAAGTCTTAAACCATAGGAGCCTGTGCGCAGTTATTGGGAATCTGTTCTCATTGACGACTACTACATCCACCGTTAGTGAGTTGATGTCATTGAGTAACCAATCGTGCTTCCAGGCCGACCCCAGGACATGCACGTGCATTGATACATCCTACTCTTAAATTTACCAAGTTAGCTGGAAAACGTGAGGAAAAAAGGAAATCGGAGCCACTTACCACCCTGGTGGTGTTAGAGCTATGTTCTTTTATCCTTGTTAAATCTGTAATATGTTTTTATTATATTACTTTATTAACGCAAACCTTTCATCCTTACGGGGTCGATAAAATAAAGTACCAGTAATGTACTGGGTAATTGCTGGCCTTGTGCCAAAAGTAGAAACAATTACTTTATTAACGCATTACAATAACATTCTCTAATGTTTTATTATTACACCACTGTTTTAACGTTAGGATTTCTATGTGTGAGTCTGTTTGGCTAATAAAGAAATAATACTAGGTATTATTCTTATTTATATTGTTTATATTTTTGTTGCAGTTCCTGTTTTTTTTTTTTTGTTTTATGTTTTTTCGTTTTTTTTGTGGTGGTGTTTTTGGACGTGTTTTACACATACCATTGAAGATTTGGATGTTCCAGATTTAATTTGATGGAATGGAAGTTTTTATTTTCATTTCTTCATCGGAGGTTTCGTGTGGCACCTTCTTTACCATATAGTTGAAAAATATAAACTTTGTCCTTGGCCATTTTTAAAACTAGATTATATTTATTTTCACATTGTTTACTTGTAATTTAATTACGACTTTTCTTCTCGGGTAATGGTAATTCGATAAATATTTCGTAATCAAAAACAAGGATTTAAAAAAAATTAGACAAATAGAAAATATTGATGATAATTAATCAGAAACAGTTATGGAAACAGACAATTCTACAAATAGATACATTTTAGAACTAAGTTATTCATATATTAGCACACACGGGGAGATAGGAAATGTTCTCACAACAATTCTAATCAAGGAATATGTAAGATGAAATACTTCAGATTTCTTTTTCTTATACGAAACAAGGTGCAAATTTTATACAACCGGTTTTATACCATCGTTTATTCCGATCAATTCATAAAGCGATGTATGCCGTAGTATCCGGTGCAATTTGACAGTATTGCAGCATGTATTGTCTCCAAATCAGAGTGTGCGGTGAAGCAACAGCTGTAATTTGTGCGGTACACATATTATCACTGGCTAGTGCAGAAGCAAACATCAGTACAGATTTTGAACATTGGTTGGCATGTCGACGTACGAGAATTTATGAGTTTGAAGTTGAAACGAAAAAAACATGAGGTTTTGCGGGTTTGTATTGAAATGGCCATTCTGATGACCCGTAAGACTACAGAAGTAGCATATACGTGCACCCCTTTTTGAGAACAGAGAGAAACGTAGTGAAGCAGATTGTACATGGATGAACATCCAGTTGCCTCACATTATTTCCACTAAGAATCTTTTGAGAACTTTCTATTCAGAAGAATTTTGAAAAGCAGCTTCGATGACGAACGCCGGATAATAGCAGCAACAATGGTACAAAGCTCCTGAAGACATTGTTTTCAGAATGGAGCTAGTTGCTGCTCTGATCGTAGTCAAATACATTGCCTCAACATCAATGCCAGGGGTCAGTGACTAGGGGGTCGTGTGCTTCCCTCTTATAGCCATACACTACAGTAGTAAAGTGATGAAACATGATATCCATGTTTCTTCACATCACTCATAAACGTCTAATAGACAGAATGAACTGACAGAAGAGCAAGGACATTACATCAAATGAGGAGGAGGTCGGCACTATTGTGGAAAGTTTTAATGATAGATTGCTAATAAAATCCTTCTGGTAGTCTATACAAATCTAGAGTTCATTTTTTTTACATGGATGGGAGAACCAAATCAAATATGGTCACACACTCACACAAACACATACACGCACACATACATACACACACAAAGACTCACACACACACACACATACACATATACATATATATACAAATATGCTCACGCATTCACACATACACATATATACACACCCATATATACACGCACACACACACACACACACACACACACACACACACACACACACACACACACACACACACACACATATATATATATATATATATATATATATTGTTATACTTTGGGAGGGTCATGTTGCCAATAAGAAACACACGCACCAGATGCTTTCACTTCAATTTATTATAATAAATTTAGAAATTTAGGAATTTAGAAATTCCCCGTTGGTTGGTTGGTTCCACAACCAGATGGTTGTTTATATATTGTCAAAGTTCTTTCGTCACACATTCTGTGACCTCTTCAGTGACTGGGGATTCTTTTCTTTGTTTTTGTGCCTCTCCTTTGTTCTGTCCTACGCCATCTTGTTTCTGTGTGTGTGTTGTGTGCTCAGTCTGCGCATGCGCCACATCCGGGTGTCTGTGTGTCTTTATATTCGTTTATTTATTTGTTTATTTACATGTTACTGGTTGTTTGTTTGTTCTATGTGCGTGTGTGTTTTCATTTTGTCCTTAATTCTAAGTTGTGATGTTGCTGTTCCACTCATGTTTTCTATTTAATTTTGGTTGTAATTCTTTTATGTTTATTGCCTCTGTGATTTGTCTAAACATTGCGTCTTTTCTGTGTGTAGATTCTATTTTTATTTCTATGTTCTCTAATTTACCCTTATGTTCTATTTTAGCATGTTGGTAGAGTAGAGATGATTCTTTACTATCTTGAAGGTCTCGCCAGTGTTCATTTATCCGTTCCCCTACACTACGAGCTGTCTCACCTATGTACACTATATTTTTATCTCTACATTGTCCTTCAGTACATCTTATGCTATATACTACATTTCTAGTTTTACAGTTAATATGGGGGCTTAATTTACAGGTTATACATTTCTTATGTATACAGGGGGGTCTTTGAAAGGGGTATGTCTTGCTAATAAGTGCTTTTATGGAGGTACCTGGCCTTTCTACTATCTTAATATTGAGTTCATATTTATCTAGGGCCCTTCTAAATTTGTAAGCTAATTCACATCTAGGGGTTGTATCGATGAACATTACACTCTGGTATTTATTGCTATCATACCATGAGTTTATTCTATTAGCCTTATTCCTAGTTCTTTCTATTCTATTCCAAAATGTGCTCCTATACAAGGGGCAGGTCCCATTTGTGTCATTATTTACCATTTTTTCCCATTTGGTTCTGGCTCCTCTATACACTCTGATTTTATCTCTCTGATTGTAACCAGAGAACTGCATACGGTGGATGAAGTGTTGTACGTGTCTCTTTAGTTCTTCGGGTTGCACATGCGGGACACGTTTCTCATCACCCGTACCAAATCCGCAATCATGTATGTTGATTTTGGTATGGTCCGAAACAGCTGAGTTTCGGTGGATCAAATATTTGGAAGTCATGGGTTTGGCATAATGGGAATGGAGGATTTGTTTTTTGTTATTAATGGTATCTAACCAGAGCTCTGTGTCTAGTACAGGTAATCGATGGTTGGGGTGTTTGCTTGGGTAGTCTATAGTAACTCTAATACTCTGGTGGATGGAGTTAGCTATTTGCTGGATGCTTTCCATTGTGTTTTTCTCTAATTCCAGACTGTTCTCTAGTGGGGGAGTTTTAACTACGATGTCTATATCATCAACGTAGCGGGAGTACATTATCAGGGTTAAGGGGTCTTCTAATTGTTCTTTAAGTTTAAGTTTAAGTCTACTGTCCCACCATACCATGAATAAGTTAGCTATGTCGCCTGCAATGCTAACACCAATGGCTGCTCCCTCCTCTTGGGCATATGTTTTTCCATTAAATTTGAACATATGTTCCTTAAGGGTTAATTGTATGCTGGCCCCCACCGCATGTGCAATCATTTTCTTTAGTTCATCGTTGTTTTCGGGGGTTCGTATGGCACTGGTCCACCCGTTCCATCTATCTGTGTGGGTTTTCTTGGCCATTGAGGTAATGGTAGGTGGTCTGCCTCTTGCTGGTCTTGTAGGACACAGGTTGCTAAGGTCATATGTGTCTAGATAAGTATTACTATAGGTAAGTTTAAGTAGGAGTCCCAGCTCACTGGTATCAATCCCACGGAACTCAACATTGTTCTCACTGATCATTTCTACGCATTTCTCCACAGCAAAATCCACGTCAATAGATGGATACTGGGACGTAATGGAGATAATGGAGACATAGCATGCTTTCCAACAGACAAGTCTGGCAGAATGTTGGTTGACAGTCTGCCAAACTACATCCAGGCAATGCAACCCCACATCAGTAACACAAGAGAAGTAACACCGCAAGAGCATGAGGATAGAGAAAACGCCCTCAATGCCCATATGGTGATGTGGACAAATATAATGCAGCCCAACAAAAGGACTGGCAACAACTTCCAGGCCTGGAACATGACGTGCCAGCGTTGTATGGGCTTCGAAAAGACCATAAAATTGGCAGTGACCCTGTCACGGGACCACGGACACGGCCAGTCTGTGGAGCTAACATTGCTAGTAACTACAGACTGTCCTACCTCCTCTCCCTGATCATACGCCCCATCATTGAAATGTCCCCAGATGTATGTGACAGCACGGAGGACCTCCTCAGCAGAATCGGCGAGAGTAACCGATCTAGGGACCTAACAAACTGCATAATAGGTAGTATGGATGTTGTGTCCTTGTATCCATCTAGAGCCATACGGACCCCCTTGTATAGGAGTAAATTTTGGAATAGAATAGAAAGAACTAGGAATAAGGCCAATAGAATAAACTCATGGTATGATAGCAATAAATACCAGAGTGTAATGTTCATCGATACAACCCCTAGAGGTGAATTAGCTTACAAATTTAGAAGGGCCCTAGATAAACATAAACTTAATATTAAGATAGTAGAAAGACCAGGTACCTCCATAAAAAACACTTATTAGCAAGACATACCCTTTTCAAAGACCCTCCTGTATACATAAGAAATGTATAACCTGTAAATTAAACCCCCACATTAACTGTAAAACTAAAAATGTAGTATATAGCATAAGATGTACTGAAGGACAATGTAGAGATAAAAATATAGTGTACATAGGTGAGACAGCTCGTAGTGTAGGGGAACGGATAAATGAACACTGGCGAGACCTTCAAGATAGTAAAGAATCATCTGTACTCTACCAACATGCTAAAATAGAACATAAGGGTAAATTAGAGAACATAGAAATAAAAATAGAATCTACACACAGAAAAGCCGCAATGTTTAGACAAATCACAGAGGCAATAAACATAAAAGAATTACAACCAAAATTAAATAGAAAACATGAGTGGAACAGCAACATCACAACTTAGAATTAAGGACAAAATGAAAACACACACGCACATAGAACAAACAAACAACCAGTAACATGTAAATAAACAAATAAATAAACGAATATAAAGACACACAGACACCCGGATGTGGCGCATGCGCAGACTGAGCACACAACACACACACAGAAACAAGATGGCGTAGGACAGAACAAAGGAGAGGCACAAAAACAAAGAAAAGAATCCCCAGTCATTGAAGAAGTCACAGAATATGTGACGAAAGAACTTTGACAATATATAAACAACCATCTGGTTGTGGAACCAACCAACCAACGGGAAATTTATAAATTCCTAAATTTATAAATATATTATAATAAATTGAAGTGAAAGCAACTGGTGCGTATGTTTCTTATTGTCAACATGACCCTCCCAAAGTATAACAATATCGGTTTCAACACACATTTTCAGATAAAGAATCTTGCTAAATAAATTCAGAAACGAAATATATATATATAATTATAATAAAATAACAGGAGGCTGGACTTGTGTAAATCCTTGAAAGGTTCATTATACTATGATCATTTCAATGACCGGGTTCCGTATGAATCCGGTGATATGATCAAGTATTCGAAATATAATGAATGAATGTAACAGATAATATCCATGGGGCTGAAAATCATAGACCCGAGGACGACCAACCATCTAGCATCTTCCACTTTAGCCGGTCGCCCTCAAGTGCTGGCCATTCGGTCTACTTAAGACTATTTAGTGAGGGGGCGAAAGCTTATAATGTGCTACTAACCTCCGGTCAAAGAGAAAAAAAGACAGAAAGAAAGAAGAAAAGTCAGCGTTAATGTCATGCTACAACCAGGCTAGGAATTGCCGCGAAAAAAGTTATTCTAAAGAACCTATATCTTAACAGAGGTATATAATATAACAGAGGTATATATAGTGGGCGTCTGCATGGTATAATGTGTGAACAGGAAATTGGAACGTTAAATTTTTGTTTAGATTTATACGAAGAAATAAAAAAAAAATTTAATTAAAGATTAAAATTATAAAATTAAAAAATTTAGAAAATTAAAAATTATGGTTTGGGTTGCGAGATTTAGTTAAAGAATTAATGTTTTTATCTTCGTATTCTGCTTTTATTTATATATGTATTTTTGTTTTTTTGCCTACTGTTCCTTTTATTTAGGTTTTTACTCGCTTTACTCTCATTAAGTACTTATCATTGTACTCATTAGCACACAACACTAGAATATCTCCCCCTGAGAACCATAATACTTATAACCCGGACTATCTGGGGACCTAGATATAGTCTATTTGCGCTTTTGATCGGGTTTTATAATTGATTACACGCGATGATCCGACTGGTGTGGTGGTTTTCCTGGCTGCGCGCCCGGCGCCCTGGTGCATAAGCCTCCCTTGAGTGCTTGGAAAAATAAATTTCCCCTTCTTTCTGTAAATGAAATTACTCGGAGCGGCTGCTTCGCCCCGGGGCCCGCCGCGCCATCGTTTTTGACCGCCATATAGTACCTTTAAATTCTAGGCCTAATCATAGCTATTAGCTGTATCATGCCTCCCTCTACTGGCTCTTAAACAAATCCCCCTCCTGTGTAAATTAATAGTACTCTTTGGTATAACGATGGCCTAACGACGATGGCTGACTTCCCACTAGCACACCCGAAGCCTAGAACAGTTACATTCCTCGAGTGATCGGAAAAATTGATTTCCATATCTTTCGCTAGACGATTTCACTCGGAATGGCTGACACGTGGTAAGAATGGGCTGGCCGGAGTCTGCAGTCGTCGCGTGCTGTTTGACTGCTAAACAAGGACTTAATCTTTACTCTATATCCCAACCTGAAAACTTATCGAGGATCTCTATAATACACTTAAATTTTTTTCATAAAAGACTCTCTCTGGAAATTCTTTAACTAAATCTCGCAACCCAAACCATAAATTTTTTTTAAACTGTTTAATTTTTAATTTTATAATTTTTTTAATTTTATAATATTAATCTTTAATTTAATTTTTTTTTTAAATTTCATCCTATAAATCTAAACAAAAATTTAACGTTCCAATTTTCTGTTCACACATTATACCATGCAGACGCCCACAATATATACCTCAATTATAATATATACCTCTGTTAAGATATAGGTTCTTTAGAATAATTTTTTCGCGACAATTCCTAGCCTGATTGTAGAATGACATTAACGCTGACTTTTATTATTTCTTTCTGTCTTTTTTTTTCTCTTTGACCGGGAGGTTAGTAGCACATTATAAGCTTTCGCCCCCTCACCAGACAGCCTTAAGTAGACCGAATGGCCAGCACTTGAGGGCGACCGGCTAAAGTGGAAGATGCTAGATAGTCGGTCGTCCTCGGGTCTATGATTTTCAGCCCCATAGATTTTATCTGTTACATTCATTTATTATATTTCGAATACCTGATGATATCACCGGATTCCTACGGAACCCGGTCATTGAAATGATCATAGTATAATAAACCTTTCAAGGATTTACACAAGTCCAGCCTCCTGTTATTTTATCATAATATTTAACTGCGTACTCGCACCACCAACTACACAAACGAAGACGGTTGAACCGCTTTAAGTTGAGTACTCTCCATATTATTACATCAAGATTGAGCATACGGAATGACCAGCTCTATCCAGTGGTGAACCTTCAAACCTAAATATATATATATATATATATATATATATATATATATATATATATATATATATCCATGCTCACATACATCCAAACATTTACACATAGTCAACGTTGTCTTTCATCCTTTCGAGGCCGATAAAAACAACCAGTTCACAGCCTAGTACTGGAATCTTCTTCCTCTATATCTCTTTCTCGCTTTCTCTCACACAGTCAATCCTTCTCTTGAAGAAGTTTCCTGTGTTCAGACTTGGAGAGGGATGGGTACAGCCAGATTTTAAATGTCCAAGAGACACCGGATGCCATTACGGTGCACCTACGACTCCATCAAGAGTTAAGGGCCTATCGCGTCAATTATATGCATGTAGGCGGAGAGTCGTATAGGCGACTAATACCATGGTATTTGTTTCAGGCCATATACTCTGAGTTCAAATCCAGTTCAACTTTACCTTTCATCTTTTTGACGCCGCTAATCAAAGTACAATTTCTGTACTGGGGTCAGTTCCTCCTCTATCTCTCTGTATCGCTTTCTCTCTCACTCTCTATTTCTTTCATCTCTCAAAGAATACGCCAGAGACAAGCAATGGAGACTGATGTTGTTCCACAAGGTTCAAAATGCCCGGGACATGCCGTTTATCATAACGGTGCACCCACAGCTTCATTAGGTGTTAAGTGATTTTTCCCTTCTTTTTCCTCTCCATATAGACTTATAAAGCTGCGTTATGCTGTACAACATAAATAATCAAACACCTTATTGTTTATATGATACTAGATAAGACCATTGGATTGTTTACAGAATGCTTTGTTTACAGTTTTACTAAATGCCTAATATTTTATGTAATAAATGATATATGTTTCATACCTTCAATGCAAACACTTACTACAGATAAAATACTATGAGTGAAGCATATCTTATTGTTCAAAGTGCGTTAATGGCTGTGATAATGTTGATTAATATTCCACTGAAATTTAAGTTTAACGTTTTAACTCTTTCAAAGAAAAGTACTTTATTTTCAGTGCGTTCGCTCGCAGTTACACCCACACAAACAGAGAGAAGCACGCACACACACACACACACACACACACACACACACACACACACACACACACACACACACACACACACACACACACACACACACACACACACACACACACACACACGAGTACGGGAACGCACATTCACAGGCACGCAGAGACGCACATGGCCGAACACACGCGCACATGCTCACGCGCACAAAGCACATGAACACACTAAAGCATACACAAAAAGCACACATATACAGAAGCGCGCACACTTACACACACACACACACACACACAAAATAACAACGACAAGAAATAACACACAACCTCTATTTTGCTTTTATAGGCATCCAGCTGCCATACTCTAACTTCTCCACTCAGCTTAGAATCTTTTGTCTGGCGTGTCACGATACTCCGCTTTATTATCGAATCTCAAAACTCTTCCACACAAATTTCCAACCCAAATGGCATTTTAATGTTCTCACTAAATTGCCTGACAAAACAGAAAAGACTTTTAAGTTACGGAACATTTACTGTATATAATTGCTCAACATCTTTGAAGAAGATATGTAGAATGTTCCTTGTTCATTCTATCTATTATCTATCTATCACGATATCCATTTATCTTCTATATTTTTCTCTCGCTCACTCTCTCTCTCTTTTTTCCTATATATATATATATATATATATATATATATATATATATATATATATATATATATATATATATATATGTATATATATATATATATATATGTATATATATATATATATATATATATATATATATATATATATATATATATATATGTATATATATATATATATATATATATATATGTATATATATTTATATATATATAAATATATATAGATATATATGTATATATATTTATATATATATATATATGTATATATATAAATATATATATATATATATATATATATATATATATGTATATATATTTATATATATATAAATATATATAGATATATATGTATATATATTTATATATATATTTATATATATATATATATATATATATATATATATATATATATATATATATATATATATATATATGCGTGTGTGTGTGAGAGAGAGTATGTGTGTCTATGTATGTGCCAGTGTGCACATGCGTGCGCGTCTTTAACCCATGAAAGTGGCTTTCCCTTTATGTTTGAGACAACAATAAGAAATTATAGGAACTGCTTTTAGTGCATTTATCTTTTTTTTTCTTTTTCTTGCATAATGCAATATTGCGAATTTCTTATATGTATTCTAATAAGTTTACTTGATCTCCTTAAAAAAAATTCATAGGAAAAATACAGTTAAAATATTCAAAGAAAATAATTTCTTCTTGTAAACAATGTCATTTTCCAACAAGTGTTATAACTGTGGAGTGTATAAAAATTCAAAACAGACTTGTATTCTTCGCAGTTCCAGCGTTGTTGTCTTATATAGTTTGCTAGATATTGGTTTTGTTTTATGTACAGTCGATTCGGTGCGGTAATAATTTTCGCAAAGTGTGAGTTAAATTACAAACAGAAGAATAATTTGTAAGCGCCATGCATTTTGAGTATGTATGTATGTTACGTAACTGCTGAGGGAGTCGTAGACATACCGTCGTTACATAATAAAATACCTATCTGGAGCATTATTTTATCTTGGCGGACTCTACCACATTTCCAAGTCTGAACACAGCTGATTCCTTACAGAGAAAGTGACAAATATAGAAGAAAGGTGTTTGTGTGCGTCTGTCTGTCTGTGTATATGCGTGTGGGTATGTATATATATATATATACAAAATTAAGATAAATTAAAATGAACTTAATCCAAATCAAAATTATGGGTGACATGCCAGAAAGGGATGCGCCTTATGTGATTATCTCCTGTGATTATTCATGTTTATTTATATGTTAATCAATGTCTAGTTGTTATATATATATATATATATATATATATATATATATATAAAGATATATATATATATATATATATATATATACATATATATATATATATATATATATATTAGAAACACATATACACACGCACAGACACACACACACGCACACACGTGCTTTAATATATATATATATATAGAATATAGAAATGGCTTCTGATGATTTCTACCGAATGAAACAGTTCTAGTCCTGTAGACGCCATTTCTATATTAAATATTTATACTCTGCTATGTATTGAGTACCTTACTTACTATGGTTACCCCCGATTGAACACCGGATAAAGTTATGTATATATATATATATATATAATGATGAAATATATGGAGAATAGAAATGGCTGTGTAGTTGCTATTTAAGGTAACTTAAAATGCAGTGGGATTACGAAGAAAGCAAGAACGGGGGGTCCTCATCAGTTGTCTACTGGGGATCACGGATATTTCTACGCTTTAAAGACAAGATACCTCGGCCCAGGGCGTCAATAATTGGATAGGATATTGGGAAAACGGAGGAAAGAGGGAAGGAATGCAATGGGGAAGAAAACCGAAAACAGTAACAAAACAGCGAAAAAAGACAACAAACCGAGCAATGTGCGAGCAACTTAAGGTAAAAGATCCAAGATCACTCGGTAAGGGAATATATATATATATATATATATATATATATATATATATATATATAGGAACGAGTAGGACCCCGACGGGTGAGCTCAAGCCGTTTCGACGGCTAATTCTGGACTAAAAACTTTAGTCCAGAAATAGCCATCGAAACGGCTTGAGCTCTGCCGTCTAGCCGTCGAAACGGCTTGAGCTCAGCCGTCGGGGTCCTACTCGTTCCTATTACCCACTCTACTACCCTAAGTATTGAGTACTTTGGTGCGTTATGGCCCATCTGGTTCCTTACCACATTTCCTTCGTTATATATATATATATATATATATATATATATATATATATATATATATATATATATATATATATATAAGAGAGTATTACCAACAAACCTTTGGATTGCCCATGGGATCAAGCCTATCAGGTGTGCAAGCGATCTCTTACATGGACAACCTCGAACGCAAGGCACTCAACGCCTGCCACCCCAACGCTGTAGCCTTTTTCTCAAGGTACGTGGACGATATCCTCATCCTCACATCTTCCCAAGACACGGCAAACAGAATCTATGAGACGTTCAACAACACGGACGAGAACATTGACTTCAGTGTTGAACACCCCAACGAAGACGGGTCACTTGCCCTCCTCGACTTCCGAATCAACATCACGGAACAGGGAAGGATCCACTGTAACTTCTACCGAAAGGCAGCCTGCAGGGACCTGTTCGTTCATTATAAGTCCGCCCTCCCTAACACTGCCAAAAGAGGATACATCACGAACGAGATCGCGCAAATCAAAAACAGATGCAGTGATCCCGCGAGGGGTGTCATTCATACCAAGCGATTCCTCGAGGTGCTGGAGACGAACGGGTACCCTACCTCGATCACAGACAGAATAGGAGACACCAGACACAAGAGACAGAGAGGCACCCAAGGCAAGTGCTTCCTTAAAATGCCACACCTGGGCGAGAATACCACCAACGCTATCCGCAAGGCTATACGGAGGGAGGGCCTCGACATCCACCTGGCCCACTCGGGCCCCTCCCTGCGAAGATGCCTCTCCAGGAAACCCGGGAAATCTACTGACGCATGCTCCCTCAGAGACTGCCCGATACGCCTTGCGAACTGTTGCCTACGCACGTCGTGTATAAGATAGAATGTGACAGGTACAACCAATACTACATAGGTAGCACAATCCGACCTTTGCAGATCCAGATCAAGGAACACACTAAAACCAGGGACTCGTCTTTCCGGAAACACATAGACAAATGCGGAAACCAAGACGGAAGGCCCATTGTCACAATTCTAGCGACTGAAAGAAACGTCGGCACGTTACGTATCAAGGAAGCGCTTTTTATCAAACGCCTGCAACCGCAAATAAACAACCGATCAGAGAGAAGCGAAATGAGATGGCTGGTTTAAGTTAAAAAACGATGCAGCAACACACAACACACGCACACACACACACAAACGAGACAACTACACACACACACACACACGCGCGCGCGCACACACACACAGTAGCATTCCACCATACGAACATACTACACTGCCAATACAGAGGAACAAGGCAACGACACACGCACACACACACACACACACACACATACAAGCGAGGCAACAACACACGCACACACACACACAGTAACATTTAACAAACAGGCAGAGAATGGACTGACAGCTAGCGTCACCCCACTCCCTCATTCGGCCGCTGACCTCTGCCCGACCGACCCCATTTCA